>SJYX01010582.1:54561-86451 GCA_006410675.1 Oreotragus oreotragus
CTGCTGCTGCTGCTAAGTCACTTCAGTCGTGTCCGACTCTGTGTGACCCCATAGACGGCAGCCCACCAGGCTCCCCCGTCCCTGGGATTCTCCAGGCAAGAATACTGGAGTGGGTTGCCATTTCCTTCTCCAATGCATGAAAGAGAAAAGTGAAAGTGAAGTCGCTCAGTCTGTCCGACTGTTAGCGACCCCATGGACTGCAGCCCACCAGGCTACTCCGTCCATTGGATTTTCCAGGCAAGAGTACTGGGGTGGGGTGCCATTGCCTTCCCCGATTGACTTTTATTTTTGACATTATTTAAAAGGTATTACATTATTTTCTTGTGTTGCTTGCTTCAAAATTATGTTTTTGATATTTATTTTTATTGCTTTGTATACAGTTTGTTCATTTTCATTGCTGTATATCATATTATTATATGAACAGATCACATTTTATTTATTCATTACAATTAAAAAGTTTTATATTCATTACATTATTGATAGGCATTTGGGTTGTTGCCAGTTTTTAGCTATTATGAGTACTGCTGCTATCAACATTCTGATAACATGCCTTTTGTTGCATAGGAGCATCTGTTTCTGTTGGTATCTGCCTGGGAGTGGAATTGCTGGGTGTTATGATATATGCCAAAGTCACACTTAAAATTGTTTTGAGACAACATTTCTTTCTCTAGACATATTTTGGGTGTGTCAGACTGTGAGATAACTCTTTAAGACTATAGAAGAATTTTTATTTAGCTGAGAAGGTCTTGTAGGCCCCTTCATTATTCTCTTAGAGACATTTACAAGGGGCTTTTACATTTTGATTTGGCCTGCAGTCCCAGACTATAAGTTTGGAGAATGTTTTGGCAGCTGAGAGACTGGAGGTAAGAAGCAGTTGTTATTTTTAAACCCAACAAGTCCTGGCCCCTCTTTATTCCTTCTAAATTTTGCTTGTGAATTGATCACATTTTTCTTTAGCTCATCTCTTTTTTGCTCTGTTACCTTATCATACACAGCTGGGAACAACCAGCTGACTTTTAACATTTGCCTGGAGATCTGAGACAAATCTAAATGTTTATTAAGTAACTTTTTCATCTTTGGAGTACTATAGGCAACACAGTTTTTCCATTTATTTTGTTACGACATAGCATAATTTTCCATTTTTTCAGCCTCCAGTGAAAATTTTCTTAACCTTTTTCAGCTTTTGCTAAGAGTTTTTTCACCATTTTTTAAGCCTTAGGCCACTGTTTGATTTCAAAAACAGTGTTATATACTTCATGTTTAAAATTACGGCTGTACCTCTTTCTGGTACCATCAGTTAGCTATTGCTACAGAAGGAACCAGTCCACAACAGTGGTTTAAAACGGTACCCACTTATTACTGTCTGTGGGTCTGTGTGTCGGCAAGGTGGTTTGAAGCTGGGCTTGCCCGTGTGTCAGCAGTTTGCTGGCAGCAGGCTAGTTTACGATGGCCGTAGTCACTGTGCTGACTCAGGTGGCCGTGCTTCATGTCTTCCACCATTTGGCAGGTTAGCCTGGGCTTGTCCGCTTGATTCACAGGGAGCACGAAACGGCACAAGGCTTCTTGAAACCTTGGGGCTGAACCAGCACACCGTTATTCTCAACATTCTCTATTGGCCAGAGTAAGTCACACGTACAGGCCAAATCTAAGGAGAAGGGAAATAGATTCTAATTATTGATGGGAGATGCTGTAGAGTCACATTTTAGCAATAATGTCTGTAGTAAAGGGTGGAAAATTGGAGTCATCTTTGCAGTCTTCCAAAGCATATACATGTTTAATTTTAAAGTAGTTGTACAGTTTATACTCACACCAACAGTGTGTAAAAGTTGTGTTCTACATGGTCATCAGAACTTAGTAGTGCATCTTTGTTACTTTTAGCTATTTTGGTGATTGTCCAGCGGTATTTTATTGTGGTCTTAATATTTCTGTACTTGAATTTCTAATCAGATGGTTTTCCTTTTTCCCCCCTTTTATTGGCCATTTGAGTATCTACTCATGTTAAAGGGGAGGAGAGAAGTGCCTCCAAAGGCTGTTTATTTCTAGGCTGCTCCTGGATCCTCGACTGTGAATCATTACTTTGCTGTTAGCCTGCCAGTGCCTTCAAGTAAATGTTTTTAAATTTTTGCTTTTAACTATCTTTTGGTAAATTTTCTTAGTTAATCCTTATNACTGAGCAACTGAATTGAACTGAAGCACACTTTAATGTGCTTATTGGCCATTTGGATACCTTATTTGGAGAAATGCCCAAAGTATTGGAGTTTCTAAGTCCTTTGTGGGCTTCCCTGGTGGTTCAGATGGTAAAGCGTATGCCTGCATTGCGGGGACCCGGGTTCGGTCCCTGGGTCAGGAAGATCCCTTGGAGAAGGAAATGGCAACCCACTCCAGTACTCTTGCCCGGAAAATTCCATGGATGGAGGAGTCTGGTGGGCTACACTCCATGGGGCTGCAAAGAGTCAGACACGACTGAGCGACTTCACTTTCTTTCTTTCAGTTTTGAAGTCCTTTGCTCGCTTTTTAATCAGGTTGTTTTGTTGTTGTTGATTTGTAGGAGTTTTTTATGTATTCTAGATATTAACCTCATCAGTTAAATAATTTGCAAATGCATTCCCCCATTCTATGGGTTCCTTTTCCACTCTGTTGAAGTGTTCTTTTACATAAAGTTTAAAATTTTGATGTAGTCCAGTTTATCTATTTTTTTCTTCTGTAATCTGTGTGTTTGATTTCATATCCAAGAAATCATTACTAAATCTAACGTCATAAGGGGCTTCCCTGGTGGCTTAGAAGGTAAAGAATCTACCTGCAACGCATGAGAGCCGGAATCCATCCCTGGGTTGGGGAGATCTCTTAGAGAAGGGAATGGCAACCCATGTCAGCATTCTTGCCTGGAAAATGCCATGGACAGAGGAGCCTGGTAGGCTACAGTCCATAGGGTCACAAAGAGTCAGACACAACTGAGCATAAAACTTTTCCCTTATGTTTTCTTCTAAGAATTTTTATAATTTTAGCTCTAACATCTAGGACTTTGATCTAACTTGAGTTAATTTTTCTATTGGGTGTAAAGGAAAGGTCTTTGGGTTTGTTGTTGTTGTTTTTTTTTTTTTTTTTCTAGAGGCTAAAGGGGCTTGATCCCTTCCTCTTATGTGGTTAATAATCCAGCCAGGGTGCTCACCTGCTCTCTGATTATATATTTCATTATTCCATTATTGTTAATAATATTACCTTGCAAATGCTTAATGGTTTGTATTTTCCCAACTGCTCAATAACCAGAGAGTGCTATTATCCTTGCTTTAAAAGTGAAGGTGCTGATACACAGCAGGTGTAAGTGACTTACCTGAGATGAAACAGCCAGAAAGTAATGGAGCCAGGACTCAGCCCAGATGGCCTAATTCCTATTGTGGGTTTGTTAGTTTCCTGAGATATAATGGTTTATTTTAGTACAGTTTTCCTTCACTGATTTATTCATTAATTCATCAAATATTTTTCTTTGTGATAGAGTAACTTCATATTGTTAAAAAATTAAAAAACAAGAATAAATAGCACATATAATTCCTTTGTAGTCCTCTCCTGTCCACACATGGATGGAAAATTATGTACTTGTCTTTCCTTACAAAAGCTAAAGGCGTGCCCTCTGTGTGTGTAACCGGGACAAGTTAGTAACCTCTCTCAGATTCAGTGACTGCATTTGTAAAATGAGGATAATAGTACCTTTCCCACAGGGCCATTATGAGAATTTAATGTGTTAATACACATGAAGCACACAGATTGACCTTGCATTTGGTAATGGCTCAATGTGAACTATAATATAGTTGTCTTCTTAACAATAAACAACCAATAAAAGCCAAATTCTAAGAAAGGCCAGTGAGAATTGATGATTTAAGACCTTGGATCCCATAATTAGCCATGTGTATCGAACCAAGCCTGTGATGCTTGTTCATGCTATGGAATCCAGAGTTCTGATCCTGGATATTCTAATTCAGAAGCATGATCAGAGACTCTTGTTTCTAAAGAAGCTTTTCAGGGGATACAGATCCACAATCAGGTAGGGAACCACTGATTTAAGCTTCACCTAGATGCCAGCATGAACTGAATTCCCATTAGTACCTTCAGAGCCTCAACAGGCCACCTGCTCCTCTCCCAAATATCATTAGCTTCCAGTTTTGGGTCCTGCTCTGGGTCCCCACGCTGTCTTCCTAAAGCAGTCAGTGCATATGGCTGAACATTGTTAGTACTTGGAGGCCCAAGGCAGGTGTCGTCAGCAATCCATTCACTCATGTACTGAATCCCTCCTATGTGCCAGGTCCTGTGCTTAGAACTTTTTTACTCCCTGCTGAGGCCCATTCCTCTCTGCAGCCCCTTGGTGTAACATGGTCTTACTGTGCTTGATGGCTAATGCTTGGGATACTCTATAGATTAGAGGGTCTGTGGATTGAATACAATACTGAGTGGACACCCTGTCAAAGGATCTCTGTGTTTCTGAACTTGCTTCTGACTCTCTTGCCTTGCCCCTGCTGCCCAGATCTCTAGGCTTTCCAGCTCATTACTTTGCAATTTGTTCTTCCACATTCTTCCTCTCTACACCTCTATTTTTACCTCTATTTTAAATTTTATACATGCTCTGTCTGCCCAGCGCTGACCTTGGCTCTTCTCCAAACCACCTTGTGTGTTCATTCTGCTTGTTGGGGCTTCTAGGACCCCCTACCCTGGAGCTGCTCCCACTTCCACCCATCATGAATATTTTGAGCAAGACTCAGACCTAAACTCCAGAGGCCCTTTTCTCTTCCACACTGAAGATGGTCACCATGTACCTCCACCCTTTTGGAAGTGAGCTGAAAAGTTTGTCGGACTTTGCCCCATTGTACTCTTCTTGGACGCTCTTGCCAGTTTTCCTTTACTTTATGATTTCCCCCACATGCATTTTATGTATTATTAATATGTATATTGTAAGTTATCAATATTTTCCCTACTTACTTCAACTACCGCTTTTCCTAAGCCTCACGTAACTAGTATTTTGCTTGTGAGCAGAAAGTATAATTGATAAAATTCTTAAGTTTCAATCCTAGTATATCTCCCACTTCACAAATTAAGGCGCACAAAGTGAATAACACTGACATACTTGCCTTTGCATCTGAGTGGAGCTTAATACCGCAGTTCTCTGACCTCTTGGCCTGGGCAGAGTTTTTGCTGGTCAGTCAGAGTAGCTGTGACACTAGGGAGAAGAGCCTCTGATCTAATTCAGTGACAGAGTATTTTTAACTTACTGAGGTCCTCAAAGGGGACTCTACCTCCTGAAAATAATGACCAAACCTTCTGTGACCTCTGGTTCCAGAGGTGAAAGTCAAATCTCTTTAGGAACAATAGAAGCAATATTGTGTGGTGTTTAGGGCACAGGCTGCTTAGAGTTGAATCCCGACCCTCCTAGAGTAAATTGCTTAACCTTAACTTGGTTTTCTCATCTGGAAAATGGAGATATTATTAGCACTTGCTTCATGGGGAGACAATGAGAATAAAGTTATTATATCTATAGACACTGAGGACTCAGCAATAGTTAAGTATTTGGTAAATGAAGAATTATCATAGGTACAATTGGTGACCACTGACCATATGCTTTGCTCCCATTATCTTCAATCTTTGCATCACCCCTGAAAGGCGGGTACTCAGACACACTTTCAGAGAAGACAGGTGATTTGCCACAGTCACCCAGCCAAAAGCATTTTAAGAGCTGAGCACTGTGCTAAAGGGCTGTCTCATCCCCAAGCTGCCTCTTCTTCCAAAACAACTTCTACCAATTTTCATTCTCTTCTCTGTCTCTCTCAGCTCAGCTAAAAATATCCTGAGCAGCATCCTCATTAGCTAATATGCATACATTATTTTTTGCTTTCTGAACATAATTGGTTCATTCAAAGGGAAGGCTTCCACCTACATAAAGGAAGGAGCTGAGCTGCTCTGTGAAAACTCATCTGAATCCAGAAAAGTCAGCTCCCTGTGGAAGCCCCTGTGCTTCCAAGCTGGTGTCCCTAGCTGGATGGCAAGGAGGCAGAGTGGAAAACAAACCTTCCATTCACACACTCCTGCCACACTGGAGCTGAGTGACTTTGGGTAAGTCCCTTCCACTTCCCAAGAGTCAGTATCCTCAACTGTTAAATGGGGCTTCTAGAAGCACTTGAGTTAAAGAGTTGTGGTGAAGATCAAATGAGCTACCCTGTGGGGACTAACATTCAGTATGCAGTCCCTCAAAATCTGGGAGCTTCTATGACACAGGCACCCTGTGCAGAATCAACATCCAACACCTGCAGGAGAAACAGGATCACCTAGTGATGAAATGCCCAGGGTCTGGAGCCAAGGAGATGATGTTTCAAACCCCCAGCATGTCCCAGGCTCTGGTTCTGTTACACAGTTTCTCTCTCTCCCCAAGCCTCAGTCTTCCTGTAGTAAAAGAGATATAATAAATATAAAGAGCTCAGTAATGAACAGTGGCTGCATTCACAGCAAGCCTCCCCAACCAGATCATCTCTCTAATAGCAGTGGGAGTAATTGATTTCTGCTTCCAGGGCAGCGCACACACGGACACCACAGTGTGTTCATCCTGGGGCAGAGTGTGTGTGCTCCGGGCAGCTAAAGCCAAACTGTCTGCCCCGAAATCTCCTGCTGGTAATGCGGCTGATGACAGCTTAATGGACTCTTTACCCTTGAATGCTAAGGGGAAAATAACTCATGGCATTATAACATACGAATGTAATGTGGATTTTTTTTTTTTTTCCTTCTTGAGCTTTGGAGAGAGAGTCAGAAATATATGTAGATTTGAGCCAGCAATCTGAGTCTCCCTCTTCCTGGCCC
This sequence comes from Oreotragus oreotragus, assembly GCA_006410675.1. Taxonomy (NCBI): domain Eukaryota; kingdom Metazoa; phylum Chordata; class Mammalia; order Artiodactyla; family Bovidae; genus Oreotragus; species Oreotragus oreotragus. Next base: position 61,396 of record SJYX01010582.1, read on the forward strand.
TGTCTGTGTGGGGGACAGATTTAGCCATTGCAATTAACCAAATCATTCATGTTTGTAAAGTATATAACCATATCCATGTGTGTGTTTCCTTGAATGACCTGGATGCAGGCCACTTTATGATGAGAGGATGTGAATGTTCCTAAATTATTGATTTTTTTCCAGGGAAAAACCAGTTCCTCTGGAATGGATGGGGAGAATGTACACACTCATGTGTGTGTGTGTACATACACACACACATAGATGCACACTGTTGTTATGGAGAAGCTGGTCAAAGATCCACCTGCATGACTTTCAAAAAGCCACGCCATCCTGACCAGTCAGGTAGGAAATCCCCACTGTGGGAAGTTAACATTTTCCTCTGCCTCACAGTCTGAGAGAGGAGGGAGGTAGTGGCAGCCACAGACACCTCCATCAGATTGAGAGGGGTCAGGGAGGCAGGAATGAGGGCAAAGAGAACCGTGTGCAAGGGCAAGGAGACCACAGACTTGAAGAGTCAGACTGACCTGAGTTCAGATCACCATCTCCTCTTCCTCTTCTCAAAACCCCAGCTTCCCCAGCTGTAGAGTGAGTTTCCTAACACCTCCTGGCACAGTGCTATGAGAACTAATGACAAGGCAGGTAAAGACCTAGCAGGACAGGAGGCCCGGCGCCAGACTCAGGGTCGTGCCGGGTGCATGGGGGCCTTGCTTCTCCCCCCTGGGGGGGAAACCTGGGCCAGGCAGGAGGCTTCCCAGCAGAGTCCAGGCTCCTGTGCAGTGCAAGCTGAGTCCTCTCCAGCCACCAAGAGACTTGCCGAAAAGGAAGTGTGTGGAAGCGCGCGGCTCTCCATCTGGCTAATGTTCACTTGTGTTTCCTACTGGAGAGCATCACTTTTTTCACCTCACCTGGTTTGTTTACCCAAACAAGCTGCTCATTAACAACACGAATTGCATTTTCTGCAATTCTGTTGACAGCACAAATGTCTGCAGTCAGCTTGGGGGTTTGGTGGGAACTGTTGCCGGATTCCACCCAGCCCAGCCAGCGCGGCTTCTGAGGAAAGAAATCCAGGCCATGCAGGGGTGTGAGGTGGTGGGCAGGGCACCTGGCTAGGGCCTGCTGTCTAGTCCCACCCAAAGTCTCCAGACCCTGAGTGGCGACAGGGCCCTGGGCCCTCCTGGGAGAGATGAGGCGCTTTCCAGAAAGCAAAGGTAGACGGAAGAAGATTTTCAAGCAGGAAGGAGGTGGGTGGGGAAAGGAGCCAGACATGAAAGAGCAGATGAAACTGCAGACAGAGGTACAGACCTGGCAGCGGGGAGGCCCAGCCTCCAGCAGGGAGACCCTGAAGGGCTTCCCTCATGGACCCAGCAGAGCCTACATTCAACTGTCTTCAGCACCTCCGGCAACAAGAAGCAGATGAGAAAAATAAAAAATAATTATCTCTCTTCTTGGTTTCGCCCCACAAGGCTGAGCTCAGCCTGGTTTGCCAAAGCACTCCTCTCTCATCTCTGTTGCTCAAGCAGGAAGAAAGACAAGGTTTTTAATGTGATTTCATTTATTTTAAATGATGACCCTCAGAACACTTTCTTTTCTGTCCATCTCCTCATTCAGTAAGTTTCCATTGATAGTTTACTGACTGCCATACAATTGTTGCTGAGGGTATGGAGGTGAGAAAAAACATGGCCCCTGCCTTTTTGTAGTTGGTAGTCTAGTGCAGGGAGTGATGTTAAATTGTATATCAGATAATTGCAAATCATGATGAGTTGGATAAAAGAAGTCCGAGGTGTCATGGAAACACGTAACAGGAGAACTTGACCTCTGGCAGGGGCCATCGGAGGCATCTTCTTGAAAAAGTGAGATTGAAGCTAACCCCAATTAAGAGAATTTATCTAACTGAAGAGTGGGAAGGGGCAATGGGCCTATGTGTTTGGTTTCAGATTTCATCAAGACACCAAAGAAAGTCTTTGGGTTCCTCCTCTGTCTGAGGGAAAGCTTGTATGGAACCTGGGACGTAGATGGTATCTGCCTGACTATTTGAGATGGCCTATAGAAGGCAAAGCCCCAGCCAAGACCGTGGTCTGGCAGGTAGTACATATACACACATATTTGTTAATGGAAAAAAAACATAGCGAAGGGTGCAGTTAGGAATTTCATACAGGAAATAGCATATGCAAAGCCTTAATATGTGCCCCCACGTGAATGTTAATAATAAATCAATAAACAGTACTATTTAATATGTATCTGCAGTGACTCTCTATATATCATCAGAGTTGAACTTCATAGCATCTCAATGAGATTAAGTCATCAAGCTCACAGTTAGGGAAATCCCCAATTCAGGGTTCTTCTGCTCTTCCATGATGTTAACTCACAACTTGCTCATGCCCGCTCCTCACCCTGACAGACCCGGTTCTTAACACAGCTGTTACCTCAAGAATAAGTGATATCAATTATCCAACGAGACCCCCATGCCCAGAAGTAGGACAGAAAACACTGGGGCCAAAGAGCCAGAACATCCTTCCTTCCTTGCTAGGGGATCAAACATTCCTCATTGTGGCTTTTACTTTCTCTACCCTCTTCTAAAAAATTATTTATTCTGTAGGGCTTCCTGATCCAACCCAAAGTCAAAAGGAGTGAGATAATAATAGCAGAGACGTGTTGAGTGATTGCCCCCATACCACGCACTAACTAAGTACGTTACTTGTTTTAACACATTTAATTCTCCTACTCACCCTATGAGGAAGACTCTTGATCATTCCCATTTAACAGACGTGGAAACTGAGGCATCAAGCTAATGACTTGTGGATAATAGCACCCATCATACTTCCCCATCCCTTATCCCTCTTCAACTCTTTCTGGTGGTGGATCAACAATTGTTGATCTCTTCTATGCACCACACACCATGTGGTGGTACATGGTTTCATTTAATCCTCACATGAGCCACCAGGTAGAATTGGTTTTTAACCCTCATTTTACAGAGAAGAAAACTGAAGCTCGGAAAAAGAAGTAACTTGTCCCACGTTCCTGGGTTGGAGATCTTAAGCCCCGGTCTGTTTGAGTCCAAAGTGCATGTACTCAGCTTCCAAGCCAGCAGGATTCTAGGGCATTATCCTGTCTCCTGCATTCCTCACCCAGGAAATGTATCCACAGTGGCACCATCACACCAGACACAGCTGAGCGGAAGAGCATCCAGCCTAGACTTCAATCTTCTCACTTGAAAATGGAGATAAAAATCCCTAAATCCTAGAATGATTTAGCAGATTCAATGATATTGTGTCTGTTAACTGCTGGGAACACAGATGCACTTGGGAAATCCTCTTTAGCTCCCTTCTCCCAACTCTCTCTTCTCAGTCATTCAAACAGTCTTGGTTTGCCTGAGTCCATCCAGTCCCAGTGGGTGCCCATACCCACCATCAGCCAAGGCAGGATGTCCCTTGAGGGTGGAAGAGTTGACCTCTGTTCCAGTTTCCCCTGGGCATTGTAAGGTGCTGTGTACACCTACGGCCTCATACAAATAATCACTAATAGCAGTAATAAACCACTGAGCTTTCATTTACCGCCAAGCACAACGCATTCTGACACGTCCCTCTAGAAAGGCAAGCCCATGGCTGCACAAACATGGAAAGTCATTTTCCAAATGGGCATTTTCCTTGGAAGAACTAATTTAGCTTCATTTCTAGCAGGCTGCATTCCTGAGTCCTTTAAGTACAGAGGTTTCAACTGGTCGGGGTATATCCTGGGCTCAAGTGGGGGCCGTTGCTAAAGTGCAAGCCCTTCAGCACCAAGCAGCGTGCACTGGCTGGCGTGCATCCTGCAGGTGGGGAAACAGACACCCAGAGATGGGATAAAAACAAAGTAACCTAATAATCATCCCAGCTAGCATTTACCAAGCTAGAGATAATGGTAGAGACTGTTCCAGAAGAAAGTCTCCTCCAACAGGAAGCAATCAGCTACCAGTTAGAACAACCTAAATGAGGTCAAAGACTTTCCAGACTGGTAATGAAAAAAATCTGAGCCTTTTCAGAAAACAATTTGGTGTATGTGACAAAAGACTTTTAAAAGTCCATGATTTTTGAGGAATTCCAAGGTGATCCAGTGATTAGGATACTGTTTCCACTACTGGTGGGCTCAGGTTCAATACCTGGCTGGGAAACTAAGAAACCACAAGCCACATAGTGTGACCGAAAAAAAATCATACTTTGATATAATCATTTCCTTTCTCAAAATCTGACATCAATAATCAATGATGGAGACAGAATAAATGCATAAAAAGGTCACTACAGCATTACTTACATATGGTTTATTTTTTAAATTGAGTGTCTCTTATGTTCCAGGCAGTACATGGCACTGTCTGATGATAGATTAGACTTCAGATTACCCAGGGCCACTAAGTCCCCTTCATTCCCTAGGGAGGTAATGTGACAGGATGGAGGGAGCCTGGGAGTTGGAAAGACCTGGATATTTTATTCACTCTTTCTTTGATTCACTCACTTGCTGCTTCTCCCTACAAATATTTGTTTAAAACCCTTCTATGTGAACACAGAATGAGCATACACTACTACTAAGTCGCTTCAGTCGTGTCCAACTCTGTGCGACCCCATAGACGGCAGCCCACCAGGCTCCCCGTCCCTGGGATTCTCCAGGCAAGAACACTGGAGTGGGTTCCCATTTCCTTCTCCAATGCATGAAAGTGAAAAGTGAAAGTGAAGTCGCTCAGTCGTATCCAACTGTTAGCGACCCCATGGACTGCAGCCTACCAGGCTCCTCCATCCATGGGATTTTCCAGGCAAGAGTACTGGAGTGGGGTGCCATTGCCTTCCTAGCAATTCTAATCCTAGGTATACAACCAAAATAACTGAAAACAGGTATTCAAGCAAACACTTGTACTTGAATGTTCTTATCAGCATTATTCATAATAGACAAAAGGTATAAACAACCCAAATGTCCTCAACCAACAAACGGAAGAATAAAATGTGGTATATTCATACAATGGAATATTATTCAGCCACAAAAAGGAATGAATTAGTGATACACATTGCAACATGGATGATCCTTGAAAGCATTATGTGAAATGAAAAAAGCCAGGCACAAAAGGTCATGTATCGCGTGATTCCACTGATACGAAATGTCCCAAATGTCCAGAACAGGCAAATCCATAGAGACAAAAAGTAGACTGTTGATTCCCAGGGAATGAAGAGAGGCGGAAATGAGGAGCAACTGCTTAATGGATACAAGGAACACTTTTGGGATGATGAAAATGTTTTGGAATTAGATGAAGGTGATGATTACACAACACTGTGAACCAAATGCCACTGCGTGGTACATTTTTGAATGGTTAATTTTGTCTTATGTGAATTTCACCTGAAAAGCAATCCTTATGTGATTTTTAGGGAATTAGACATTTATTCTGGGAATGAGACAAAGTTCCTATCTCCATGGAGCCTGGGGTAGGCAGTCAACAAATGAGTAAACAAAACAAAAAGAATGATCACAGGTTGTGTTAAATCTAAAGCAGGGGATGGAGGTAGGAAAAACTGTGAGGGAAGTGGGGTTTTTTAGGTCTGGAAGACTCTCTGAAGAGGTGACATTTAACAAGAGCCAAATGAAGTGAAGGAGTGAATGATGTGGATATCTGGGTGGAGGGGGTTGGGGGTGGGGAAAGGATGTTCCAAGCAGAGGGAAGGGGAGGTGTAAAGGTGCTAGAGCAAAGTTGAACTTGGCAAGTTGTAGTCCAGCAAGGAAGCTGGTGTGATGGAAGCAGAGGGAACAAGGGAGTATCTGGAAGGGGGCAGCCCATGGCCTGCCCAGGCTGCCTTCTCTGAACCAAGTCCTCATTTCTAAAAGTGGACCAGAATCCCTACCTTGAATTTCAGACACAAGGATGGGAAAAGGTTGCAAGCTTCACAGGCCGGTGAGAACAAGTGCATCAATACAAAGTCTTCTCTTTCTGGATTCTAGAAGACCAGACTTTCACAGTTCCAAGCAGGTCTGAGGTTTTCAGGGGATCTTAACAAGTGTCCACATCCCAGATCTGGACATCGCACACTGTCTCACCTGGACAAACCAGGATGAGGCAGAGCCCTGCCCTTGTACAGAGGGCACTTCCAGTCCTCTGGGCCTGCAGCTCAAGCCACCACCTAGGAACCATCATCACCCTGTGAAGTGAGAACACTCCCCCTGTGTGCTCAGTTAGTGAGGATGGGTCCCCACAGCAAATCTATTTGAGCCCTGAGTGTCACAGAATTCAGAGAGGTATTTCAGTTCTTTCAATTCAAGGACGTGGTCTTTTGTTTCCTGGGGCACACAACAGGACGACTTTCATTGGCACCTGTGCTCACCTTCCTTTTAAAGTCTCTCTCGTTATACTCAACAGCTTGATGGGAAGTATTCTCAGGACCCACAATGTACCAGGGTCTCCACCACCCCAACTCTGTCTTTCTGGGTAAATCCAGACCTCTGTGGGGGGCGGGGCTCGGTGTGTGCTGGATACTCCCCGTGTGCTCCCCAGATCCACTCTCTGCTCTCCACTACTCTGCTCTGTACCCCAAGACTCCAAGTGACATGACTGCATCAGCCAGGTTCACCTTCCCTCTGGCTCCTGGTTGGGTTCGGCCAGTAGGAAACACCAGCAGAAAACTGGAGGGAGGAGGGGAGGGCCATGGGGCCCTACTTCCCGCTACACTGCAGTTTGTAGATGCTTCTTCTCTCCTTGGCCATGACTCCACACCAGTGACACCTGTCTGCAGCTGCAACACACATCAAATTCAGGAAGCTCCCCCTCACCCGGCCTGGCACACCAAGGACAGTAATGACTCCCCTACTCTTGCTAATCTGGGGATGCTTCACCATCCCATAGCCCTGCCCACCCATGCAGATCTCTTCATTGAACTCCTTTTATGTGTCCCCTCTTGAACATGTCCCCCATTTCCATCCCAGACCCAGAGTGATGCCAGGGAAGCCTTTCCCCCCCTGGGGAGCCTCTCAGCTCCTACACAATCAGTGACTGTAAGCAAAGAATATCATCAACTCAAGCCCCCTTGTCAGTCCAGACAAGCAGCCTTGTTTCTTATAGCAATAAGGGGTGAGCTCTTCCAGATCCAAGTTGGAGATGAAGAAAGGCTAAGGATAAGCACTTGGAAAGACATCTGAGGGTGAGCTCCTTTCAAAGCAAACAGAGCTTTGGAACAGTGGCGAGTTTTGTTATGACTGGTGGAAGCAGGGATGGACTACAGCTACAGGCATCTCTTCCCGGCTTCTCAGCCCTGTAGTTCCAACATAGACAGACATTCTGGAATGAGACAGAGAAGGACTGCAGCTAAAATCTGGGATCTGATTGGGGAAAAAGATGACAGGATGCGAGCGTGTTGGAAATGCCCAAGTTAATAGTTTGATTTCTCTCAGCTTTTCACAGAGTAAAAGAAGCAAAGGTGAGATGTTTATTTTCAAAGCAAGCAACATATTTCTTATGTTCTTATATTTCTTGTGACAATATCTCGCTTAATAGCCTTATCATGTCTAATAACTTAGGAGATAAAATACGTTTCTTTGATCTGAGCTAGTCAAGAAGAGTGACAGCTGGCATTCCGCACACAAATTTAGTGCCTTGTCTAATTGTGTTGACTTCTCATTATTGGAAAATCTCACAACCAGTAGAGAAGTTTTTTTTTTTTTTTACTTTAACCATACATGTTAACCATTTCCTAGCTCCTACCCCTACTCCACCCCTGACACACACAGCTTCTTGGAACTGATACCTTTCCAGAGTGGAGTCAAAGTTGAGCACGACTCAGCTCCGGGCTGCATCTTGCATGAGAGGCTCTCAAGGTTTGCTGGTCAAGAAGTGGGTCCTCCCCAGCCCTATATGTATCTCCTCTTCCAGTTTGGGGTGGTTATGCCCATTTGAACCCAATGAGAGCATCCATCTAGGCTGATTTTTAATGGATGTGTGTAATTTTATTGGAAGATCAGGATTATTTGCAAGTAAAGGCTGGAAAATAAAAATGCGTCCGTGTTGGTCCCTGGATGGACACAAAAACAGTTGTCCTAGCTTGTGGTGACTCTGTTGGAGTCTTGGTTTGATTTGGTTGTTTCCCCCCTGGGTGATCCAGGGGGCATCACTGCCTCTTTCTGAGCCTCAGTTTCCCTAAAGGTGAAACAATTCCCTCACTGGGCAATGACTTGCCTACTTTAGATTACACTGGACTCACCTGGAGGTCTTTGTTCAACATGGGTTGCTAAGCCTCAGTGTTTCTGATTTAGTCTGGGCAGAGGGGCCTGAGAATTTGCATTCCTAACAAACTGCCAGAGAGGGACCACACTTTGAGAGTCACTTTCATGCCCAGTGGGGCAGATTACATGAGCTAAAAGATGTGTGAAAAACCCAGTGCAGGGCAGGTCTGAGCTTTGCTCAGTGGTTCTCTGTATAAACCATAGACCTGCATACACAGCCCTGGGAAAGCACAAAGGGGTGAAGAGGAGAGAAGTCTTCCTGGAGGTCGTCTGACCACAGAGGCCAGAAGGAGGAAGTGAACCAGCGAAGCTCATCTGTGGGCTGGCCAGCCCTCTTTACTGAGAAAGACTGTTTAGCATTTTCCTCCTGAGGCAATGGCTTTCAAACTTTTTACTGTGACCTAAGGGAAGAAGTTCACTTTACATCACCACCCTGAACACACACATGCGTATGTGTAACAACGGAAGCACAAAACAGGGCTTCTCCCTGCTCTGTGTGATGCACTCTAAGATTTTCAGTTTTACTGAGCGTTAAAAACATTCATTGCACAATCATTAATATTAACTAACTTAAATGGATGCTATGACAGATTACACACAGGGTGCATCTAACTCAGGGTTAGAGGGGCATTTAAATCAGAAATGGGCTGGGGAGAGAGGAGGCAGGGAAGGTGTTTTATCATGGCTAACCCTATGAAGTTCTGACAATGCATCAGTCACAGTTATAAAATTGAGCAAAGTTTCAGATGAACAGGTTAAAATACACATACACACACACGTGTGTGTATGTGTATTTTGATTCATTTAATCCTCATACCAGCTCTCTGAGGTAGATGATATTATCAACATATTCATCAGCCATTACAGATAAGGTTGTAACCTGCCCAAGGTCAGATAATCAGCAGGTGGCAGATGGGACTCAAACCTAGGAACCCTAGCCCCAGGTTCTGTAATCACAGCCACTCTGGCCCGCTGCATCTCTGTGCTAATGGATTGCAATCGACACTATCCCTGGAGACCCTAATCATGCCCCATCCTTTGGATCAACAAACATTGAAAGGATTTCAAGTGCCAATCAGAATCATGTACATTGGCACAGACCTAAATCAATTGCTTCATTTTCTTTTTCCACAAGTCCCTACCAGGAGCCACCTTTTTTTTTTTTTNTAGTGATGCTTTCTAAGGCCCACTTGACTTCACATTCCAGGATGTCTGGCTCTAGATTAGTGATCACATCCTCATGATTATCTGGGTCGTGAAGTATTTTTGGGTATTTATTGAAAAAAAAAATCCACCTTTAAAGTGGACCCGTGCATTTAAACCTGTTTTGTTTAAGGGCCAACTAAGACTTGGTAAAGAATCTGTCTGCAGTGCAGGAGACCCTGGTTTGATTCCTGGGTCAGGAAGTTCCCCTGGAGAAGGGATACGCTACCCACACCATTATTCTTGGCTTCCCTAGTGGCTCATACAGTAAAGAATCTGCCTGCAATGCGGGAGACCTGGGTTCGATTCTTGGATTGGGAAGATCCCCTGGAGGAAGGCATGGGGAAACACTCTAGTATTCTTGCCTTGGAAATCCCGTGGACAGAGGAGCCTGGCAGGCTACAGTCCATGGGGTTGCAAAGAGTTGGACATGACTGAGCAACTTCCCTTTTTTTTCACTTTTGTCATGTTGGGTCTGGTTAGTCGCTCAGTCATGTCTGACTCTGTGGCCCTATGCACTGCTGCTGCTGCTGCTGCTAAGTCTGCCTATCTCCAAATATGCTGTTTTCCATCATTTTAAGGTTACTTTTGGTCCTTTATGAGTTTTTCCTCATACAAGTTTTGAGCCTTTCTTGTTAAGTTTATACCTAGCATTGTTATTTATTCTTTTAAAAATTATAATTTCTGTTACATCAATGAAATTTGAGTGTTATTGGATGGAATGTTACATATGTGTTCAGTCTTTCCCATTGGCCCAGAAGTCCCAATGTATTTTTCCTTGCCCTTTTTTAAAATTGATTTTTTATTGTGTAAAAAATTTTGTTATGTAAAATATACATAATATAATATTTTTTAATTTTAACCATCTGTAAATGTATAATTCAGAGTCATTAAATATAGTCACAATGTTGTATACTCATCACCACTGTCTATACTGAAAACTTTTTCATCATCTCCAACATAAACTCTGTACATACTAAGTAATACCCTTATCCCCCATCCCCAGCTGCTGGTACTTTCTATTCTGCCCTCTGTCTCTATAAATTTCCTTATTCTAGGCATCTCATATAAATTTAATCATACATTATTTGTCCTTCTGTTTCTGGATTATTAAGCAAAATGTTTTCATGATCCATGTATGTTGTCACATATATCAAAATTTCATTCTTTGGCTGAATAATGTCCTCTGATCAATTTTTATCATAAAATATGTTTATCATTCTTTTACCTGGTAAAGAATAGTTCTGGTTTCACTCCAATCCTTACCTGAACTTTTCTTTTCTAAGAATGCCATCCAACATTGTTGATTCTTAGTAAATATTGAGTGAGTCAGTGTCAGTGTTAAATAAAGAAGTATTGCAACATAAAACAAATAGTTAAGGATGAGGAAGCATCCAAGAAAAAGAGCCTTCTCAAATTAGGAATTTTCCAATATTTAAAATGCATCAGATAATTCGAAAATAAAACAGAATGTCCTTTCTGTTTCTTTTGATTGTTAAGCCCAAGGAAGTTTAATGGGTTTCTTGTAAGTGAAACTTGAGTGTAGCAACATGAAGTCTACTAATGGTCACAATCCATAAAAATTCTTCACCTTATAAAACAAAAAGTAGTTATTAATATAAATACAAAGTAATGGTTAAAAACAGAACAAGAAGAAATGATTAGCAATGTCAAGGTCTGTTATGGAGTGACATGCATGCCTTGGTTTGATTTGTCTCTAGAACTGCTTTTGATTTAATTAGTAAATATCTAAAAACTATTTAAAAGAAAAGAAAGGGACTTTCCTGGTTGCCCAGTAGTTAAGACCCCATTCTTCCACTGCAAGGAACACAGCCTCCATCCCTGGAAACAAAGATCCTACAATGCCTTGTGGAGTGACCAAAAAAGAAAAAAAAAAAAAAAAAGAGAGAGAGAGAGAGAGATGAGCTATCTCTTCTTAAATGTACTGTTTTTGTTTTTGTTTGAGGTGGGCAGTGGTTGTTAATTTAAGGATGTTTTGTATCATAGGCAAGCAGCAGGAACACTAAAGTTAGGGGAATTCATAAGTACCACAAAATGTCATGAGGAGATAAATGCAAACCATTTTGGAGTTTTGTGGGGTTTTTTTTGTCCTTCACTGTAGACAGTGGTCTCTCATTGTGCTTAGTGATGATATTTATTTATTTATTTTTGAGGGAGAAGTTATGGGGGTTGGAGTGTGTTGAGCTGCTTTTAGATGAGTGGATCCAGTGTTTTATATTTGCTCTACACACCAAGTTAGGGAATAGGCTGCCAGCTTTCAACATTTACAAGTATTCTAACTAAAAGCTATTGTTTGCAAAAAGAGTTAAGATACTTCAAAAGTATGTTCTTTAAAAATGCTAACAGTGATTGATTTTCCTTATAAAAGTAATACATGTTCATTTTAAGGAACTGGAGAAATGGAGAAAAGGATAATGAAAACAAATCCATAATATTATTTCCCAGAGATAAGATAATCATGATTATGTTTTCTTGGCATATGTATAAGGTTATTTTGGGCTTCCCAGGTGGCGCTAATGGTAGAGAACCTGACTGCCAATGCAGGAGACATAAGAGACGTGGGTTCTATCCCTGGGTCAGGAAGATCACTTGGAGTAGGAAATGGCAACCCACTCCAGTATTCTTTCCTGGAGAATCCTATGGACAGAAGGAGGTAGGTGGGCTACAGTCCGNTTCTAAAACCAGCTTGAACATCAGGGAGTTCACGGTTCACATATTGCTGAAGCCTGGCTTGGAGAATTTTGAGCATTACTTTACTAGCATGTGAGATGAGTGCAATTGTGTGGTAGTTTGAGCATTCTTTGGCATTGCCTTTCTTTGGAACTGGAATGAAAACTGACCTTTTCCAGTCCTGTGGCCACTGCTGAGTTTTCCAAATTTGCTGGCATATTGAGTGCAGCACTTTCACAGCATCATCTTTCAGGATTTGAAACAGCTCAACTGGAATTCCATCACCTCCACTAGCTTTCTTCGTAGTGATGCTTTCTAAGGCCCACTTGACTTCACATTCCAGGATGTCTGGCTCTAGATTAGTGATCACATCCTCATGATTATCTGGGTCGTGAAGTATTTTTGGGTATTTATTGAAAAAAAAAATCCACCTTTAAAGTGGACCCGTGCATTTAAACCTGTTTTGTTTAAGGGCCAACTAAGACTTGGTAAAGAATCTGTCTGCAGTGCAGGAGACCCTGGTTTGATTCCTGGGTCAGGAAGTTCCCCTGGAGAAGGGATACGCTACCCACACCATTATTCTTGGCTTCCCTAGTGGCTCATACAGTAAAGAATCTGCCTGCAATGCGGGAGACCTGGGTTCGATTCTTGGATTGGGAAGATCCCCTGGAGGAAGGCATGGGGAAACACTCTAGTATTCTTGCCTTGGAAATCCCGTGGACAGAGGAGCCTGGCAGGCTACAGTCCATGGGGTTGCAAAGAGTTGGACATGACTGAGCAACTTCCCTTTTTTTTCACTTTTGTCATGTTGGGTCTGGTTAGTCGCTCAGTCATGTCTGACTCTGTGGCCCTATGCACTGCTGCTGCTGCTGCTGCTAAGTCTGCCTATCTCCAAATATGCTGTTTTCCATCATTTTAAGGTTACTTTTGGTCCTTTATGAGTTTTTCCTCATACAAGTTTTGAGCCTTTCTTGTTAAGTTTATACCTAGCATTGTTATTTATTCTTTTAAAAATTATAATTTCTGTTACATCAATGAAATTTGAGTGTTATTGGATGGAATGTTACATATGTGTTCAGTCTTTTCCATTGGCCCAGAAGTCCCAATGTATTTTTCCTTGCCCTTTTTTAAAATTGATTTTTTATTGTGTAAAAAATTTTGTTATGTAAAATATACAAGATATAATATTTTTTAATTTTAACCATCTGTAAATGTATAATTCAGAGGCATTAAATATAGTCACAATGTTGTATACTCATCACCACTGTCTATACTGAAAACTTTTTCATCATCTCCAACATAAACTCTGTACATACTAAGTAATACCCTTATCCCCCATCCCCAGCTGCTGGTACTTTCTATTCTGCCCTCTGTCTCTATAAATTTCCTTATTCTAGGCATCTCATATAAATTTAATCATACATTATTTGTCCTTCTGTTTCTGGATTATTAAGCAAAATGTTTTCATGATCCATGTATGTTGTCACATATATCAAAATTTCATTCTTTGGCTGAATAATGTCCTCTGATCAATTTTTATCATAAAATATGTTTATCATTATTTTACCTGGTAAAGAATAGTTCTGGTTTCACTCCAATCCTTACCTGAACTTTTCTTTTCTAAGAATGCCATCCAACATTGTTGATTCTTAGTAAATATTGAGTGAGTCAGTGTCAGTGTTAAATAAAGAAGTATTGCAACATAAAACAAATAGTTAAGGATGAGGAAGCATCCAAGAAAAAGAGCCTTCTCAAATTAGGAATTTTCCAATATTTAAAATGCATCAGATAATTCGAAAATAAAACAGAATGTCCTTTCTGTTTCTTTTGATTGTTAAGCCCAAGGAAGTTTAATGGGTTTCTTGTAAGTGAAACTTGAGTGTAGCAACATGAAGTCTACTACTGGTCACAATCCATAAAAATTCTTCACCTTATAAAACAAAAAGTAGTTATTAATATAAATACAAAGTAATGGTTAAAAACAGAACAAGAAGAAATGATTAGCAATGTCAAGGTCTGTTATGGAGTGACATGCATGCCTTGGTTTGATTTGTCTCTAGAACTGCTTTTGATTTAATTAGTAAATATCTAAAAACTATTTAAAAGAAAAGAAAGGGACTTTCCTGGTTGCCCAGTAGTTAAGACCCCATTCTTCCACTGCAAGGAACACAGCCTCCATCCCTGGAAACAAAGATCCTACAATGCCTTGTGGAGTGACCAAAAAAGAAAAAAAAAAAAAAAAAGAGAGAGAGAGAGAGAGATGAGCTATCTCTTCTTAAATGTACTGTTTTTGTTTTTGTTTGAGGTGGGCAGTGGTTGTTAATTTAAGGATGTTTTGTATCATAGGCAAGCAGCAGGAACACTAAAGTTAGGGGAATTCATAAGTACCACAAAATGTCATGAGGAGATAAATGCAAACCATTTTGGAGTTTTGTGGGGTTTTTTTTGTCCTTCACTGTAGACAGTGGTCTCTCATTGTGCTTAGTGATGATATTTATTTATTTATTTTTGAGGGAGAAGTTATGGGGGTTGGAGTGTGTTGAGCTGCTTTTAGATGAGTGGATCCAGTATTTTATATTTGCTCTACACACCAAGTTAGGGAATAGGCTGCCAGCTTTCAACATTTACAAGTATTCTAACTAAAAGCTATTGTTTGCAAAAAGAGTTAAGATACTTCAAAAGTATGTTCTTTAAAAATGCTAACAGTGATTGCTTTTCCTTATAAAAGTAATACATGTTCATTTTAAGGAACTGGAGAAATGGAGAAAAGGATAATGAAAACAAATCCATAATATTATTTCCCAGAGATAAGATAATCATGATTATGTTTTCTTGGCATATGTATAAGGTTATTTTGGGCTTCCCAGGTGGCGCTAATGGTAGAGAACCTGACTGCCAATGCAGGAGACATAAGAGACGTGGGTTCTATCCCTGGGTCAGGAAGATCACTTGGAGTAGGAAATGGCAACCCACTCCAGTATTCTTTCCTGGAGAATCCTATGGACAGAAGGAGGTAGGTGGGCTACAGTCCGTGGGATCGCAAGAATCAGACACAATTGAAGCGATTTAGCACACATACAGTTATTTACTGCAGCATTCTTTATAATAGCAGAAGTTTGGAAACAACCCAAGTGAAGTGAAATGAAATGTCACTCAGTCTAACTGACTGTAACCAGTGAACTGTAGCCTGCCAGGCTCCTCTGTCCATGGAATTCTCCAGGCCAGAATACTGGAGTGGGCAGCCATTCCCTTCTCCAGGGAATCTTCCCAACCCAGGGATCAAACCTGGGGTCCTGCATTACAGGCAGATTAAGTAAATCATGATGTATTCACACACCAGAGTACTATTTAGCTCTAAAAATGCTTCATGTACTGAAATAAAAAATCAACAGAGGTTATTATTAAATGAGAAAAGCAAGGTAAAGAGTAGTGGATGCTTCCTTTTCTGAGTTAGGAATATATCAAATATATTCATATTGGATCGGGTATATTAGGAAAAGGAAAATATAGATAAGAAATAAGTAGAAGTGATTATCTATATGGGATGGGGGAGAAAATAGGTTTAAAAGAACACACTGTGAGTGAGACTTAATAGCCACACTTTTATTTTAATCTTTGAATCATGTGAATGTACATTGTATTTTTTTAAGTTGAACTCGTATAAGCTGTAAAGCTGAAACAGAGCCTAACATTTGCTGTTCAAATTGAGGAAGTCCAATAATTTATTACAGAAAACATTGGAGAAACTTCATCTTTTTGAATAAATACCTTTATTTTTTAAATTAATTTTTATTGGAGGATAATTGCTTTATAATGTGTTGTGTTGGTTTCTGCCATACAACAACATGAATCAGCCATAAGTATAAATAAGTCCCCTCCCTCTTGAACTGAATACATTTATTTTTAACAAAGACTGATACTGGGGTTCAGAACATGCTGTCCCCAAATATGGCACCTTGGTGTATTAAATATTTTAGGCTGAGGGAGTTTGAGAAAGAGCAGAAGCAGGAAGGTCACTCTGACCCATTGCTCCACACCCCCTTTTATGAGCAGATCATAAAAACCTCATGTAAGAGGTACCCTCCCTATACCCAGAGGAAAGGCACATCCTTATCTCTGAGACAAAGCGGCCCTGAGAAGAATGCAAACAGGTCTTGCTAAACTTTTCCCAGTTTGCTACATTTACCTCACATTCCTTGCCTTTCGTATTTTTCCACAACTGTCTACTCTTCATCAAACCCAGCATAAAAACTTCCAGGTCTCACTGTTTCTTCCAGTCTTCATTTTGCTATGAAGGTTCCTTGTCATGTAAAACTTACTTTAAATAAACGTGTACGCTTTTCTCCTGTTAATCTGTCTTTGTCATTTTAACTTTTCAGGCCCTTAAGAAGGTTGAGGAAAATTTCTTCCTCAACTACACTGGGGGATTTCTGGTAATCTGAGGAATGGATTACCTGTTCATTTTTAAATGGAGAGGAGTAGAAGTGATTTTGTTTTCTGTAAAGCAGGAGTTAATTGGCTCAGCGTGGTGCTCTGTGACATCCTAGAGGGGTGGGATGGGGAGTGGGAGGAAGGCTCAAGAGGGAGGGGATATATTTATACATATAGCTGATTCTCCTTATGTACAGCAGAAACTAACAGAACATTGTAAAACAATTATATTCCAATTTTTAAAAAAGTAAAAATACTACCAAAAAAATGGGAGTGTAGATGAAGCTGAGATAGATTCTCTTTGGCCAAATATGAATGAATGGGATCAGATGGCTAGTATAGTCAGTGCTTAGCTGCCTGAGGGTAGTAATTTAATTTGTAATCTTTCACCCCAAGCCAGGGTTGCTTGAGAACATATTTTATGTGAGAGTATTATAAAAATATTGAGTAAAATGTCAGGAAAATGGCATGTGAGTAGCAAGTTTTCTGGAGAGTCTGCAAAGATTTGAAAGAATCAAGGTATGGAAAATTGTAGAGAGAGAATTTTTATAGCTAGAGACTCATATCAAAGCAAGACAACATAAAGGCAACCAACCAAATAAAAACCCTGTCAGTATTTGGTCATTTATTGACTGAGAAGTGGAAAAAAAACACAAAACTTATAAAGAAGTGTTCTTAATTTGACAATAAACTGACCCAGCGGGGAAGGAAGAGAGTGGGTAAAGAAAGAAACCAAGTCCTAAAGAACTGCCTAGAGATGGGAAGCTGCAGGAAAAGAAATCAAAGGAAACCACAAAGATTCAGATAAATCTGTATCTCTTCTGCTGTCTACATGGATCATGTTGTAAAATAAAAGCTGGTATTTTGGATGAAGAGCTGTAAGAACTGCAGGGTCCCAGATGGATGAAAATCCTGTTTTTCAGTATCGTGGGTTTCACTGAAGAATCTAAGCTACTCCATTTTGTTAACAGAAAAACTCCATGTTGTAAGGTTCCAGGAGGGGAGCCTTTGGAAATCCAAGGGCCTTTGGAGATCCCCTGAGCTCACCCCACTGCCCACGAGCCAATCGGACCCCAGACCAAAATCTCCTGACTTAACACTCAGGAACTTGTGGTCTACCTAGACAATAGGGACCAATCAAGAACCAACACACAACCCTTCGAAAGAAAGTGACCAATCAGACGTTCCCCTACCTAGAAATCCTTTTTTTTCCATGAACACTCCCTATATAAGCAATGTAATCCAAAACCCAGGGCTCCTCCCTCTAGCCTCTGCGTAGGTAGGTATCGGTGGGAGCCCCAGCTCGAGTTTGGTAATAAAAACTCTCTTGCTTTTGCATCAGATATCGGCTCCTTGGTGGTCATTGGGAGATTTCGTGACTTGGGCATAACATCACAAGGGGAAAAACAGAATGGGTACACCTGAAGGGGATTTTTGAAATAAGTTGGGAAGTTGGCTGACCTCACAATTTCCGTATAGTTAATAAAACTGACTCTACAGCTGCAGTGCTTATAAGTTATTTCTTAGGCCATATGCTCGCTTGTAGTTAACAAGGAGTGTCATGTCTGTTGCATCAGTGAGAAAAGATATGAAAATGAGTAGCTGTGTGGAATTGAACAATCTAAGTACTGGAGTAAAGCAGTGGTTCTTAAAATGTGAAAATCTCTCAGCGTAATGTTTTGGAAATGAATCAGTGTTGTGTGTATTAGTAGTTTGTTTCTCATTGTTGCTTCCTTAGTGCTCCCACAGTTTATCTATTTGTCTGTTGATTAGTGCAGAATATTTCTGGCTTTTGGCTGCCATGTTAAGGCTGCTAGGAGCATTTGCATATAGTTCTTTGTTTAGACATATTTTTATTTTTCTTGGGCAAATATCTAGAAGTGGAATCTCTGGGTTGTATGAGAGGTTAGATTTAACTTTGTAACAAATTGCCACACTGTTTTCCAAAGTGGCTGTACCATTGTGCACGCCTGTCAGTTATGTATGAGTGTTCCAGTTGTATGAATCCTTGCCAACACCTCGAATTATCAAGTGTTTGAATTTTAGACTTTCTGGGGGTGGGGTTATGCACAGTGATTTCTTACTGTGGTTTCAATCTACATTTTTTCTGATGACTTATGATTTTTGAGCATCTTTCATTCCATGCCAACTTTTTAAAAATTTGCAAAATCCTAAGCTCAAAGACCCTAGCTTGTACTTGTGGAGTCATCTGATGCCCAAAGTCTTAGGACAACAGGACAGCAGCACAGCCATTTCACGTTGGCTATAAATCTCTACAGTTCACCGTGCTCTCATGTTCAGGACTGTACACACGGTTCCTGACATGTGATAGTTTGAATAAACACTGGTTGAGTTATGGTCTAATGAAATGCTTAAAGGCAACAGTCGCCATAACTAAGAATAGGAGCGGTTTTTCAGAAGGTGATTTATACTGAATATTTCAGTATCCCTTATTTTGTTAAGCCATGAGGCTCCCAGGGGGAAATAGTTTTTAAGATTATTTTAAAATAAATGTTGAATGACATGAATCCTTCAAGCTAGAAAATGAGAAAAAGACTCCTGTATAAAGAAGTTCTTTAAAAATACAGGGCATGCTCTCTCATGAACTTAGTTTCAGTTAATCAATCTGAGTCCTCTTTCAGCTATAGTCAATACTCACTATTTTGAAATTACTCATCACTATTTGGTAGTTTTTTCATGTGATTAGATTAATTGGATTTCACAAATGGTTTGGAAGAAAAGTTTCTCTTTCTTTCTCTGAGATAATTAAGTAAAATGAACCTCTTGATTTTCTGGCTGTGACAGTCACGCATTCATAAAATATTTTCTCCTAATTTTTATGATGAAAAAATTTCAAACATACAGAAAAATTGAAAGAATGTTGCAGTGACCACTCATATACTTACTGCCTGTATTCTACAATTACCACTTTACTGTATTTGTTTTATCATTTATCTATTAATCTATCACTCAGTTCATCATGTTTTTAAAAAATATTTCAAAATAAATGACAGACAACAGTACGTGCGTGTGTGCTAAGTCACTCAGTCGTGTCCGACTCTTTGCGACCCCATGGACTGTAGCCTGCCAGGCTCCTCTGTCCATGGGCTTCTCCTGGCAAGAATACTGGANTCTATCACTCAGTTCATCATGTTTTTAAAAAATATTTCAAAATAAATGACAGACAACAGTACGTGCGTGTGTGCTAAGTCACTCAGTCGTGTCCGACTCTTTGCGACCCCATGGACTGTAGCCTGCCAGGCTCCTCTGTCCATGGGCTTCTCCTGGCAAGAATACTGGAGTGGGTTGCTATGCCCTCCTCCAGGGGATCTTCCTGACCCACGGATCGAACCTGCGTCTCCTGCATTGGCAGGCGGGTTCTTTACCACTAGCGCCACTTGGGAAGCCCAGACACCAGTACACCTCCTCTTAAAAGCTTGTAAATTCTTCTTAAAGGATGATAAATTCTTCTTAAAGGATGGAGTCTGTGGGTATATATGCACTGCTGCATACATGTGTCTGTTTTCTGGAAATTAGAGATGCTGGTGTGTTTTCTAGAATAAAGGCCTCTAGATATTAGCCTTTAGGACAGTAGCTCTCTGATAGCAACAATTTTGCCCCTCAGGGGCAATTTAGCAATATCTGGAGACATTTTTGGTTGTTATGACTTGGGTGTATTACTGGCATTTAATAGGGTAGAGGCTGGGCATGCTGTTAAACATCCTAAGATGCACAGGATGGCCCCTTGTAACAAAGAATGTTTGTTGCTTGTAGGTTGTTACAACCTAAAATGTCAGTAATGCTGAGGCTGAGAAATCTGTTGTAGGAAATGGTAAACTTATCTTTAGAGATACCCAGAAACAAATTAGAGTATTAAGTTCTTTCAGCACATCGGTAGGAGAGCTCAGTAAAACTAAGGGGAAACAGAGGCTTCAGGGAAAGCTTTTAACTTTTTTCTTTTTTTAAATAATTTTATATTATCTGGTTCCTTCCTCTCGTTATTTCAATGTTTATCAATATATACCCCTAAGTAGGCGGCAATAGCCTCAAAAGCATGATATCAGTTCCTTCAAAGAACAAAATAAAATAAAAAAGCAAGTTTTTAACATTTTGAACAATCCTTGTTCTGCTTGTGAAATTATTTTACTTAAGTATCTTGTGCTCATCCTTTATTTCTTCTGTTTCTCGTGTTTTTTGTTTTTTCCATTTAGATCTAAAATAAGAAGTGTGTTCTTGGAAAGGGGTCTGAAATCTGCAGATAACAAGAGATAAATAACTCAACATCTTCAAGATGACCACTGTCATACACATACACCTCCTAACGAATGAACAAGCCATTTCAGGGGTTAGGGAGGAAAGGGACAAGTCATATCAGAATAGGAATCTAAATGAGACACATGGATTGACCTGTTTTTCTAGTTTTTGTGTATATCATTATTTCCTTAACTCCAATAACATCTCAATTGATATCATCTGAACAGAGTTTGCTCTAAATTTCTCATCTTTACTTTCTATGATATGCACATACTTGAGAAAAAAAAAATGGAAGGAAAGTAAAGAGTTGAAAGAGAAAGAAAAAAAAATCATACCCAGAAACACTTATCATTGATGGTAATTACCAACACAGAGTTTGCCTCTGAATAATTTAAATGTTCCTTTTCCACATACCCACCAACTTCACCCTCGTCTCCCATCGTTAGCTGAGTGTCACAACAACTTCCGTGGAGAGAGGGAGTGCAAATCCTCATAATTTCTCCTGCTACTGCAAAAATTGAATACCGTATTTGAAAATCTCCACTTTATGATTGCACTCCCTCAAGTGTCACAAATACAGACCAACTTTCTAGACTGATTTTGGTATCTCCAGGGGCATTTTGTAGTTTTAATATTTTTTTTTTCCTTGAAATTACTTATTTGCTCATTTTTAATATAGATCAACCATTCAGATAGTAAAAATTCATCAAATGCAGGAGGATATACAGTGCAAATGAGCCTCCATCCTCCCTATGTCATCACTCAGTGCCCCAAACAACCATTGTTGCCAGCTCTCTCTGCATCAATCCAGACACATCATATGCTTATCCAATCCCTGGAGAAGGAAATGGCAACCCACTCTAGTATTCTTGCCTGCGAAATCCTATGGACAGAGGAGCCTGGAAGGCTACAGTCATGGTGTCGCGAAAGGGTCAGACATGACCAAGTGACTGAGCGCGCACACACACACACACACACACACAATCATGTACTTAGAGTCTCCCCATTCCTTCTTATGCAAATGCAAGTTTTCCATACACACTGTCTTCTACCATGCTCTTTATTAAATAAATGAGATATACATTCAGGAAAGAGCACAATTCATGAATTTTCATATAAGTATACAGCTGTGAAATCAATCAAGGTAGAGAATGTTATCAGTACCCCAGAGGTTCCATGGTATCTAGTGAAGCCAAGAATCTTCCATCTAAAAGAGATTTCCTCTTCTGAAACTTTGAAGTGGCAGTAAAAAATTTTAATTATATCTAAAAATTTCATATTTATTTTACTTTTAATCAAAAAATTTTTATTGGAGTATAGCTGATTTACAATGTTGTACTAGTTTTAGGTATCCAGCAAGGTGAATCAATTATACATATACATATATCCACTCTTTTTTAGATTCTTTTCCCATGTAAGCCACTGGGCATGACTGATCAGTCGCTTCAGTTGTGTACAACTCTTTGCAACCCTATGGACTGTAGCCTGCCAGGCTCCTCCAGGCAAGAAAGTATACTAGAATACATTGCCAGGCATTCTCCATGCGAGAATACTGGAATGTATTGACATGGTCTCCTCATATAAGCCATTGAAAGTGAAAGTGAAAGTATTAGTCACTCAGTCGTGTCCGACTCTTTGCAACCTCACAAACTATAGCCCAAGAGGCTCCTCTGTCCGTGGGATTTCCTAGGCAAGAATACTGGAGTGGCCATTTTCTTCTCCAGGGGATCTTCCCGACCCAGGAATCGAACCCGGGTCTCCTGCATTGCAGGCAGATTCTTTACCACTGAGCTACCAGGGAAGCCATTACAGAGCATCAGAGTTACTTGTGCTGTACAGTAGGTTCTTATTAGCCATCTATTTTATAGATAGTGGTACGTTTATGTCAATCCCAATCTCCCAACTTATCCCTCCTCCCTGTTCCTTTCCTTCCTGGTAACCAAAGGTTTGTTTTCTACATCTGTGACTCTATTTCTGTTTTATAAATAATTTCATTTGTACCATTTTTAAAGATTCCACATATAAGCAATATCATATGGTATCTTTCTCTGTCTGACTTACTTTACTCAGTATGACTGTCTCTAGCTCTATCCATGTTGCTGCAAATAGTGTTATTTTCTTTTTTTTTTTTTTTTTATAGCTGAGTAATACTTCATTGTATACACGTTTCACAACTTCTTTATCCATTCTGCTGTTGATGGACATTTAGGTTGCTTCCATGTCCTGGCTTTTGTAAATGGTGCTGCCGTGAACAATGGAGTGTCCAGGTATCTTTTTGAATTATAGTTTTCTCTGGATGTAGGCCCAGGAGTTGAATTGCTGGATCATGTGGTAGCTCTATATTTAGGTTTTTAAAGAACCTCCATCCTCTTCTCTATAGTGGCATTCTCCAATTTACATTCCAACCAACCATGTAGGAGGATTCCATTTTCTCCATACCCTCTCCAGCATTTATTGTATATAGATTTTTTGATGATAGCCATTCTGACTGACAAGTGTGAGGTGATACCTCATCATAGTTCTGATTTGCATTTCTGTAATAATTAGTGATGTTGAGCGTGTTTTCATATGCTTTTTAGCCATCTGTATGTCTTCTTTGGAGAAGTATTTTTTTTAAGTAACATATTTTCATTTATGCCTTTTCCCTTTTGCCACTCTACTCACAGGTGAATTCCTAGGTGCCTAACACCTATTGTCAATACATTCTTACTTTTAAAAAAAGAATAAACGATAGAACTGAAATCCCACCATTTACTCTGGATTCAAATAGTCTGGAAAATGCTAGCAATTTTGAGAGGGCAAAATACTTTGAAAAGCATTATTCTAATTTTGGCTCGACCACTTCATGGTTTTATAATTATGGACAAGTTACTCAACTTCCCTTGTGGCTCAGCTGGTAAAGAATCCACCTGCAATGTAGGAGACCGGAGTTTGATCCTTGGTTTGGGAAGATCCCCTGGAGAAGGGAAAGGCTACCCACTCCAGTATTCTGGCCTGGAAAACTCCATGGACTATATAGTCCATGGGGTTGCAAAGAGTCGGACACGAGTGAGTGACTTTCGTTTTTCGCTTTACTCAGTTACTATGAGACTTAGTTTCATTTTCTGTGTAAGCAATAATGTTTACTTGGCAAGGCAGTTGGGAGAATGGAAAATATATTTGGTGCCTGGCACAGGGTAGCTGTGATCAGAAGAGAGGGTTGTAGGCTTAAGAGGTGGAGAATTAAAAAGAGTCAGTCTTTGGAACCATGGCAGAGGGTTTTTCTTCAGTGATAACCAGTAGAAAATTTATTTCCCTATACTCTAGTATTCTTGTCTAGTGAATCCTGTGGACAGAGGAGCCTGGTGGGCTGCTGTCCATAGGGTCACATAGAGTCGGACACGACTGAAACGACTTAGCATGCGTGCATGCATTGGAGAAGGAAATGGCAACCCACTCCCGTATTCTTGCCTGGAGAATCCCAGGGATGGAGGAGCCTGGTGGGCTGCCGTCTATGGGGTCGCACAGAGTCAGACACAACTGAAGCGACTTAGCAGCAGCAGCAGCATACAAGGTTTGAGATTCTCTTATATCACCAAAGAATTATGAATATGTTTTGGGAACTTA
The DNA here is from genome assembly GCA_006410675.1 of Oreotragus oreotragus. Taxonomy (NCBI): domain Eukaryota; kingdom Metazoa; phylum Chordata; class Mammalia; order Artiodactyla; family Bovidae; genus Oreotragus; species Oreotragus oreotragus. The sequence goes on from SJYX01010582.1 coordinate 85,783, forward strand.
TTAATCTTTTTCTGGGGGTGGACTGCCTGCCTGGAGGTGGCATGATTGTGGTGGTCTAATTAAAAACAGTTTCAGGGTCCATCTGGTTTCCCGGATATCACCTTTTCTCTAACGTGCCATGGTTTGGAGGTGGCAACATCAAGATAAAGGACTGTTCCTTGGGTTTGGCTAGCTGCCCAGACCAGGCTGACCAGGTTGGCTTCAGTCTTGTGGATCTAGAGCCTGAATTGTGGTTTCCATGGTCACAGCATTGTTTATACTCTGAAGGGGCTTAGCCATGTTTGAAAGAGGCAGAATGCCAATTTATCCATTTTTTGGCATGGGGGATATTCTGTTTCAGTTGCCAGAAGAGTCATGGCTCTTAACCATAGTAACTTCTTGTTGAGGGAATTTGGAGAGATGAGTGAGTAGTTATGTAAGAAAACACTAAGGATAGACCCAGAGGGAGATGTGGTGAGTAAGTTCAAAGACTTGTTCTTCCTGGTTGTGTGTGTTTCTTCTCAGCTAGTGTCAGATAAACATGGCCCACTTTGGGTTTCTGGGCTTCGTTTTCTAGTCTGGAGCCTGACTATGCCCTTTTGGGGGCCACATTTTCTCCTAACAGGTGCAATATAGATGATTTCATTTCCGTCCAATGTGTTACAACCACATTCGGTTTTTTTTTTTTTT
>SJYX01010582.1:87976-115416 GCA_006410675.1 Oreotragus oreotragus
GCAATCTTGATTCCAGCCTGTGCTTCTTGCAGCCCAGCGTTTCTCATGATGTACTCTGCATATAAGTTCAATAAGCAGGGTGACAATATACAGCCTTGACGTACTCCTTTTCCTATTTGGAACCAGTCTGTTGTTCCATGTCCAGTTCTAACTGTTGCTTCCTGACCTGCATACAGATTTCTCAAGAAGCAGGTCAGGTGGTCTGGTATTCCCATCTTTCAGAATTTTCCACAGTTTATTGTGGTGTAGTTGCTTGTAATTTTAGTATCTGACTGCCATGGACCAAAAGTTTGTGTCCCCCTCCCCCCATTAATATACTGAAATCCTAACTTTCAATGTGATTAGGAGGTGAGGCTTTGGGGAGGTAATTAAGTCAAAACCCTCACAAATGGGGTTAGTACCCTTATAAAAAAATCACAAGAGCAATATTCCATTGTATATATGTACCACATCTTTATCCATTCATCTGTTGATGGACAACATCTAGGTTGTTTCCATGTCCTGGCTATTGTAAATAGTGCTGCTATGAACATTGGGGTACATGAGTCTCTGGGGTACATGAGTCTCTTTGAATTATGGTTTTCTCAGGGTATATGCCCAGTAGTGGGATTGCTGGGTAGTTTTATTTTTACTTTTTAAAGGCGCTCCATACTGTTCTCCATAGTGGCTATATCAATTTACATTCCCACCAACAGTGTAGGAAGATTGTTCCTTTTTCCCTATAGCCTCTCCAGCATTGATTTAACGCATACACATGGAATCTACAAAAATGGTACAGATGAAATTATTTCCAGGACAGAAATAGAGGCAGAGACATAGAGAATGGACTTGTGGATACAGGAGTGAAGGGGAGGCAGGGACGAATTGGGAGAGGGGGATTGATATGTATACATCACCACATGTAAAACAGCCAGTGGGAACATGCTGTATAGCACAGGGAGCTTAGCTTGGTGCTCTGTGATGGCCTATAGGGGTGGGGTGAGGGCAAGGGGTGAGAGGGAGATTCAGGAGGGAGGGGATATATGTATACATATGGCTGATTTACTTCACCATATAGGAGAAACTAACACAACATTGTAAAGCCATTATACTCCAACTTAAAAAAGAAAGAAAGAAACCAAAAATGCAGGAGAGCTTGCTTTCCCTCCCTCTGCTCTGTGCCAGATGAGGATACAACAAGAAAACAGCCAACCAGGAAGTGGGCTCTAACCACACACCGGATCTGCCTGCACCTTGATCTTGCCTCTGGAACCGTGAGAAAGAAATGTTTGTTGTCTAAGCCACCCAGTCCATGATACCTTAAAAAAATATATAGCAGCCTGAACTAAGACACTGACTTTTGCAGATTTTACAGAAATGTCTGAGTGTGTGAATACATAGCTTGGATTCCTCCCTGGGGCCTTGCAAGGTGCCATGTGGTGAGGGGCCTAGAAGCTTCACAGGGAAACCACATGTACCAGGTTAGTGGAGTACCAACTGTGCCAAGCCTATTAGATTCCTCCTGCAGGTGGTTGTCTCCTTACATTTCCCTCTGGACTGTTTTCCTTTCTTTTTTAAAAAAATCTTAAAATTTTTTTTTTTTAATTGCAAGATAATTGCTTTACAATATTGTGCTGGTTTCTGCCGTGTATCAGTTTGGATCAGCCACAGGTATACATATGTCCCTTCCCTCTTGAGTCTCCCTCCCACCTCCCACCCCATCCTCCCTGTGGATTTTGCTACTTCTCTCTCACGAGTTCCCACATGAGCTTTGCAGAGGAAGCCAAATGTGTTAAAGGATTAAATAATGGGTATTTTAAAACCATATTTTAACCAGTCCAATAACGATTTAATTTCTTTAATATTGTACCTTTGGAATGTTGCAGGGAGGAGAGTTGGATGAGGATAGAGGCTCGCTAAAAGAGGCATAAAAGATTACAGGTGCTGTGCTAAGACATCACTGTCTCTATGCAAGGGCTTGTGGCTTTAAGAGCTGCCCGATGGGTTTAAGTAGCAGCAAGAGTTTGGGATTAGCTATTAGGGAAAATAATTTTATTTTGAGTAGGGCATAGACTATTAAAGCAATTCTGGATCTCTCTTTTTTGCAGCCCTTAGTGGATCATCAAATTCTCAGCTCTTAAAGCCACAGGCCCTTTCTTAGAGGCAGTGCTGTCTTAGCACAGCATTTTTAATCTTTTATGCCACTTTTAGCGAGCCTTTATCCTCATCCGTCTCATCTTTCTGAGATAATTTAGGCACAGGTATATTTGAAGTGAAGAGACTAAGCAAAATCACTGCTCAGGATTCCTTCCAGTGGAAATCACATTCAGTATGTGTTTGCCTTGTTTAAAGCAAATCCAATATTCTAAATTCAGTTTTTTTAAAAAGTGGGGGGTGGGTGGTAGGGGAATAGGGGAAGAAAGGACTTTTTCATGTCATAAAGAACTCCTTACAAGTTTAGTTTGCAGGACAAGCTGTCTTTTAGTATATTTAATCTAGGGGTCAGTAAACTAGGACCCTGTACCAAATTTACCCTCATGCTTATGATTTTTTTAACAGCAGAAATATATTTTCTCACAGTTCTGAAGGCTAGAAATCCCAAATCAAGGCATCAGCAGAGTTGGTTCCTTCTGAGACCTCTCTCCTTGGCTTGTAGTTGGCTATCTTCTACCTGTGTCTTCACATGGTCTGCCCTCTGTCTGATTGTCTGTTTTCCTAAATAAAGTTTTATTGGAACACAGCCACACCATCCATTTATTTACGTATTGTCTGTGGCTGCTTTTGCACAACAACAGCAGAGCTGGAGAGTTGCCACAGAGACCATACGGCCCACAAAGCCTTAAACATTTGCTATCTGGCTCTTTTACAAATAAAGCTTGCTGACTCTTGGTTTATATTATGATGAGGTTGACCAAAATTCAATCACACACATAGTGCAGTTTGTCCTTACTCCCTTGCTCTGTCCATGAGGAATTTAATTGGGGTACATTTTATAAGTTGAGAAATAAAGTTTCACAGTAGTGAAAAACCTAAATAAATAGACCTCCTCTCACAACATCTGTTCTTTTTCTAGTTATGGCAGCTAAATGTAGCACTGACTACATAATCTAAACAAATTATTTCATGTTAAATCAGATTATGTGGACATATAACCATGTTAGGATTCTGTGATTGACTTTAGAAAGGAAGTACTCAGATGCCACCATAAATGAAGTAAATGGTTTAGATTATGGCATTGCAGACATGGTAAAGTGCTTGAAACCAGAAGTTGATTTGACACTAGACTATATTACCTATTGTTTCATTTTCTGTTTTACTATAATATACTACCTTTATTTCTTGATCTCTCTTTGTCAGCTTTTTAATCTTGCGTTCTGATATGCTCCATGCTATTAACCTGAACGGAATATTCAACTGGCCCTTGAATTCTTTCTATAAAACTAAGTTTTCAAAATTCTGCATCTTACAACAGTTTATGATTTTTTTTTTTTCAGTTTAGATTTTTTCCTTCTAAGTAGGAAAATGTATTTTGGATCCTGTGTGCGACTTCTTGTATGAGTTGATGTCCTTTGATAATGTTGTGGACTGAATTGCATCCTCCTACCTCTCTCCCCTTGCAGGCAAGAAAAAAGATGTCTTGGAAGCCCTAACCTCCAATACCTTAGGATGTGACCTGATTTGGAAATAAGGTTATTGTAGATGTATTAGTTAATATGAGGAAGGCACAGTCATCCTTGAGTTGTGTGGACCCCTAACCCAACATGAATGGTGTCCTTATAGGAAAACGGCCATGTGAAGAGAAGGACACACAGGGAGAGTGCCATGTGATGACAAAGGCAGAGACTGGAGTGATGCAGCTGCAAGCCAAGGGAGACCAGAGACTGCTGGCAAACCAGCAGAAGCTAGAAGAAGCAAGGAAGGAGTCTCCCATAGGTTCTAGAGAGAGCATGGCCCCACCAACACCCCAATTTCAGACTTACCTCCAGAACTGTGAGGCAATAAATTTTTGTTGTTTTGAGTCATGCAGTACTTTGTTCTGGCAGGCCTAGAAAATTCTTAACAATAAATAAAGATCAAATTTTGTGAGACTCCCTAAGGGCTATGAGAAAACAACAGTGAAACTCCTATATCACACAACTTTTTAATATTTTCCATTGGTTACTACAAGCGCTTCCCTGATGGCTCAGCAGGTAAAGAATCTGCCTGTAATGCAGGAGACACAAGAGACACTGGTTTGATCCTTGGGTCAGGAAGATCCCCTGCAGAAGGAAATGGCAATGCACTCCAGTATTCTTGCCTGGAAAACCCCACGGACAGAGAAGCCTGGCAGCCTACAATCCAAAGGTCACAAAGAGTTGGACACAACTGAGCAACTAAGCGCGCAGTTGATTACTATATCATGCAAGTTTTTAATATTTTCCATTGGTTACAAATTCACTTTCACTGAGAGAGTCTAACAAGTTCCTTGTTGAGTTGAATTTTCTTGCCTTTTTTTCCCCCTCCTCCTGCCTTTCCCTCTGTGAGAGAGGAGTCTTACCCAGAATTGAGGAGAATGACAAAAACCATGACTCAGATTACCCACCCCACCCAGTTCCTGATATGTGGGGAATTTCCGTAACTCTTTAGGGTGGACAGGTGCAGTCTTGAAAGCCCACATAGAGGGCTGGATGTCATCTCGGAGAAGTATTGGGGGAAAGAAGGGGCTCTCTACTTGGGTCCCTGATAGGAAGCTATAGCCCTGACAAGGCCTGAGAGCTGCCCTCCATCTCAGAATGTGAGTGCACTTCCACAGCTGGATGTCAGAACAGTAACAACTGGAGCCAAGCCACCAATAATTTTTTTTCCCACTCTGGTTTAATCAAGATTTAAACACAGAGTTCACATAATCCACTGTAGGAAAATTTCTTCTGCTCCCCTCTCTTCCACCTAGCTAAGGTAAAGAAAGTAAATCTTACCTGCTTGATAAGAAAGCTAACTCTTTGCTCTGTTATTATATACATGGTTAGCCTGACAAGTTAAGTAAAGAAATTGGTGTTTAAGGTCCTTGGCAACAATATAAGGCACTGTTTTTAAAAATCTTTTTATTTTGTATTGGGGTATAGCTGATTAACAATGTTGTGATACAGAAACCAACACAATACTATAAAGCAATTATCCTTCAAGTAACAATAAGTAAGTTTTAAAAAAGACAAAAAAGTTGTGATAGTTTCAGGTGATCAGCAAAGGGACTCAGCCATACATATACATGTATCCGTTCTCCCCCAAACTCCCTGTAAGGCATCATTTGAGTGACACTCTTTATAATAGAGAAGGGTGGTGATTGCAGAGATTTATGGATCCAATGATTTACAGTTGACTTAGCAAAACTAAATCACATTAGTAATATTTAATGATGAATTGGCTATTTTATTTACTGAAGAATCTGTAATGTTTCCACAAGTGTTTGTGTGTGAAAAAGCCCACATTGTACATTTGTATAGTGTGAGGTAGGGGAGCAAGGTTAATTTTTTTTTTCCATATAGATGTCCAGTTACTCCACCACCATTTATTGAGAGGGCTTGTTTTCACCATTGGATTGCTTTTGTGCCTTTGTTGAAAATCATTTGACTGTGTATGTCTTACACCTTTCAGTCACATAAAGCTTTGTAGTTTTCAAAGCTCTTTCATGTTCATTTCGTTCATCCAACAAATTTGTGAGGTAAGCAGGGCAGGTATTGTTAACCACATTTCACATATATGCAGAGAGGTTAAGTGGCTTGTTTAAACTCACATAGCCATAAGTGGCAAACTGGATAAGAAATGGCCTCTGAGTTACAAATGAATTTGTTTACAAAACAGAATTAGACTCACTGATCTAGAAAAAAAATTTATGGTTATTAAAGGGGAAAAGGGTGAGGGATAAATTAGGAGTTTGAGATTAACAGACACACTACTATATATAAAATAGAGAAACAACCAAGACCTACTGTATAGCACAGGTAGCTATAGCCAATATCTTATAATAACTTATAATGGAAAAGAATATGAAAAAGTATATATAATATATATTATATATATTAATATTTGATTTACTCATTATTTATTTCATTGCCTTCTAGCAGATAAGCAATAGAAAGCACCGAAGAGAGAACAACTTATAACAAATATAGATTAGCAAGCTGTCCTTGCACGTGTGTGCGTGTATGTGTGTGCATGAGAGAAAGAGAAAGGGAGAGAAAAGTGGGAAAGACCATCTGTGCTGGAGGTGGTTAGAGGTGACTCTGGATACCCACTCAGGTCTACCCACGCTATTGAGGGGTGTGGCGGGCACATTCTGTCTCCTAGTTGGAAGTCCTTCAGGGGCAGGGCTGTGCCCTTCAGTTCTTGGTGTCTTCCATGTCTGACACAGTGGGTGCCTGACTATTATCTGCTCTACATACTCAAGGATGTGGCCCTGGCTTTGGGCTCACACAGACCTTGCCACCTACATTGTGCAGTTCTGAACAATTTAGCTTCTTGTCTCATTTTCCTCATCTGAAAAATGGGGAAACAATGCTTATGTTGGCTTAAATGGGATAACATTGTTGGGAGACAAATTTCCATAGGTCTCTTGCATATCTGCTGGGTTTGTGAGCAGAGGCATGGATCATGAAAAGAGAACTTTGGTTCCGGACCATGCAGCTTTAGAAACTGGAGATATTATCTCTGGAGTATCTGGAGATACTGCCTTTGGAGCAGAGGGCAGGCAGACTGCTTGCTGTCATGTATTAATAAGGACAATGTCTCTGTCCAGGGCAAAGGTCTGGCAGACTTAATGCCCATTATAAAAGATTTGGGTTCCTTAAGCTTGGGGTTCCTCTCCTGGAATGCAACCCACTATATCTGTGCAGGCTTCACCTGGCCTTCGCCACCTCACCTTTGGGCAACTGGACCTTGGGAAACCAGGCAAATGATGATAGGGTCTACTGCTTCTGTTGGGACTAGTAAGCTATGCTTTGTCTCCGATCCTGTCTTCTGCAGCATCCATCAAAGTGTGGCAGCCTAACTTATTAGCTTGCAAGGAGGGTATAACCTCAAGCCCTTCATAGTTCTTGAGAAATATATGTAAACCACATAATGCAGTTATTGACATGTACACAGCAGGTTCTCACTAAGTGGTAACTAAATGTACAGTAACGGCTGATGGTGAACTGTCAGAAAAAAAGCCATCAACTGGTAACTTTTTTACTATACTCTTCTAGAAATAAAATATGGAGAACCCTCAGAATGCCTAGTAGAGAGAAAATACATAGGGACGGCCATGTCAAAGAGCTCTGGCTCACTGGGAAGGGGGAGCAAGTTAATTAAAGGCCAGAAACTCAGCTTCTCAGGCCCTGGTAACACTTTGTCCCTCTGACTGTGGTTTCTGATTTCCAGGGCTTCGGAAGGAAATAAGAGAATGTGTGGGAGACAAGTGCTTTAGTGTAAGACAAGGGCCCTAGTGTAGGAAAGATTTTTAGAAGCTGAACCTACCTGATAGAAGGATGCCTGGGAAGGTTGGGCCGAAACCCAGGCTCCAGCATCAGTGTCTAGACTGAAGCTACACTGGATCAGCCAGCATGGCTCTTGCCCTGAAGAAGAATCACTCCCAGGTTCCATCAGCAGAGTGCTCAGGGGTCACTCCCATCTCTCTGATAAGTCCTACCCACGGGTGGTGTTAGTGGTAAAGAACCCACCTGCCAGTGCAGGAGACATGAGAGGTGGGTTCGATCCCTGGGTTGGAAGATCGCCTGGAGGAGGGCATGACAACCCACTCCAGTATTCTTGCCCGGAGAATCCCATGGACAGAGGAGCTTAGCGGGTCCATAGTGTCGCAAAGAGTCAGACATAACTGAGCGACTAAGCATAGCACAGCACAGCCTGGACATAGAACTTCTCTCCTGAGGAGGGCTGCTTCCATATTCCCTTTCAGAACCTTTGTGTCTTGTAGGGTTGATAAATAGACTAGAATGTGAAGTCCATAAGGGCATGGGTTTCTCTTTTTTTACATAAATTGAAATTTTTAATTTTTTTCCCAATTTTTATTGAGCCTGGTGGGCTGCAGTCCATGGGGTTGCTGAGTCGGACATGACTGAGCAACTTCACTTTCACTTTTCACTTTCATGCATTGAAGAAGGCAATGGCAACCCACTCCAGTGTTCTTGCCTGGAGAATCCCAGGGACGGGAGAGCCTGGTGGGCTGCCATCTATGGGGTCGCACAGAGTTGGACACGACTGAAGCAACTTCGCAACAGCAATTGGGATATAATTGACATATAACATTATGTTAGTTTAAGATGTACAACATAATAATTTAACATTTGTATATGTTGTGAAACGATCATCACAGTAAGTTAACATCCATTAATTTCTGTAGTTAAGTTTTTTTCTTATGATGAGAAATTTTAAGATTTACTCTCTTAGCTTTTGAGCATACAATATAGTATTGTTAACTATAGTTAGCGTGCTGTACATTATGTCCCCAGATCTTATTTATCTTATAACTGGAAGTTTGTACCTTTTGACCACCTTCACCCATTTCTCCCTACTCTCAATTTCCAGGCCTCTGGCGACCACCCATCTGATCTGTTTCTATGAATTTAAGTTTTTTAGATTCCACATAGGAGATCATGCAGTAATGCATTCGTCTTTCTTCATCTAACTTATTTTGCTTAGCATAATGTCCTCAAGGTCCATACATGTCGCACATGACAGGCTGTCCTTTTGCCTGGCTGAATAATATTCCATTGTTTATATTTCCATCACTCTAGGAGGTGGGTCAAAGAGGATATTCCTGTGATTTATCTCAAAGAACATACTGCCTATGTTTTCCATTGTGTATCTATATCACATTTTCTTTACCTGTTGATGGGCACCTAGGTTTTTTCCATATCTTGTCTATTGTAAATAATGCTGTAGTGAATATAAGGATGCATCTGTTTCTTCAATTTCATTTCCTTCTCATGTATACTCAGAAGTGGAATTTCTGGATAATATGGTAGTTTTTTAATTTTTTGAAGAAACTCCATACTATTTCTCATAATGGCTCTACCAATTGACATTGCTACCAACAGTAGACCAGGGTTTTCTTTTTATCACATTCTTGCCAATAATTATTTCTTGTCTTTTTGATGACAGCCATTCTAACAGGTGTTAGGTTATAATCTCCTTGTGGTTTTGATTTGCATTTCCCTGGTGGTTAGTGACGGTGGGCACTTTTTCAGGTACCTGTTTTCCATTTGCATACCTTCTGTGGAAAAATATCTGTTCATGTCCTCTTCCCATTTTCTTTTTTTTCCTTTGGCTGTGCCATGCAGCACGTGGGATCTTAGTTCCCTGTCCAAGAATTGAAACTGTGCCCTCTGTATTGGGAGCCTGGTGTCCCAACCACTGAATTGCTAGGGAAATCCTGCTGCTGCTGCTGCTGCTGCTAAGTCGTTTCAGTCGTGTCCGACTCTGTGCAACCCCATAGACAGCAGCCCACCAGACTCCGCTGTCCCTGGGATTCTCCAGGCAAGAACACTGGAGTGGGTTGCCATTTCCTTCTCCAATGCATGAAAGTGAAAAGTGAAAGTCAAGTCGCTTAGTCGTGACCCCATGGACTGCAGCCCACCAGGCTCCTCCGTCCATGGATTTTTCCAGGCAAGAGTACTGGAGTGGGGTGCCATTGCCTTCTCCGAGGGAAATCCTACCTCTGTCCATTTTTTAAACAAAAAAATTTTTTTGTTGTTATTGAGTTATTTATGTTCTTCATGTATTTTGGATATTAATCTCTCATCAGATATATGATTTGCATATATTTTCTCTCATTCCAGAGGGTCCCTCTCATTTTGCTGATGGTTTTCTTTGCTGAGCAGAAACTTCTTAGTGTGGTGAGCCCCACTTCTCTATTTTAGATTTTCTGTCTATTTAGAAAAATTTTTTTTGGAGTATAGTTGTTTTCAATGTTGTGTTAATTTCTGCTGTACAGCTAAGTGAATCTGCTATACACATACATATATCCTCTCTTTTATAAATTTCTTTCCTACTTCAGTCACCACAGAGTACTGAATAGAGTTCCCTGTGCTATATAGTATGTTCTCATTAGTTGTCTATTTTTTAAACTAATTTTATTCATTTATTTAGAGCTGTATTGGATCTTTGTTGCTGCGCAGGCTTTTCTCTAGTTGCAGCGAGTGGGAACTACTCTTCATTGCGGTCCATGAGCTTCTCATTGTGGGGGCTTCTCTTGTTGTGGATGACAGGCTTTAGGTGCCAGGCTCCGTAGTTGTTACTCACAGGCTCTAGAGCGAGGGGTCAGTAGTTGTGGAACACGGGCTTAGTTTCTACACAGCGTGTGGGATCTTCCTGGACCAGGGATTGAACCCAAGTCCTCTGCACTGGTAGGTGGATTATTATCCACTGTACTACCAGGGAAGTCCCTCTAATTTATACATAATAATGTATGCATGTCAATCCCAATCTCCCAATTCATCCCGCCCTCCCTTCGCCCTTTGATGTCCGTAAGTTTATTATAGAAACAGTAAGCAACGGCAAGGAAGTATTGGGTAAGGAGTCTCTACTTGTGTTCTGGCTCCACTTCTACCCTTTACCTGTGCAATAACCCCCGTTTCCTAACTTCCTCAACGCTTTCTTTGCCAGCTGCCTCTCCTAACCTACTTCCTACTTTTTTTAACCTCTTGTTCTGCAAAGAGACTTCAGGCAACCCACAGAGGTCTTGGAAAACACTTCCCCATATTCTCAAAAATTCTTTAATTAAGCTTTTTTTTTTTTTTTTTGCCAAGAATGATAGTTTTAAAGAGCAGATATCCCAGTGAAAGGAGGAGTGATGCTTGAACTTCCCACTTGGACCCGGATGACTTGACACCCTCATCCTGAGACTTAGAGTGGGTGGTGTTAGAGGGAGGAGACAGCAGGAATGATGCGGAAGAGGAAGGCGTGTCTCAGCTCACATCTGTCCACTGGCTGCCCTGCCATTGAGATTAAAAGCCAAAGTCCTTATTATGACCCACAAAGGCCTCCATACTGATACCCCTGTCACTCTTTGCTCTCCTCTGCTGATTTTTCTTTTGTTCATTTTGTTCTCACAACACCGACTCCAAACTGCTCCTTGAAAGTGCCTGCTTCTTGTGCAGGGCCTTTGGACTGGCTTTTTCTTCTGTTAGGAATACCCTTTTCCCAATAGCTACGTGGTTTGACACTTCATCTCTTTCTGCTTTTTGGTAAAATGTCACCCCCTCAGGGAACACTTTTGTGACTACCTTATTTAAAATTCCAACCTCCTCCCTCTCCCCTGTGGCACTTCCTATCCCCCTTCCCTGGTTTATCTTCTTTATAGCATTTTTCATGATGTTAAATATTTTATGTATTTGCATATTGTATCTTTTTCCCACTAGAATATGAAGTCCATGAGGGCATGGGTTTTCTGACTCTTCTGTTTATTGCTATATCCTCAGAATTTAGAACAGTACCTGGCACGTAGTAGGTGCTTATCTGTGGAACAAATGAATTAGTAAAAGAGTGAATAGCCTTCACATCCATTTCCTTAACTACAAGATCTGTGTGAATGATCACATGTATGTTCATGAGTGTGGTGGAGACCCCAAGAAACAGGTCATGTTCAACCCCAAATTAATGGAGTGTAGGAAAGCTGAGAAACCCATAAATTATCCAAGGCATTACAGACTTATGGGAGGAGTAAAAGGGCAGAAGACTAGAGAACAGGTTTAAAGTCAATCTTTAAACTGTTTGGACAAGTTATTTAACTCCCTGGGCTCCAGTCGTATCATCTTTAAAATGTGAAGTTCAGAATAAAGAATCAGAGAAAAAGTATATAGCGTGTTATGGTTAAAACATTTTTTCCCACATGTATTATCTCTGAATCCTGTGAGGCAGCCAGGGCAGGTAGACAGATGTGAGAGAACACAAAACATTTTTATAGTTTTAATTGAAATCCCTCTCTGGACCCTAAGGAGGGGGGATCCCATAAATGGAAGATCCTTTGCTGAATAGATGATGGGGGACAAGTTTGGACTTTTGAGAGGGTTAACCTTCTTTAGTAAGAATCAGCTGAACACAACTTTCTATTTCTTTTCGTGTGTGTATGGGATGATGTATATTCACTGAATTTATTATGATATTCATTTCATGATGTATGTAAGTCAAATCATTATGTTGTACACCTTAAACTTATACAGTGCTGTATGTCAATTATATCTCAATAAAACTGGAAGAAGAGAAAAAAGAAAAAGAATCAGCTGAGATATTAAGGATGGGGCAAGAACCTGGAGCAGAAGGCTGGAGAAACAGAAGAAAGGAGATGATAGAACCCTGCTGGGGGAAGTCAGGATGGGGTGATCTTGCAGTGAGGTGAACCAGTGGGGCATGGAAGCGAGGCGTAGCAAGATGGATTTGCTCTGCTGGGCATGATGTAATCCCTTCCTACATCTACCTCAGGAAATCCAAGTTGCTTCCAAATGCTTTAGCCCAACTGAATTATCTCAGGAGAACAGAAATTGGTGTGGAACTCATGTGGAAGTTGCCAGAAAGGTCACAACCAACATTTTGGCCACATGATGGCAAAAGGAGAGCTCAGGTTCACTGGAGCAGGGCTGTGGTTCAGAAAGGTTGACTACCATGGGCAGACCCTCCCATTCTTGTACTGACTTCTGAAGATATGATACTACCAATTTCCCCCTAAATGTCATATAAAGTAAACATACAAACTAAAAATCATGGCATCTGGTCCCATCACTTCATGGCAAATAGATGGGGAAACAGTGGAAACAGTGTCAGACTTTATTTTTTGGGTCTCCAAAATCACTGCAGATGGTGACTGTAGCCATGAAATTAAAAGATGCTTGCTCCTTGAATGAAAAGTTATGACCAACCTAGACAGCATATTAAAAAGCAGAGACATTAATTTACCAGCAAAGGTCTGTCTAATCAAAGCTATGGTTTTTCTAGTAGTCATGTATGGATGTGAGAACTGGACTATAAAGAAAGCTGAGCACCGAAGAATTGATGCTTTTGAACTGTGGTGTTGAAGAAGACTCTTGAGAGTCCATTGGACTGCAAGGAGATCCAACCAGTCCATCCTAAAGGAAATCAGTCTTGAATATTTACCGGAAGGACTGATGCTGAAACTGAAACTCCAATACTTTGGCAACCTGATGTGAAACACTGACTCATTTGAAAAGACCCTGATGCTGGGAAAGATTGAAGGTGTGAGGAGAAGGGGACAACAGAAGATGAGATGGTTAGATGGCATCACCGACTCAATGGACATAAGTTTGAGTAAGCTCCAGGAGTTAGTGATGGACAGGGAGTTAGTGATGGACAGTTAGTGATGGCATGCTGCAGTCCATGGGGTCGCAAAGAGTGGGACACGACTGAGTGACTGAACTGACAAACTGAATGTTGCTGTCCTCTCCAAGCTCATATGTTGCAACTTAACCCCTAAGGTGATGATATTAGGAGGTGGGGCTTTGGGGAAGTGATTAGGTCATGAGGGTGAGCCCTCATGAATGGGATTAGTGCCCTTATAAAGAGACCCCAGGGAGTTTTCTGGACCCATCCACCATGTGAGGACACAGAAAGAAGATGGCTGCATATAAATCAGGAAGTGGGTTCTCACCAGACACTGAATCTGCTGGCACCTTGATCTTGGACTTCCCAGCCTCTGAAACTGTGAGAAATAAATTTCTGTTATTTATAAGCCACACAGTCTATGGTATTCTGTGATAACAGCCCAAACAGACTAAGGCAGGGTCTTACTTGTTATTTTAATTTCTCATCAGTTTACTATGATGAGGCACTCTACTGCCTTAAGCTTGGTAATTGCTTTAAGCAGTAGAGCCTTCCTTGGCCTGATAAAATAGTCATCATGTTAAGAGTCATTAGGGTTGGAATCAAAGAAATCTAGAGCCTTAGCTTAACACTTTGACTTTGCAATTAAGTTTTTGATTTTGCACACTTAGGTAAGTGGAAAAGCACTTTGAACTCACTTTTGGATAATTAGCACAAAGAGAAAATGGTTTTGCAAGTCACAATGCGGCATGGTTCAAACTGAGCAAATGAGAACAAAAATCAACAGTTTGATATTCATACAAACCTTCTGCCACAAAGAATTTTCATTTAATTTTGTGATAAATCTGGGAAATTATGTGATATGATTATTCATAAAACTGTTAATCAAACACATATACTGTGTAGCATCTTATACATAGCATTGCAATTGGAATATTTTAGGAAAATATATTATCTGAATTTTAAAACATTACTCCATTGCAACTACTTATTGGCAAAAATGGAAAAATGTATCTTGGCCAGTTCAGTTTAGTCCATTATTGCAATAAAAAGTGTTAGATGTATCCAAGAAATACAGTAATAAATAATACTGTGTGTATCTGCTTCCAATGTGTACTACTTGATAAACATCAAATATAAATAAAGAAATATAAATTGGGTCTAGAATGGATAGTGTGTGCATATGTGTGTGTGTATTTGTGTATGTGTGTGCAGCTCCATTATGTCTGATTCTTTGCAACCCGAAGCTGTAGCCCACCAAGATTCTCTGTCCATGGGATTTTCCAGGCAAGAATACTGGAGTGGGTAGCCATTGTCTTCTCCAGGGAGAATGGAAAGTAAAAATGCTTTAAAAGTGAAAGTTTGTCATGGACAGATAGACAAAAATTTCTTTCTCTACTTTTGTTATTTTGTTAAATCCATATGAAACTACTTCTTGAGTACTTTTACTAACCAGTGTCTTATTCAGACTTTTCCCATCTGAGATAAGGAAGTATAAATAAAACCAAGATAAAAATGGAGACTCTGAAGGTGATATAAAAATCTGGATGTGTTCTAAATTGCATGACATGATATCCTGTGCTGGTATGTTTGGAAGAACCTACAGATTGACTTTTAGACACTAAGCTTTGCTTATGCTCAACTTCATTAAATGAAATTAATTCTCATGTGACTTGGGGGCACGTTTCAAAAGAATCCTCTTTTGTCAGTAGCATAGGAGCATTCATTTACCTCACTTGGATTAGCCATATTCTTTCTCAGCTCAGCAGTTTCCAGCTCACTTTAGAAAGTCATTCCATCCTTGGGGGGGAAGTGCGTTTCCAGATATATTGGCCACTTTTGATCCCTCTTGATTCAGAGGCTCTCTTTGAAGATCACAGTCAGTGAAAACACTTTTTCCTGTGAAAGACAACAATTAAGAGATTATGGTTAACTCTTAGAACCAGTGAAATAAGCAGTTCATTTTCAACTGGCATGGTTCTCTTGCAGATTAGCAGGTGGGTTGCCAGTCAAGATTAAAGGAGAATATTGAGGATGGAAAGAAACAAAAATTTAATAATCTTCATTCTCCTTTCAATGGACACTTAGATTGCCTATAAGTTTGCAATATTACAAATAATGTTGCAATATTTATAGATATTAATATGTATAGACATTATTATAGATATTATTAATATCTATAATGTTTATAGATACTCAAGTATTTATAGATACTTGAGCCTATGTAGAAGATTTTCTCTAGAATATATTCCCATGAGTAGAATTGCTGGGTCAAAAGGTATATACATCTTCAGTTTACTAGATATTATCACATTGCTCTACAAAATGCCTGAACCAATTTAAACCCCCATCAGCAAGACGTAAGAGCTTCTTTTTTAAAATTTAATTAATCAATTTAGTTTTCACTGTGCCAGGTCTTTGGTGCTGTGTGATGGCTCTCTCTAGGTGCAGTGATGAGCTTCTCATTGCGATGGCTTCTCTTGTGGAGCACAGGCTCTAGAGCACGGGCTCAGCACTTGTGGCACACAGGCTTAGTTGCCCCGTGGCATGTGGGATCTTCCCAGACCAGGGATCAAACCCATGTACCCTGCATTGGCAGGGGACTCTTAACCACTGGACCATCAGGGAAGTCCAACATGAGAGCTTTTGTTACTCTACATCCTCACCAAAACTCAGGAGTATCTGGATTTTTAATTTTGTTGGTTCATTATAGGTAAAATTGCCTTTCATTACTGTTTGTATTTCTCTGATGAGTAGCCATGTTGGACATCTTTTTACATATTTGTTAGCTTTTAAGGTGCAGGTCAGGAAGCAACAGTTAGAACTGGACATGGAACAACAGACTGGTTCCAAATAGGAAAAGGAGTACGTCAAGGCTGTATATTGTCACCCTGCTTATTTAACTTCTATGCAGAGTACATCATGAGAAATGATGGGCTGCAAGAAGCACAAGCTGGAATCAAGATTGCCAGGAGAAATATCAATAACCTCAGATATGCAGATGACACCACCCTTATGGAAGAAAGTGAAGAGGAACTAAAAAGCCTCTTGATGAAAGTGAAAGAGGAGAGTGAAAAAGTTGGCTTAAAGCTCAACATTCAGAAAACGAAGATCATGGCATCTGGTCCCATCACTTCATGGGAAATAGATGGGGAAACAGTGGAAACAGTGTCAGACTTTATTTTTGGGAGCTCCAAAATCACTGCAGATGGTGACTGCAGCCATGAAATTAAAAGACGCTTACTCCTTGGAAGAAAAGTTATGACCAACCTAGACAGCATATTTAAAAGCAGAGACATTACTTTGCCAACAAAGGTCCGTCTAGTCAAGGCTATGGTTTTTCCTGTGGTCGTGTATGGATGTGAAAGTTGGACTGTGAAGAAGGCTGAGCACTGAAGAATTGATGCTTTTGAACTGTGGTGTTGGGGAAGACTCTTGAGAGTCCCTTGGACTGCAAGGAGATCCAACCAGTCCATTCTGAAGGAGATCAGCCCTGGGTGTTCTTTGGAAGGAATGATGCTAAAGCTGAAACTCCGGTACTTTGGCCACCTCGTGTGAAAAGTTGACTCATTGGAAAAGACTCTGATGCTGGGAGGGACTGGGGGCAGGAGGAAAAGGGGACGATGGAGGATGAGATAGCTGGATGGCATCGCTGACTCAATGGACGTGAGTCTGAGTGAACTCTGGGAGTTGGTGATGGACAGAGAGGCCTGGCGTGATGCGATGGGGTTGCAGAGTCAGACACGACTGAGCAACTGAATTGAACTGAACTGAAGCTTTGTCTTATGTGAGTTATCAATTCATATCCTGTTGGCTTGTTTGTTTTTCTCTGTTGATTTGTTTTTCCCTGAGTTTCTTTTAAAAATATGATTTGTAATTTTATGTCTTACAAATGGCATCTCCTAGTCCATAAATTTTCTTTACACTGCATCTTTTGGTGCATATTATAGTTCAGAAGTTTGTCATTTTGATATAGTTGAATTTATTAATCTTGCCTTTGGTATGTTAAGACATCCTTCCCTGTGTTTACAACAGCACAGATTTATCAGTTCACAGTTCTGTAGGTCAAAAGTCTTGTACAAAATAGTTGACTTTACTGAGAATCTTACAAGGTTGAAATCTAGGTGTGAACTGTCCATGTGGTCATCTGGAACTTGGACTCCTCTTGAAAGATAACATGGTTGTGGCAGAATTTTGTCCCTTGCAGCTGTAGGACTGAGGTCTCCATTTCTTTGCTGGCTGTCAGCCAGAGGCTGCTCTCAAAGCCATCTTCAAAGAACCTCCCTTGTTTGGAATCTCTCATGAGTCAAATCTCTCTTAATGAGAATTTCTTCTTCAGGAAGAGGCTTTTCAATCCCTCACCTGACTAAGTCACGCCCACCCAGGGTAATCTCCTCCCTCCACCACTCCCCCTTACCCCTGGTCCACACTATGCAGCTTGCAGGATCTTAGTTCCCCAACCAGGATTGAACTCCAGGCCCTGGCACTGAGAGCACTGAGTCCTAACCACTGGATCACCAGGAAATTCGCAATCTCCCTATCTTAAGGTCAACTGATTTGGGATCTTAGTTACATCTGCAAACCCCCTAAACAGTACTACCTCCATCTGTGTTTGAATAAATAACTAGGAAAAGGTGTGTGTGTACCATGGGCACATGATCTTGGGAGACATCTTAGAATTCCACCTACCATATCATATAAAATAAGGATCCATAAAGTAAGGATTCATATCCATGAATGACTACTTATTTTTATTTTGGAAATTTTAAGACATATTTAAAAGAAGAGAAAATAATTTCATGAACCCCAGTACCCAGCTTCCGTGATTCCACATGGCTAATCTTGTTCCACCTTGATTTCCTTCTCTTGATTTCCTTCTCCCCACTGTCCTAGACTATTTTTTCAGTAAATCCATGACATACTAATTCATCTTTATATATTTCCTTATGTATCTTTAAAGAAAAGAACCTCTTTTCTTTCTAACTGCCCTCTGACACCAACTACAAGTTCATTGTTTTCTCAAAACCATCTTCAGGTATGATAATTTGCTAGAAGGGCACATAGAACTCACAGAAACCCATTATATTCACAACCACTTTTATTACAGGAAAAGGATACAAATTAGAAGAAATAGACAGGGCAGACTCTTGGATGGGGAGAGTTCCAAATATAAAGTTCTCATGGACACAGGGATGAGTTACCTTCTTGGCATTGTTATGTGGCAATATGTGCAAGGAGTATTGCCAACCCAGGATGCTCACCCAGGCTTTGATGTTCAGACTTTTATTGGGATTTCGTTATGTAGGCATTATTGATTGAATCATCACCCATGTGGTTGAACTTGATCTCCAGCCCTGTTCTGCTCCCAGAGTTCAGGCTGAAACCATGAGACTCACAGTTGGTCTTTCTGGTGTGGCCAGTCCCTGCCCTTAGTTATCTCTTTGACATAAACTATCAGGCAGGGTCTAAAGGACCCACTGTGAATAATGAAGACATTCTTGTCACTTAGGAAACATCAAGGATTTAGAGGTTACCTCCCAGGAACTGGCAACAAAAGGCAGCCACATTCTTCCTTCCTTCCTTCTCTCCCTCTGTCTTCTCCTTCCTAACCACAATATCATTATCACACCTAAAAAATTAAAACAATTCCTCTTTCATCAAATATTCAATAAATGGTCGAATTTTTCCCATTGTCTCATTAAAAAAAGGTTTATTTCTACAAATTAGTATCCTAACAAGCTTCACACATTGCACTCAGTTGATATGTATCTTAAGTTTCTTTTATCTTAGAGGTTTCCCTTCTCTCTTTTTTCCTCCCTGTAATGTGTCTGGTGGTGAAAATAAAGTCCAATGCTGTAAAAAACAGTATTGCATAGGAAGCTGGAATGTTAGGTCCATGAATCAAGGTAAATTGGATGTTGTCAAGCAGGAGATGACAAGAGTGAACATCAACATCTTAGGAATCAGTGAACTAAAATGGAGAGGAATGGGCAAATTTAATTCAGTTGACCATTATATCTACTACTGTGGGCAAGAATCCCTTAGAAGAAATGGAGTACCCCTCAGAGTCAACAAAAAGTCTGAAATGCAGTACTTGGGTGCAGTCTCAAAAATGACAAAATTACCTTGGTTTGCTTCCAAGGCAAACCATTCAACATCACAGTAATCCAAGTCAATGCCCCAACCACTGATGCCGAAGAAGCTGAAGTTGAACAGTTCTATGAAGACCTACAAGTCCTTCTAGAACTAACACCCCAAAAGATGTCCTTTTCATCATAAGGGATTGGAATGCAAAAGTAGGAAGTCAAGAGATACCTGGAGTAACAGGCAAGTTTGGCCTTGAAGTGCAAAATGAAGCTGGGCAAAGGCTTATAGAATTTTGCAAAGAGAATGCACTGGTCATAGTAAACATTCTCTTCCAACAACACAAGAGATGACTCTACATATGAACATCACCAAATGGTCAACACTGAAATCAGATTGAATATATTCTTTGTAACCAAGGATGGAGAAGCTCTATACAGTAAGCAAAAACAAGACCGGGAGCTGACTGTGGCTCAGATCATCAGCTCCTTATTACAAAATTCAGACTTAAATTGAAGAAAGTAGGGAAAACCACTAAGCCATTCAAGTATGACCTAAATCAAATCCCTTATGATTATACAGTGGAAATGACAAATAGTTTCAAGGGATTAGATCTGGTAGACAGAGTACCTGAAGAACTATGGACAGAGGTTCATAACATTGTACAAGAGGTGGAGACCAAAACCATCTCCAAGAAAAAGAAATGCAAGAAGGCAAAGTGGTTGTCCGAGGAGGCCTTCCAAATAGCTGATAAAAGAAGAGAAGCAAAAGGCAAAGGAGAAAGGGAAAGATATATCCAACTGAATGCAGAGTTCCAGAGAATATCAGGAGGAGATAAGAAAGCCTTCTTAAGTGAACAATGCAAAGAAATAGAGGAAAACAATAAGATGGGAAGCAGTAGAGATCTCTTCAAGAAACGTGGAGATACCAAGGGAACATTTCATGGAAAGATGAGCCCAATAAAGAATAGAAATGGCAAGGACCAAACAGAAGCAGAAGAGATTAAGAAGAGGTGGCAAGAATACACAGAAGAACTATACAAAAAAGGTCTTAGTGACCCAGATAACTACGATAGTGTGGTCACTCACCTAGAGTCAGACATCCCTGGAGTGCGAAGTCAAGTGGGCCTTAGGAAGCATCACTACAAACAAAGCTAGTAGAGGTAATGGAATTCCAGCGGAACTATTTCAAATCCTAAAAGATGATGCTGTTAAAGTGCTTGCATTCAATATGTCAGCAAGTTTGGAAGACTCAGCAGTGGTTACAGGATTGGAAAAGGTCAGTTTTCATTCCAATCCCAAAGAAAGGCAATGCCAAGAATGTTCAAACTACTGTACAATTGCACTCATTTCACATGCTAGCAAGGTAATGCTCAAAATCCTTCAAGCTGGGCTTCAACAGTCCATGAACCAAGAAATTCCAGATGTACAAGCTGGACTTAGAAAAGGCAGAGGAACCAGAGATCAAATTGCCAATATCCATTGGATCACAGAAAAAGCAAGAGAATTCCAGAAAAACATCTACTTCTGCTTCATTGACTATGCCAAAGCCTTTGACTATTTCAAGTCCTAAAAGATGATGCTGTGAAAGTGCTGCACTCAATATGCCAACAAATTTGGAAAACTCAACAGTTGTCACAGGATTGGAAATGGTCAGTTTTCATTCCAATCCCAAAGAAAGGCAATGCCAAAGAATGCTCAAACTCCAGCACAGTTGCTCACATCTCACAAAGTAATACTCTCATCTAACAAAGTAATACTCAAAATTCTCCAAGCTAATCTTCAACAGTATGTGAACCATGAACTTCCAGATGTTCAAGCTGGTTTTAGAAAAGGCAGAGGAACCCTGGATCAAATTTTCAACATCCACTGTATCAATGAAAAAGGGACAAAGTTCCAGAAAATCAATACTTCTTTGTTGACTATGCTAAAGCCTTTGACTATGTGTATCACAATAAACTGTGGAAAATTCTTAAAGAAATGGGAATACCAGACCACCTGACCTGCCCAGTGAAAAATCTGTATGCAGGTCAAGATGCAACAGTTAGAACTGGGCATGGAACAACAGACTAGTTCCAACTAGGGAAAGGAACATGTCAAGGCCGTATATTATCACTCTGCCTATTTAACTTACATGCAGAGAACATCATGGGAAATGCTGGACTGGATGAAGCACAAGCTGGAATAAAGATTCTCAGGAGAAATATCAATAACTTCAGATATAAGGATGACACCACACTAATGGCAGAAAGCGAAGAACTAAAGAGCCTGTTGATGAAAGTGAAAGAGGGGAGTAAAAAAGTTGGCTTAAAACTTAACATTCAAAAAACTAAGATCATGGCATCTGGTCCTATCACTTCATGGCAAAATGATTGGGAAACAGTGACAGACTTTATGTTTTGGACTCCAAAATCACTGCAAATAGTGACTGCAGCCATGAAATTAAAAGACGTTTGCTCCTTGGGAGAATAACTATGACCAATCTAGACAGCATATTAAAAAAGCAGAGACATCATTTTGCCAACAAAGATCCATCTAGTTAAGCTTGGTTTTTCCAGTAGTCATGTTTGGATATGAGAGTTGGACTATCAGGAAAGCTGAGTGCTGAAGAATTGACGCTTTTGAACTGGGGTGTTGGAGAAGACTCTTGAGAGTCCCTTGCACAGTAAGGAGATCCAACCAGTCTATCCTAAAGGAAATCAGTCCTGAATATTCACTGGAAGGACTGATGCTGAAGCTGAAACTCCAATACTTTGGCCACCTGATGAGAAAAGCTGACTCATCTGAAAAGACCGAGATGCTGAATGATTGACAGCAGAGGAGAAGGGGATGACAGAGGATGAGATATTTGTATGACATCACTGACTCAATGAACATGAATTTGAGTAAGCTCTGGGAGTTGGTGATGGACAAGGAAGCCTGGTGTGCTACAGTCCATGGGGTCACAAAGAGTCAGACATGACTGAGAGACTGAAATTAACTTAACTGAAGATGCTATATAAGCCTAAAAGTGAAAAAGTGAAGTTGCTCAGTTGTGTCCAACTCTTTGCGACCCCATGGACACCAGGCTCCTCCGTCCAGGGGATTTTCTATGCAAGAATACTGGAGTGGGTTGCCGTTTCCTTCTCCAGGGAACTTCCTGACCCAGGGATCGAACCCAGGTCTCCCACATTGTAGAAGATGCTTTCCGTCTGAGCCACCACTTGATCTTAGCCAGTTCTTATCAACTCTTGAGTTACACAACCCTGTGTTTCTCCAATGTATAATATATAAGAAATACATTGATAAATTTCTACTTGTTTTTTTCTTGTTAATTTGCCTATTGTTACAGAGTCCCAGGTCAAAACCTGGAAGAGTAGAAATAAAAATAGTTTTCTCCTGTTCTACTGATCTCATTATACCTTCATGACCACGGTCTTAAGAATCACAGAAATTACACTATATTTCTTTGGTTTACTCTTGCTCCTACTCTCCTAGATCTGTACTACAGAAATCAATAAATTGTTTGCTACTAGCCCACAAAAAGATAAGTAATAGAGTTAAACAAATAATTTAGAAAACTTATAGCAATTTGACAGAGCAATTTTACATCCAATGAATATAATATTTTAATTAAATTTGTATTTATATATTTTCTTAGATTTTAAATAATTATTTTATTGTAACTTATAAAAGCATCATTCCACCATCTGTTGGAAATCAAAACAAACAAACAATCTGGTGCTTCTCCACAACTAGTTTGAGATACATTATCTTAGATTTCTATCTGATTTCCTCTTTGGTTCAAATCTTTAATAATTCATTTCTTATACTTGTTCCCAGTCTCCTATTTTAGGAGAAGGCAATGGCACCTCACTCCAGTACTCTTGCCTGGAAAACCCTCTGGATGGAGGAGCCTGGTAGGCTGCAGTCCATGGAGTCGGACATGACTGAGCGACTTCACTTTCACTTTTCACTTTTATGCATTGGAGAAGGAAATGGCAACCCACTCCAGTGTTCTTGCCTGGAGAATCCCAGGGACAGGGGAGCCTGGTGGGCTGCCATCTCTGGGGTCGCACACAGTCAGACATGACTGAAGTGACTTAGCAGTAGCAGTCTATTTTACAGAAAAATTAGAAGCAATTAGAAGTAAACTTCTATCACCAACAGATCTATCCACCTATTTGTGACTGTACTCATGTGGTTTACCATCTGTCCTGCTATTATGCTTGATTTATTTGTCACAGGTAGAATACACCCCTTCCATTATGGACTAGAACACTTATATCCTATCTGCTCTTGGATGCAGCTCCAGCAGGATTCTCCATTCTTGCCTGCACCCTCAATTTGTCACCCTAAGTTTGTCACTCTACACCTTATCTTTCCCTTTGGCATAAACACGTACCACTATCTTTTACTTAAAATTTTTTTAAACTTCTTTTGACTTCATTTTTTCCCCAGCTAACAAATTACTCCCACCCCTTCTTCATATTGTGGCAAAACTGTGTGAAGTAGTTATCTGGATTTATTGTCAGGATCTTTTCTCCTCTCATTTACACTCTGTTGATGCCATTCTAATCAAGCCCTACAGGATCCATTCCCCAGATTTATGTTTCTGATCTCATTCCATTTTCTCCCTTGTTCATTCTGCACTAATTATAACATTTTCTCTGCTGTTCTTCAAACATTCAATCTTTATTCTAGCTTGAGAGTTTTAGCATACACTCTTTTGTCTAGGCTGTTCCTTCTCTTGATAGATGCATTGCTACCTCCTTCTTTACCTCGAGGTTTTTACTTAATGATACTTCCCCGTTGAGGTCCTCTATGGTGAACTTGTTTATACTTCAAACACTCCTTTGAAAACACTTTATCCCCTACACAAAAAGTGATTCCTTTTAACAATCATCACTTTCATTGCTCACACTACATTACTTTATTCTTTTCTGTTATTGCTATTAGTATTATTATTATCTGTATCTTCACCTACTGGAATGCAAGATCCAGGAAGGCAATATATCATTATTTGTTTTATTCTTGGCAATATGCAGCAGTTAGTTGAGAGGAAAAATGAAGGAAAACAGGACTGAAACCAAATTATCTAAAAAAGATAATTTTTCTTAAATAAATTACAACAACAAATATTAGGTAATAATGAACAGTATCAATTTATTAAAATCAGGAATTAAATAATGATACCCGTTATCCCTACAAAACCAAGAGTGTTCTAAAAGGTCAGTTTTCATTCCAATCCCAAAGAAAGGTAATGCCAAAGAATGCTCAAACTACTGCACAATTGCACTCATCTCACACGCTAGTAAAGTAATGCTCAAAATTCTCCAAGCCAGTCTTCAGCAATACGTGACCCATGAACTTCCTGATGTTCAAGCTGGTTTTAGAAAAGGCAGAGGAACCAGAGATCAAATAGCCAACATCCGCTGGATCATAGAAAAAGCAAGAGAGTTTCAAAAAAAACATCTATTTCTGCTTTATTGACTATGCCAAAGCCTTTGACTGTGTGGATCACAATAAACTGTGGAAAATTCTGAAAGAGATGGGAATACCAGACCACCTGACCTGCCTCTTGAGAAATCTCTATGTAGGGCAGGAAGCAACAGTTAGAACTGGACATGGAACAACAGACTGGTTCCAAATAGGAAAAGGAATATGTCAAGGCTGTATATTGTCACCCTGCTTATTTAACTTATATGCAGAGTACATCATGAGAAACGCTGGACTGGAAGAAACACAAGCTGGAATCAAGATTGCCGGGAGAAATATCAATAACCTCAGATATGCAGATGACACCACCCTTATGGCAGAAAGTGAAGAGGAACTAAAAAGCCTCTTGGTGAAAGTGAAAGTGGAGAGTGAAAAAGTTGGCTTAAAGCTCAGCATTCAGAAAATGAAGATCATGGCATCCAGTCCCATCACTTCATGGGAGATAGATGGGGAAACAGTGGAAACAGTGTCAGACTTTACTTTTTTGGTCTCCAAAATCACTGCAGATGGTGATTGCAGCCATGAAATTAAAAGATGCTTACTCCTTGGAAGAAAAGTTATGACCAACCTAGATAGCATGTTCAAAAGCAGAAACATTACTTTGCTGAATAAGGTCTATCTAGTCAAGGCTATGGTTTTTCCTGTGGTCATGTATGGATGTGAGAGTTGGACTGTGAAGAAGGCTGAGCGCCGAAGAATTGATGCTTTTGAACTGTGGTGTTGGAGAAGACTCTTGAGAGTCCCTTGGCCTGCAAAGAGATCCAACCAGTCCATTCTGAAGGGGATCAGCCCTGGGATTTCTTTGGAAGGAATGATGCTAAAGCTGAAACTCCAGTACTTTGGCCACCTCATGCGAAGAGTTGAATCATTGGAAAAGACCCTGATGCTGGGAGGGACTGGGGGCAGGAGGAGAAGGGGAGGACCGAGGATGAGATGGCTGGATGGCATCACTGACTCGATGGATGTGAGTCTGAGTGAACTCCAGGAGTTGGTAATGGACAGGAAGGCCTGGTGTGCTGCAATTCATGGGATCGCAGAGTCGAACATGACTGAGTGACTGAACTGAACTGAACTGATATGCTTTAAAGGTATAAATATTGAAAAGAGATAAATGTAACTTATATGCAAGTATAAAAAGCTATTTTTATTAAAGATGTTTCAGTAAAGTATACAGTATTTTTTTCTAAATTTACAAAATCTATACTATTCCTATACAGTAAAATAATAAAAATTGAAATAAAAGAATATCTCATACACCATGGTAACTTAATATAAGAATATAACTAAGAAATAACAGATGAAAAAATGAAACAAAACCCCCAGCTCCACCCCAAACGCACACACTCCAGTCTTACAGTTTCACTGACAAAGTTGAAATAATTGCTGAATAAACAGTCATGGAAAGGAAAATAACGTATTAATGCTATTAAGTACCAGTGTTTTACAAATTTACATATATTTAATGCAATTCGAGAGAAAACTCACAAGTAGATTTGATTGTGGACTAAATATCATTTTAAAGCTCAGCATGATAAACAGGTACTAAGAAATTATCAAGATCTTTTGAAAAGTTTATTGGGGAAGAACTGTCCAGCTAGATACTAAAATTCACCATGAAGACTGTACAAATGTAGAGTGGAAAATTTTACATTAAACTAAGATAAATGATGTCTACTATGATTACTGTCATTTAACAGTTTTCTGGATGTAAAAGCCAGTGTAATAAAAAATAACAATGGCATGAATAAAATTGGATATGATTCTGTAAAATTATAATATTTGATTAATTTTATACCTAGAAAATCCAAGAGAGTCAACTAAAATCTTATGGTGGTGTTTAGTTGCTAAGTCATGTCTGACTCTTTTGCAACCCCATGGACTCCTAGAAGGCCCTAGTGGTAAAGAACCTACCTGCCAATGCAGGAGAAACACAAGAGATATGGTTCCAATCCTGGGCTGGGAAGATCCCCTGGAGGAGGGTATGGTAATCCACCCCAGTATTCTTGCCTGGAGAATCCCCATGGATTCTGGAGGAGCCTGGAGGGCTACATTCCCTGGGGTCTTAAAGAGTTGGAAATGACTGAAGCTACTGAGCATGCACGCACGCACATATAGACAGACTATAACCCGTAGGATCCTCTGTCCATGGGACTTCCCAGGCAAGAGTAGTGAACTGGATGGCGTTTCCTTCTCCAAGAGACCTTTCTGACCCAGGGGCTAAACCCATGTCTTCTGCATTGGAAGGTGTTTTTTTTGTTTGTTTGTTTGTCTTTTTACCACTGAGCCACTTCAGTTCACTTCAGTTGCTTAGTCATGTCCAACTCTTTGTGATCACATGGACTGCAGCACACCATGCTTCCCTGTCCATCATCAACTCCTGAACTCGCTCAAACTCATGTCCATCGAGTCAGTGATGCCATCCAAGTATCTCATCCTCTGGTGTCCCCTTGTTCCCCTACTGTCAATCATTCAGCATCAGGGTCTTTTCACATGAGTCAGTTCTTTGCATCAGGTGGCCAAAGTATTGGAGTTTCAGCTTCAGCATCAGTCCTTCCAATGAATATTCAGGATTGATTTTCTTTAGGATGGACTGGT
>SJYX01010582.1:116280-127307 GCA_006410675.1 Oreotragus oreotragus
GAGTTTTCTCCAACACCACAGTTCAAAAGCATTGATTCTTCTGTGCTCAGCTTTCTTGATAGTCCAACTCTCACATCCATACATGACTACTGGAAAAACCATAATTTAACTAGACAGATCTTTGTTGGTAAAGAAACATCTCTGCTTTTTAATAAGCTGTCTAGATTGTTCAAAGCTTTTCTCCCAAGGAGAGGAGTCTTTTAATTTCATGACTGCAGTCACCATCTGCAGTGATTTCAGTTCAGTTGCTCAGTCGTTTCTGACTCTTTGCGACCCCATGAATCGCAGCACACCAGGCCTCCCTGTCCATAACCAACTCCTGGAGTTCACTCAGACTCACATCCATCGAGTCAGTGATGCCATCCAGCCATCTCATCCTTTGTCGTCCCCTTCTCCTCCTGTCCCCAATCCCTCCCTACATCAGAGTCTTTTCCAATGAGTCAACTCTTCACATGAGGTGGCCAAAGTACTGGAGTTTCAGCTTTAGCATCATTCCCTCCAAAGAAATCCCAGGGCTAATCTCCTTCAGAATGGACTGGTTGGATCTCTTTGCAGTCCAAGGGACTCTCAAGAGTCTTCTCCAACACCACAGTTCAAAAGCGTCAATTCTTTGGCACTCAGCCTTCTTCACAGTCCAACTCTCACATCCATACGTGACCACAGGAAAAACCATAGCCTTGACTAGATGAACCATTGTTGGCAAAGTAATGCCTCTGCTTTTGAATATGCTATCTAGCTTGGTCATAACTTTCCTTTCAAGGAGTAAGCATCTTTTAATTTCATGGCTGCAATCACCATCTGCAGTGATTTTGGAGCCCAGAAAAATAAAGTCTGACACTGTTTCCACTGTTTCCCCACCTATTTCCCATGAAGTGATGGCACCAGATACCATGATCTTAGTTTTCTGAATGCTGAGCTTCAAGCCAACTTTTTCACTCTCCTCTTTCACTTTTATCAGAGGCGTTTTAGTTCCTCTTCACCTTCTGCCATAAGGGTGGAGTCATCTGCATATCTGAGGTTATTGATATTTCTCCTGACAATCTTGACTCCAGCTTCTGCTTCATCCAGCCTGGCATTTAGCATGATGTACTCTGCATATAAGTTAAATAAGTGGGGGACAATATACAGGCTTGACATGCTCCTTTTCCAATGTGGAACCATTCTGTTATTCCACCTCCAGTTCTAATTGTTGTTTCTTGGCCTGCATACAGATTTCTCAGGAGGCAGGTCAGGTCTGGTATTCCC
This sequence comes from Oreotragus oreotragus, assembly GCA_006410675.1. Taxonomy (NCBI): domain Eukaryota; kingdom Metazoa; phylum Chordata; class Mammalia; order Artiodactyla; family Bovidae; genus Oreotragus; species Oreotragus oreotragus. The sequence goes on from SJYX01010582.1 coordinate 117,526, forward strand.
ATATCTTTCAGAATTTCCCACATTTTTTGTGATCCACAAAGTCAAAGGCTTTGAAATAGTCAATAAAGCAGAAGTAGATGTTTTTCTGGAACTCTCTCGCTTTTTTGATGATCCAAAGGATGTTGGCAATTTGATCTCTGGTTCCTCTACCCTTTCTAAATCTAGCTTGAACATCTGGAAGTTCATAGTTCATGTACTGTTGAAGCCTGACTTTGAGAATTTTGAGCAATCCTTTGCTAGCATGTGAGTTGAATGCAATTGTGCGGTAGTTTGAACCTTCTTTGGCATTGCCTTTCTTTCCGATTTTAATGAAAACTGACCTTTTTCAGTCCTGTGGCCACTGCTGAGTTTTCCAAATTTTCTGGCATATTGAGTGCAGTACTTTCACAGCATCATCTTTTATGATATGAAGTAGCTCAACTGGAATTCCATCCCCTCCACTAGCTTTGTTCATAGTGATGCTTTCTAAGGCCCACTTGACTTTATATTCCACTGAGCCACCTAGGAATCCCTAAAAATGTTTCATAAAAAGGTAGTTCAATAGTTTATAGGCAAAAAAAATTAATTTACTAAAAGTGATTTCTTTTCAATAAACAGACAGTTAAAAAGCTTATCATATAATAGAATGAAAATAATGATAAGTTAAAGGTAGAAAAAGCTAACTCTAAGGTTCATATAGAAAAAAATTAACTGAAATCAGTAGAGAACTACTATAAACAATTTTGGAAAAGAAGACAGAACTGTTGCAATTAGACCTATTAGTTTTTAATATTTATTTTAAACCTATAGTGGTTAAAGCAAGCAGATACAGAATTTGATCATATAAACCAAAGCCTTGAAGTATTAGTAAAAATGGAATAATTAAATATATATATGTATATATGCATGAGAGAAATTTTATTTACATTTTGAAACAAATGAGAATAGCCATTAAAAAAAAAGAACTTTAAGAAGAAATCTACAAAAGAAAAGAGGAAAGTCACAATTCACATAGCTAAATACCAAACTGGGAAATATTTACCACACATGTAACAAATACCTTAAATTTAATTTTAGAGAGCAAATTAAAAATAATAGTTGAAAATGGGCAAATGTAAGTGGCTTTAAACTTATGAAAGTCCACTTACTTTCATTTATAATATGAGGAATGCAAATTATAATTATGTTTAAACAGTATTTTCACTTTGCAGATTAAAGATTAAAAATTGCTAACATAGAAATTTTACATTAGTTGAATAAATGAACATTCATACAATATTCATAAAATGTTCCTTATTCCAATCTACAGAGAATTGTTTGGAAATATATATTAAATTCACAATACACATCAATTCCTACTTCTAAAAAATTACGCAATAGAGTTTGTCTGTGAAATGATATATATAAGAGGTATTAGAAAACAAATTATTAGACTGATAAAAAAAAGCTGGTGTTTAGTGCTTAGAAAGCTGTTATTTTCTTTGGTAATGCATAAATATACAAAACATAAAAATGTACAAAATAAATAGCTTTTATATATTCTTTTAATTCTGGAAAAATAAAAGAGACACTTTATAGAACTTTGAACACCCTAACATGATTTCATGTCACTAACAGTTTTCAACAGCATGCCTTTTTTACTTGCTTTAGCTATTGTTGCTTTTTTTAAAAATCACCTTTGAACCTGACTGGCAATACCTAAGCAGAATGAACTGGTGCTTAAAGGCCATGAGCATCACAGGAAAAATGAAAAAAACAAAAAAGCTCTTAAGATAGATAATCTTTATTTCAAATTATTCTCTTCAGAATCTTTTGTATTTTATTTACAAATAAAATGTATTTAATCATAGTATCTGTCTTTTCTCACAATAGTGCATGCCTTTTAATATATTGGCATTATCTGTTTTATTTTTCTCCATATACAAAAGCTCTTTTAAGGAAGTGTTCTAAGAAAAAGATTCAAACAGAATGCAAAAGATATTAAAATTTGGAGACTTATTTATTATATGTGTAACATTAAACAAAATTTAAAACTGCTTTTTCCTTAGCTTATTTTTCTATAAAATGAAGATAGCGATTACTTCATAAGATTGTTATAAAGATTCAAGGAGCTATAGCTGTAATACAGCTAGAAGAATGTTTCATCCATACTAAATAATCCATAAAAGCTCAGTTATGCTGTTTCTTTCTCTGTAAATGCTCACACCAAAGTCATAATAATTAATTATACACTGCCCTTAGCATTCGGGGAAGGCAATGGCACCCCACCCCAGTACTCTTGCCTGGAAAATCCAATGGATGGAGGAGCCTGGTGGGCTGCAGTCCATGGGGTCGCTAACAGTCAGACAGACTGAGCGACTTCCCTTTCACTTTTCTCTTTCATGCATTGGAGAAGGAAATGCCACCCACTCCAGTATTCTTGCCTGGAGAATCCCAGGGATAGGGGAGCCTGGTGGGCTGCCGTCTATGGGGTCACACAGAGTCGGACACGACTGAAGTGACCTAGCAGCAGCAGCCCTTAGCATTATGATATGCACATAAGATATCCTTTTATATGCGTGTTGCATTAATGGTTAATGAATGGATAGATGAAGAATTTTACCAATTTCCACCGTTTCAACTACTGATGATTTTTTTTTTTTTTTTTTTTAGAACTGCAAGCTCAGACACCTCTCCTAGGATCAAGACTCATATGCCTAATTGCCTGTTAGACAATTCCACTTAGATGTACTGGAATCTTAAACTCAGCAATTTATAATGGAAAGCATAACGTCCTTTCCAAACACGCATGAAACAACAAGCACACACACACACACACATATACACAGAGAGGCAATCTTCTCTTACTCTATTTCGTATCTCAGTGATTGGCAGCACAATCCACTAAATCACTCCAACAAGAGACTAGGAAGTCACCCTTTGATCCCTTCCCCTGTGCAGCTGAAACATCCAGTTATCTTGCCCTGATGGTTCTACTATCATAATCCACTTCAAATTATCCTCTTCTCATCCATATTGACCTTCTATACTAACCTCAGCTGGAATACAACCACAGACTATAGTCAGACCTTTGTCCTTCAGGTTTTTATATTATAGCTCATTCTCTTCATTCCATAAAAATCACCTTTTTAAAATAAAGTCTTTTATCTTTTATTTTTTTGACAGATTTAACCAGTTTTGTATTATAAGCTTAATTGGCACAAAGTTCACTGAAGACGCATTTCACTTTTATACAAGCTTGTAAACAGAAAAATATATTGACATACATAAAGACACTACTTTAATATACATTCAAACACATGATTTCCAAATATAATACAGAAAACAGTAACTCAAAAAGATACATTCACTCATGTTCATAGTAGCATTATTTACAATTGACGACATACATAGGTAGTCTAAGTGCTCATCAATAGGAAAATGGATAAATGGATAAAAACAAAGTATATATATCTTATATAAGATATATGCTCATGTCTCTTTATAAGATGTGTGTGTGTGTGTGTGTTAGTTGCTTAGCTGTGTCCAACTCTCTGCAACCCCATAGACTGCAGCCCACCAGGCTCCTCCATCCATGGAATTTTCCAGGCAAGAGTACTAGAGTGGGTTGCCATTTCCTTCTNTATCTTATATAAGATATATGCTCATGTCTCTTTATAAGATGTGTGTGTGTGTGTGTGTTAGTTGCTTAGCTGTGTCCAACTCTCTGCAACCCCATAGACTGCAGCCCACCAGGCTCCTCCATCCATGGAATTTTCCAGGCAAGAGTACTAGAGTGGGTTGCCATTTCCTTCTCCTTTATAAGATTATATATATATATGTGTGTGCATGTATATACACACAAATGTATGTATACACACATATACATACACATACAATGGGATACTGTTCAATCATAAAAAATAATGAAATTTTATCTTTGCAAAAACATGGATGGGCTTGGAGGGTTTTAAGCTAAGTGAAATAAGTCAGATAGATAAAGGCAAATATTTTTTCATATCGTATGTGGAATGTAAAATGTAAAATAAACTAGCAAATATAACAAAAAAGAAGCTGACTTACAGAAATAGAAAATAAAGTGGTGGTTACCAGTGGGGAGAAGAAAGAGGAGAGGAACAAGGTAAAGGTAAGCAATTAAGATGTACAACTACTACATATAAGATAAGCTATAAGGATATATTTTACAGGACAGGGAATATAACCAATATTTTATAATAATTATAAATAGAGTATAAACTTTAAAAATCGTAAATCACTATGTTTTTTATAGTGAAAGTGAAGTTGCTCAGTCGTGTTCGACTCTTTGCGACCCATGGACTGTAGCCCACCAAGCTCCTCCATCCATGGGATTCTCCAGGCAAGAATACTGGAGTGGGTTGCCATTTCCTTCTCCAGGGGATCTTTCCGACCCAGGGATCGAACCCAGGTCTCCCACATTGCAGGCAGACGCTTTAACCTCTGCACCACCAAGTGTAACTTATATAGCAGTGTACATCAACTATATTTCAATTAGAAAAAGAGAAGAAAAAATGATGGTCACAGGCATTACACATTTATAGGATATACAATATTAGGAGTAAACCCTAAACTATGAACTTTAATACAAGGTAAGTATGCTGTGATTCATGGGGTCACAAAGAGTCGGACATGACTGAGTGACTGAACTGAAGTATTCTAAAGTGATTTAAAAATAATAACAAATAATAATAAAATCTCATTATGTCATTTTCCATATAAAACTGCTTGACAGCATCTTTCACAAAATAAGATCTAATCTCCTTATCTAATACAGAAGACCCTCCACCAGCTGGCCCCTTGCTTTCTGTCTAGTATGGTTTTCTTGCCAATTCTCCAGTGAGTGCTACACTTGGACAATATTAAACTATTCAAAGTTCTTTCACATTTCTTCTTGCCTTTCTCTCTCTTTCTCCTTTCTTATGTTCCCCTGCTTCCTGGGTAGCACTAGTGGTAAAGAACCTTCCTGCCAACGTAGGAGATGTAAGAGACACAGGTTCGATCCCTGGCTCAGGAAGATCCCCTGGAGAAGAAAATGGCAACCCATTCCAGTAGTCTGTCATGGAGAATCCCAAGGACAGAGGAGCCTGGTGGCCTCAGCCCATAGGGTTGCAAAGAGTAGGACACAACTGAAGTGACTTAGCATGCACACACCGTGTATATCTGTTACCTTTCATCTCTGGCCTTGCTGTATATTTTCATTTGCCATTCCCTACCAGTAAATCCATCATTGAACTGTCCAGTACCCAGTTAACTTATATTAGTTCTTCAGAGCTCAAATTAAATATAGCCTTCTCTTTGGAGATGACTCTGCTTCTTAGGGGTTTTACTAGGCCAGGACTGAATTACTAAACTGAAGAGAATAAAGAAAGAAAAATGGGTCCTAAATAAAATATGTTACAAACATTAAGAAGTAAAGTACAAATCATTATGTACTTTTAAGAAAATAGATGTCATCACATTGAAAATCATTAATAAAAAATAAGCAATAGAGATATACTTTTATAAATCTATTACAGGCCAGATCTGTGGTACAGGCTTTATTACTCACATTCTATATTATTATACTTAATTTACTATTATGCCTTAGCTATATGGGTTATTAAAATTCATGTAAACTATCATTAAAGAATCCATCCTTAATAAATCCAAGGTATATATCCTTGCAGTGTCTTCAAGGGTAAGATTAGGAAGTTTAACATTAAAACACAAATGTCATCACTAACTACAATTAACATGCATTTTGATACTCCAAAAAAAAAAAAAAAAACTGAAGGTTGTATTTCAAATACTCTCCTAATGCTGAAAAGTGTATGCACATTTTGTGTGTGTGTGTGACAGAGAGAGGGTTGGAGAGAGGTAGATTTCTCTCTGAGGAGAGAGATTAATAGTGAAAGAAAAATACACAAAGAATTGCACACTTTTACGAGAAACCTCTTATTCATAAATATGATCCAAAACAAATTTTAAAAAATTTACTGGAAATATGTATTTGTTAGCATACATCATGGGAACATTTGCTGTAGAACACAATTGCATTTTATCTACATAGTGCAAATGTCCTTAGGATTTATTTCCTTCTATTACCTAAAACATAATGAATAATGAATACTATGAGAATATTAAGTATTATTTTCTATATAATGCTTGCAAAAATGTGTTTCCAGTTACAACTCAAAATGGTACAAAAAAAAAAAAAAGAACAAAGAAAACAGTGTTGTAGGGAGAAATATATTAAAATAACCTTAAGTTGTCATCTGTTTATACACACATAGACTTGACAGAACAATAAACTGAACTCCCACTTGCTCTTAAGTTTCCTTTATTAAGCTATCTAGAGTTCTCCTGGGTTTCCTTACCCTACTATTCTCCACCCGGGTGCCCTTTCCCAATAAAATCTCTTGCTTTATCAGCACATGTGTCTCCTTGGACAATTCATCTCCGAGTGTTAGACAAGAGCCCAGTTTCGGGCCCTGGAAGGGCTCCCTCTTCCTGCAACAAATGGCGACTCTAGCGGGACTCTTCTCTGCTGAGACTGACATCCTGACCACTTGGGGGACTCAGGGGCCAGCTTGCCTGCCAATGGACCAGACCCAGCAGCTGCAACTGGGACCCTTTTGTCCCTGGTCTCCTCCTGACACGGACAACTGGGCAGAGTGCCCCCACCGGTAAGGAACAAGAGACTTTATTGACCTCTCTCCCCGTCCCTCTCTCTTTCCTCTCCTTAACCCTTCCTATCCTTCCCTGTTTTTCTAGTCCCCCGGTCCTGGACACAGGAATCTGGTCGAAGGGGCCTCAGCCTGAGCTGAGGATTGGAGGCTGATCACCTCCTCTTGGCAGAGAACTCGAATTCTGGTTCTGGTCTGGTTTGATTTCTTGTAGGGCCGAGTTCCAGTCCTCCCTTCTCTGGAGGCCCAGGGAAATGTCCCATAATGCCTGGGTATCTGTAGGTGGCAGAAGACATCTGTAAGGCCACCCCTTTCACCCCCCTCTTCCGCCTCCTCCCCCTTCTTCTTTCAACCTGGTTTCCTTTCCTCCCTTGAAATCTTTGATGTTAGTACTTGGATCTGAAGTTCTGTCTCTATAGGAGGTTTCCTGAGAGACTGTATTCTTATATTTAAGGGCTTCCCTGGTGGTGCAGAGGTTAAAGCATCTGCCTGCAATATGGGAGACCTGGGTTCGATCCCTGGGCCAGGAAGATCCCCTGGAGCAGGAAATGGCAACCCACTCCAGTATTCTTGCCTGGAGAATCCCATGGATGGAGGAGCTTGGTGGGCTACAGTCCACGGGTCACAAAGAGTTGGACATGACTAAGTGACTTCATTTTCACTTTCATAATTAATCTCCTTTATAAAATTGATATGATGAGAACAACTTAAGTTAAATTAGAAATGTATGTAGTTATTTTTGAGATTTGATCACCGAAACTGAATAATACTCAGCCTAGATAATACTCAGTCGAATAATCTAGACAGTACTAGATTCTTTGGCATTTTCCCATGTCATATACAAGAGTTGAGTATCTGCATGATGGTTCAGCTGCAATATTTTAAAACATTTTCCCAGAATACTTCAGAACTGTATTTCCCACACTGTCAGTTGATGTGTGCTCAGGGAATACAAACTAATTGTCCAAAGCAATGCATAATTAATGAGGGAAATTTACTCCAGAAACATCACATAATACATCCTTCATACAAATAGAAATTACTTCTGAATTATGTGTGGCGTGATTCATTACTACAGTACATAACTTTTGCAGATGATGGAGAGAGGACCATATTCATTATTATTGATAAATAAAGTTAAGATCAAATACAACCATGGGGCCACTCAAAAAATTCATTTAGAATCCATCAAAGTGCTGTCTTAAAATAGAAAAGAACATATGCTATATATTTAAGTCTGTGCAAATCTCTAGGCATATAGTTAAATGTTCTGTCAACTTATCGTGTCGGTTCAGGTATGGTGATGAGTGTTTGATACAAGATTAACTGGAAGTTAGAATAAAAGACAAAGATATTGAGTCAGGCCCTTAGTGAACTAGACAAATTTTGACTGTACTCATTCTGAATCGTTACAATTCACTTTCATTAATACAACTGTTTTAAAGTTTGCATAAAAGTCTAAAGTTCTAAAATTGCAGAGTGGCAATGAAATTTAATAAAGAGGAAATTAATCTATACAAAAGTAACTCTTTTCTATCCTTTATTTTCTCAACTTTAAAAGAGAGTTTTGTTTACTGAAAAGCAAGGGACTTGAAATTTTATTTTTCTTCCTATTTTAATATCATTCATTCAAACAATTTAATGTTTCTTCCATATTTCAGGCAACACACATAGTGGGATACTGGATATAAAATAATTAGCTAATATATACCTAATTTTATAGTTAAATTAATTAGGAAAAATACACCTTTGCCAGCATCTATCAAGTAATTAACTATATAACTTTAATTGCTAATGTCATGACACTGCCAATTAGGGAAGAGAAAGATATATGGGTTGAACTTGATTTAGAATTTCAGTATAGCAGAACTTCTATCAATGGTAATTTAAAGGAGAAGTACATAATATGATGTGGAAAAATTTATATAAATTCATGAATTAAAATAAAATGCAAAATGTACTTTTTATGCTATTTGATTCTATGTATATGTTCTCCCCTCCAGCTGAAAGTAGAGTTTATTAAATTATGAAACACTACAAACTGTCTAAATAATGATGCTAACAAAATTTTCACTTTTTCATTATATGAAAAAAAAAATCCACTATGAATATCAAGTTAGGCCAGCTTTAAAACCATATGAAATGAAAGGTGAAAAAGACTTATTGGATAACCTTGTCAATTCCTCTGTCATGGAATATTTTCCTTAGTGTTTTAATTTTAAATGCTTTGCCAAATTCAGTTTTAAAGACTCAAGCAAAAGGTCTAAAGCACATCAGCCTAATATACTTAGCATTAGGAAATTAGTTTAGATGTTAGTTACAGAAGAGAGAAAAGTGCCCACATCTCTGTAGGTTCTCAGAACTGCTGCATATATGTCATCATTCCTGGAATACTGGCCAGAAAAAAATGCCACTTCCTGGACTCAAAAGAACCAACCAGCTTACCAGAATTTCTGATCCCTTGATAAGATTCGAAGCTGTGCTTCTTGCAGGCAAGATGTAAAGGCTTCCCGGAACTGCCTGCCTTAATACTGAAAGGTTCATTGAAGTTGAAAAAAAAAAGCTAAATGTCTTGCTCCTTCAACATTTTAAAATCTATTGTTCACAAAATAATATGTTATAAAACAACAGCTAATAAGGATCCATGTTGGAATTTGTATCTGAGCTTCAAGTTACAAGCATAGGCTTTTAACTACTACACCTGAAAAACATCCAAAGGGATATTTTGTTAGGTGAATATTGTTATGGCAGTTTCATTTCTAATAGTCCCTTTGCATTAAATTGAGTTTTAACAAGTTTATAATATGTAATAACTAGGAATAATTCTCACAAGATCATATATATATATGTGCATGTGTATATATATATACTTAGACATACTTATATATATAAGTGTATATATATATATATATTTAGATATACTTAGATATATATACTTAGATATACATATATATGCTTAGATATATATTTATTTAGATATACTTAGATATATATATATACTTGGATATACTCCAAAAAGAACAGAGCTTTTGAGAGCCTGATGAGTGCTGTTGGAAAAGTCATGGTGGTAGTGGTTTAGTCGCTAAGTCTTGTCTGACTCTTACGATCCCAAGGACTGTG
>SJYX01010582.1:128761-140106 GCA_006410675.1 Oreotragus oreotragus
AAAGCAAGAACCACTGTTGTCTTCCACGTTAAATCAATACAGTACATTGTTATTCTGTCCTTTTATCGAAATTCTACTCTCTCAGAAAAAGCATCTCAGCACAGCAGTACAGTGCTGCCAGCTCCTTCACAATGGATTTTTTCTGGTGTTAAATATGATACCATTTGAAGCAACTCAGCACCCTCTCAAACTTGTCCCTAGGGATTCCAACTTCAAAGAGATTGTCCACACTAGCAAGCAACAGCAGAATCTGCAAACTCCGGTTTGGTAAATTGGCTAAATCCTGCCTCTGCAGTATCTACTCAAGGACTATGATCTGCAGATAGCTCTCATCAGCTTTAACGAAGCAGATGAGAGCTGATGAACACCAATCAAACAGCTGTCATTATTTTTTGAAAACAGTAAATGCAGGAACAAGTAACACATGAGTATTCATTACTTCAAATGTACGACTTATTATTAAAGGCAAGATAAGAATGTTTTTATTTGAATTCTTAACAGCTTAAAAATACAGACAGTTCTAACAAGATTACCAGAACAACACATTTAAAGGATAGAAAGTTCAGGAATAACTGTAACAAAATGCAAACTAAACTGGAAGTAGGAAATAGAGCAAACACTGTCCACTTAGAATTTGATGCAGGATATCCAAAAATATTTTAGAGGGAAACTATCCCTTGGGAAAATTAATAGTAGTGATACACACTAAACTGCACAAAGGGCATTTTAACTTACTTGTGTTGCTCTCAATAGACAAGATTTAGGAACTATGACTACAAAGGATTTGGGTCTAATTACATTCACAGATGTCTTGGAAGGTATAGGATGGAAGGAGTAAAAAAAAAAAAAAAAAAAAAAAGAATTCAACTTTCTTTGAAGCCTGGGAAAGGAGACCTCAAACACAATTACTTAAAACAAAACAATACTGAAAGGCAGAGAAATACTGCACAAATGAAGGAACAAACTAGAAACACGGAAGTCCAAATAAATGAAGAGGAAATAGGCTAACAACCAGAAAAAGAATTCAGAATAACAATTGTAAAGATGATTTAAAAAAAAAAAAAAACAACACTTTGAAAACAAAATGGAGAAAATGCAAGAATCAATTAACAAAGACCTAGAAGAATTAATGAATAAACATACATAGACAAACAACACTATTAATGAAATTGAAAATACTCTAGAAGGAATCAATAGCAGAATATCTGAAGCAGAAGAACAAATCAGTGAGCAGGATAACACTTTGAAAACAAAATGGAGAAAATGCAAGAATCAATTAACAAAGACCTAGAAGAATTAATGAATAAACATACATAGACAAACAACACTATTAATGAAATTGAAAATACTCTAGAAGGAATCAATAGCAGAATATCTGAAGCAGAAGAACAAATCAGTGAGCAGGAAGATAAAATGGTGTAAATAATTTCTGAAGAGCAGAATAAAGTAAAAAAAATGAAAAGAGCTGAGGAAGTCTCAGAGACTTTTGGGATAATATCAAATGCACAAACATTCGAATAATAAGGGTCCCAGAAAAAGAAGAGAAAAAGAAAGAGCATGAGAAAAGTTTTGAAGAGATTATAGTTGAAAATTTCCCCAACATGGAAATAATCAAATCCAAGAGGGACAAAGGGTCCCATACAGGATAAACCCAAGGAGAAACATGCCAAGACACATACTAATCAAACTAACAAAGACTNCTTTGTAGGAGCACACAGTGAGGCGAGAGGCATCTTAGCCACTGAGATAACGTGGTCGGTGCTATCGAAGGTATAAACAGTGTTACAGGCACACAGGCGAGGGAGTTTCTCCGACAGATTGGGGGTATTGCGGTGTCAGGGAAGGCATCTAAGAGGCAACATTTAAGTTGGACTTTGGTGAAAACTGCGCCAGGTTGGAGTGGAGGGGAAGAGTGTTCTAAGTAGCAAGAACTTCAAAAGCAGATGCGAAAATACTTGCCCTGTACGCGCTAGCTAAACTTAGGATATATGACTGGAGATAAGTCTAGAAAGAAGAACCTGGCCTGGTTAGTCCTGCAGAGGGGTTTCCGCTTTCACACTCCCACCAACCTCCCCGCCCCCCAGCAACAACAGAAAGGGAACCTGAGGGCTCCTGGATGGATTTAAGGTGATGTGTGCTCCTTGCCCCTCCCCCATTACACATGACATTTTTGTGTATGTGGTTATTAATCTGGGGAAATATCCATAGCTTTCATCAGTCAAATTCTCCACAGGCTCTAAGATTGAAAGAAGGTTAAAAACCACTGGTCCAGTGAGGAACAGTTAGGAGGCTGCTGTAAACTGCAAGGAATGCTTGGGATTTTGGGCTAGGGAATTCAGAGAACTGAGGTGAGCAAGGGATGTTATAGAGAAACAGGAAAAGTTTGATATGGGATGGAAAATGGGTATAAGTTTGTTTGATATTTTCAACAAATATTTAAATGTCTCCAGCATAGTGCTTTTGGACTTCCCTGGTGGCCCAGACCGTAAAGAATCCATCTGCAATTGGGGAGACCTGGGTTCAATCCTTTGGTTGGGAAGATCCCCTGGAGAAGGGTGCAGCAACCCATTTTAGTATTCTTGTCTGGAGAATCCCCATGGGCGAGAAGCCTGGCAAGCTACAGTCCTTGGGGTTGCAAAGAGTCAGACACGACTGAGCGACTAAGCACAGCATAGCACTTTAAGAGTGTGGGCTCTGGAGTTAGACTGCCTGGGACCAAATCCCAGCTCTGCCAGTTAACAGTTGTGTGTCCTTTGACAACTTTACCTCTCTGTGCCTGTTTCCTTTCTCTAAAATGGGCATAGTAGTACCAGGGTGTGGTGATACCTCAAGGGATCATCTGAGGAGAGAGTGAGATAATCCGTGTAAACCCTTCATACTGTACTTAGCATGTAGTGGTGCTCAGTATGTGCTGAGGCTCTGTGCTAAGCACTGGAACACCAGAGAGAATGCTGACAGTTACTTGCCCACAGGGATCCCAAAACCTAAGGGGAGGCGGGAGGGTGCTGGTTGAGAGAAGTACAGCTTTCAGGAATAAAAGTTGAGAACAAGAGCCAAAGAGATTTTCATTTATCACCTCAGAGTAAGTTAGCAACGAGGGCTCACTAGTATGAAACCTTTGTCAGCCTTGTAACCCTCATTTTTTGGTATTTTAGTCCCCCTCCTCCATCTATTTCCCCATAGTGATTAACAGCGAAGATCCTCCATACAGAAAATGGGTACGTATTCTTGTTTTAGTGGGTAGCAGGAAGGCTATTTGTCAGGGAGCCTATATCTCCTCTTATGAAGCAGAGTGCCCCAGGGTAGTGGAGTAGGTGAGGGTGGATACTAAAGGAGGGAAGAAAGGCCCTGAGCAGAACACAGAAAGCCTCTGGCAAGATTCCCTGGTGAAGGGACCTCCCTGTGATCCAGTGGTTAAGAATCCACCTTCCAATGCAGGGGACATGGGTTCAATCCCTGGTCGGGAACTAAGATCCCAGATGGCATGGGGCAACTATACCCGCATGCCTCAACTAGGGGCAACTATACCCGCATGCCTCAACTAGAGACACAGCCAGGGAAAAAAAAAAAAACCTCCCTGGAGAGAATAGCCTAGGCCTGCCCCTGGTTTGTCTCACTGCTGATCATAGAAAAATAGGAGATGATAAAATTACTAAATGTGAGTATGGTACAAAGGTTGGGAAGTCTCCACAGAAGTGGTCCTTGGTTTGTGCTTCCTGAATCAGCCTGAGTCACGGTTGTTTGGAGACAATGAATATGCTCTTTTTATGTTTAAGCAGTGGTCATGACAAACTAAAAATCCTGGGAAAGGAGTGGTTTGGGGGAAAAAGATAATGAAGGTTTTTTTTTTTTTTTCTTTTGGCTATGCTGGGTCTTCACTGCAGCACTTGGGTTTTCTTGGTGTGGAGCACGGACATTAGGCGTGTGAGCTCAGTGAGCTTGCTGGCTGTAGGGTGCGCGGGCTTCAGTAGTTGCAGCACAAGGGTTCATTTCGTTGTGGCTCTCTGGCCCTGGAGCATACAGGCTTCAGTAGTTGTGGTACGCTGGCTTAGTTGCTCTGCAGCAGGTGGAATCTTCCCGGACCAGGGATCAAACCCCTGTCTCCTGCATTGATTGGCAGGCAGGTTCCCATCTACTGTGCCACCAGCGAAGTCTGATAATGAATTATCTTTATTTGGACATAACAACCTTGAGACATCTACAGGACCAATTTCAGGCAGTCTCTTTCCGGTTCACAAAGAACTTCCTCATGTTTTCTCTCTTGATACAATCACAGCCCTCTAGGTTAAGTAGGGCAGAGGCTAGCCCCATTTTTAGGAATGGACCCTCTCCCCAGCGTCCCGCAAAACACCACCAAACTAAGCCCTGAAAAGTGGAAAGACTTCTCCAACGTCCCACAGCTTGTGGGTCGGTGAACCAGGATCTTCTAACAGCCAAACCAGAGCTCTTTCCTTTAAACCATGTGCCTTCATGGATTATGATCAATTGTTCCCAGTCATACAGCTCTGGATGGCTTACAAAGTACTTCCTCATGCAGAATTTCATTTGCTTTTCACAACGAAAGGAAGCAGGGCTAATATTCACTACCACCCTCACCTACAGACTATTTCACTGCCATTAAAGTCTTTCAGCTGTGATGAAACGCAAACAGATCCTCCCCAGGCTTGTGATTAAAAACTGGAATGAGCACACAGAACAGAGCTACCCACGTTGTCGGGCAGAATATGTCCTGGGTCTGTTTCCTCCACCACTTTCCGCCAACTCCTGCTGCCCCCTTCTCCAGTCTAAAGCAAAAAATTGAGCTCTAAGGAGAAACAAACGTTTTGCAAGAGGCAGACAAGTTGCACAAGCCTCTCGCCATCTTCACTTCTCATTTTACTATTCCACTGGGCCCTCTCCGGCTCCCCTGAGTTGAGGAGGTCTGTGAGCACTAGCAGGGAATTGAAGCATGGTCCACTAGGACATGCCGGACTGCAGGGCAAGGGAGATCAGAGGGTCTACCCTGTGATTTCCAGTGGCTACTGGCCACCTGAGGTACAAGGGACCTCCCAAGTCCTTGGCTCTGTGATGGAGTGGCTGGTCCTTCTCCACTGTGAGTGAGGAGCCCTTCCAGGGAGGGCAGAAGGGCCTAAGCCTTCAAGGGCAATACAAGCCAGCTCACCATTTCTCTAGTAGTGTTTTCTTTCCTCCCCAAGAGTGTGTGTGTGTTAGTTGCTCTGTCGTGTCTGACTTTGTGACCCCGTGGACTCTAGCCCGCCAGGTTCCTCTGTCCGTGAGGATTCTCCAGGCAAGCATACTGGAATGGGGTACCAGTCCCTTCTCCAGGGTATCTTCTGGAGCCAGAAATTGAACCCGGGTCTCCTGCATTGCGGGCAGATTCTTTAACCATCTGAACTACCAGGGAAGCCCAAGAGAGTATGGGACAATTCCAAGGAAGTGTGGAGCGTCGGGCCCGGATGTTCCCAGGCTTGACCTCTGCAATGGGTGCAGTTCCCTGCAGCAGGAGATGAACTATGTCCTTGCCCGGCTGACCCAGATACTTCCAATGGGACTTTCGTGGTAATGATTTCCTTGAAAGCCCTTTAAACCACAAGTGACTCCAGCTCCCAGCTGAATACCCTTCTGCCCAAACTAGGCTTAAACTTCAGCAGTGTTTTACAAACCTGAGAAATGAAAGGAATTTTTTTTTAAAATATTTATTTAATTTGGCTTTGTGGGGTCTTAGCTGCAGCACCAGGGATCTTCATGTCACGGGGCTTCTTTCGTTGTGGTTCATGGACTCTAGTTGTGACCTTTGGGCTTAGTTGTCCCATGGTATGTGGGATCTTCGTTCCCCAACCAGGGATTAATCCCATGTCCCCCCTGCATTGCAAGGTGGATTTTTATTTATCATTTTCTTTTAATTATAGGGGAGTGGTTCCCTATGCCATGTAGCCCACCATGCTCCTCTGTCAATGGAACTCTCCAGGCAAGAATACTGGAGTGGGTTGCCATTCCCTTCTCCAGGGGATCTCAACCAAGAGATTGAACCTGGATCTCCTGCACTGTGGCCAGATTCTTTATGGTCTGAGCCACCAGGGAAGCCCTGCAAGGTGGATTTTTAACCATTGGACCACTAGGAAAGTCCCTGAAAGGAACTCTTAAATGGAAAAAAAAGGGGGGGGGGCGGTGGTTGGATCACAGATGCTGAGAATAAAACTCTGGATCCCCCAGTGATTAGCAGACTCCAAAGTGCAAAACATCACCTTAGAAAATGACAAACTTTTCTATGGAAATGTCCTTTAGGTTGAATTATCACAACAAAAGTTAAAGTGTGTATTTCTATTAAAATATTCGGGGACTTCCCTGGTGGTTCAGCAGTTAAGACTCTGGGCTTCCATTGCAGGGGGCATGGTTTCGATCCCTGGTCATGGAACTAAGATTCCCCCATGCTGCATGGTGTAGCCGAAAATAAATATACATAACTTGCAAAAAATTAGAACAAATCACTAGTTGTAGTAAGACTCCTGAACCCCAAGACTACATGGGTACACCTCCATAAACAAGAAAATAACAACACAAGCTGCACTGTCATGTTTTTCTCCATTTTTGAAATGTATTTTGTTGCTTAATAGTTCTTTTCCTGTGTTGACATAACTACACATGCCTTTCTATGCCAGCTCCTGAAATGAACATGGCTTATGCATAAAAAAGTGTTTTCAATGTATATTTTAATAAATAGTCATTTCAGGGGCAGATAACTAGATCTAAATAATTTGCTGTTGGCACTGCAGCTGGCCTCATATCTTCCTCTCTTGCAAAAATTCTACTTTACAGAAACTACTGACCTTGCTGAAGATTAAGGGAACACCATGTCAGATACTTCTTTTCTTTAGCATCATCAGTTCAGTTCAGTTCAGTTTCTCAGTCGTGTCCGACTCTTTGCGAACCCATGAATCGCAGCACGCCAGGCCTCCCTGTCCATCACCATCTCCCGGAGTTCACTCAGATTCGCGTCCATCGAGTCAGTGATGCCATCCAGCCATCTCATCCTCGGTCGTCCCCTTCCTCTCCTGCCCCCAATCCCTCCCAGCATCAGAGTCTTTTCCAGTGAGTCAACTCTTTGCATGAGGTAGCCAAAGTACTGGAGTTTCAGCTTTAGCATCAGTCCTTCCAAAGAACACCCAGGACTGATCTCCTTCAGAATGGACTGGTTGGATCTCCTTGCAGTCCAAGGGACTCTCAAGAGTCTTCTCCAACACCACAGTTCAAAAGCATCGATTCTTCAGCACTCAGCTTTCTTCACAGTCCAACTCTCACATCCATACATGACTACTGGAAAAACCATAGCCTTGACTAGATGGACCTTAGTCGGCAAAGTAATGTCTCTGCTTTTGAATATGCTATCTAGGTTGGTCATAACTTTTCTTCCAAGGAGTAAGCGTCTTTTAATTTCATGGCTGCAGTCACCATCTGCAGTGATTTTGGAGCCCCCAAAAATAAAGTCTGACACTGTTTCCACTGTTTCTCTATCTATTTCCTATGGACTGATGGGACCGGATGCCATGATCTTCGTTTTCTGAATGTTGAGCTTTAGCATCATACTATAAAATAAAGATGCATCCTAAGGCTCTTTAATGCTTGTGTGTGTGTGTGTGTGTGGTTTCTTTTTGCTTGTCCCTTTTCTTTCTGCTGATGTCTCTTCCTGTGGTTACATGAAGCACTTCTGATTTCTCCAGAATGAGGACTTCACTACAACTGGACTCCCAAATTCTTGTTCATTATTAATTACTCTTGGAAATAGGACCTGTGAAATCGACATCATCTTGCCATGCACCTAGCTAACCAGACATCCTCCTTTTGTTGAAATTTGATCCACATTTTGATAGACGGCCTTTGAGGGTGGAGAGGTGTTTTCCAGTGTCCTTATAAGCAAACAGAGAGGTTGAGATTCTAGGATTGCAGAGACAAAGCTAGTAATTCTAGCCCTGGGAGGCTAGAAAGAATCGTGCAGACTATCAGTTGAGTTTTGCAATCCATGAAGAAATTTATTCTGCTTAAGTCTGCAGCAGTCTTCCAGGTCTGAACTCTACTAGAATCACTCTCTCCAGCCAGAATGGGCCTGGCTACATGTGGGATCGTCACTCTCTGGGCCTTAATATTCCTCTGGCCCTTTCCTCTCCCCTGCTATGGCACTCAAGTTGGTCACTATGGCAACCAAAAAGTTGACATTATTCTAGTTTTCTTCTACCAGCCCCTAGTTTGTAGCAAGAGTTACATGACCCAGCACAGCCAGGGTCAGAACTTTAACCCCCAGAGGTAACAAATGGATGTGTTTAGTTGCTCCGCTGTGTCTGACTCTTTGTCACCCCATGGACTGCAGCACACCAAGTTTCCCTGTCCTTCACTATCTCCTGGAGTTGCTCAAACTCATATCCATTGAGTCGGTGATGCCATCCAACCATCTCATCCTCTGTTGCCTTCTCTCCTCCTGTCCTCAATCTCTCCCAGCATCAGGGTCTTTTCCAGTGAGTCAGCTCTTTGCATCAGGTGGCCAGAATATTGCAGTGTCAGCTTCAGCATCAGTCCTTCCAATGAATATTCAGGATTGATTTCCTTTAGGATTGACGGGTTAGATCTCCTTGCTGTCCAATGGGCTCTCAAGAGTCTTCCCTAGCACCACAGTTTGAAAGCATCAAATGGACATTCCATGGGCTAAATTTGGTCTACAGATATGGGGACCTTAAACCAAAGGAAATAAGCCAGTCACAGAAGGATAAATGGTGTATTATTCACTTAGATTTAGTATCTAAAGTAGTCAAATTCATAGAAACAGGAAGCAGAATGATGGTTACTAGGGGTTGGGGAGAAGGGGAAATGGACAGCTGTTGTCTAATGGCTATAGTTCCAGTGTTGCATGAGAAAGTTTAACACTCCTGAACTGTATAGGTAAAAATGTTAAATTTTTTTTTTTTGCCACAATTTTTTATAAAAAGCACAAGTGATGTCTGCAATAATTGAACACCACAACCAACCAACTGAAGATTGCACTAATGGTGCCTTTTGCAAAGCTGCTGGAATTCCAGTGTCTGAAGAGTATGTCATGGGAAAGCTACACTTCAGTGGCTGCCAGCCTGCTCATAATTTAAAATCCCAGCTCAGTCAACTTAACCTGACAGTCTATCTTTATGGAGATCAAAGTTCCCTCCTAACTCAGTAATGGCCTCTGAGTGGTCACAGTTTACCTGTGAGAACTGAAAAAAACAACTTGTATTTTAGGGATCCATGCATGCTAGTCGCCAGGCCGAGCTTTCAGAATGACCCTCTAGGCATTCTGCCTCCGTTTAAGCTGTTGTCTGCAGCCGGCTGCGGAAAGCGAGTTTTCACAGCAGGTGGTCGCTGCGACTTATCATTCGTCTTCCTCAGATCAAAGTCCCCTTTCCAGACTCGCCTGAGCAGGTGTTCTGTCTGGTATCAAGCAGAAAGCCTATTCTGGAATCACAGAGTCAGTTTTCAAAGCGAAGACAAAGGCTTGTGGAATGAATGGCCCCAGGTTTGTTCGGTAACTAAAGAAGTGCTGGTTGTGCAAATTGGCCATTCAAGGGATTCTCCATAGCTCTTATCTACTGGCGTTCAGTTTATCTGTAATTGATTGATTGCCTACCAGGAGTCTTGGCCCACAGCGCCCAAGGCTTGCGACCAAGACTTGCCCCTTTAAGGGACGCTGAAGCCTCCATTACCCCACTCCTACGGAGCCCACCTGACCTAAGCAGGGTGGGTGAGAAGCGGAGCCTTTAGGTCCCACCAGCAGGGATCTGCATCAGATATGGGCTCTCCTCTGCTGCCATTCATTATCCCTGTAACTCGGTGCCAGCGGCGCCTGAGAGCGTTCCAACTTGTCTCCGAAATGGAGCTAGTTCATTTCTGCTTTCCTTCCTCCCGAAGAAGGGCGTGCCCCGAACCCTGGAAAGCCTCCCGGGGCCAAATCCAGCCCACAAAATCGATGTCGTAGTTCAGGGTCCTGCACGCCCAACCCGGCCGGGGGCGGACAGCTTGCCGCACGTGACCTCTCCCACCAGGCTCCTCCATCCATCGGATTTTCCAGGCAAGAGTACTGGGGTGGGGTGCCATTGCCTTCCCTGAAGAGAGCTCTAGTCTTTCCCATTCTATTGTTTTCCTTTAGTTCTTTGTATTTATCACTGAAAAAGGCTTTCTAATCATGCCTTGCTATTCTTTGGAACTCTGCATTAAGATGAATAAATCTTTTGTTTTCTCCTTTGCTTCTAAATTCTCTTCTTTACTCACGTATTTGTAAGGCCTCCTCAGAAAACCACTTATCCTTTTTTCATTTCTTCTTGTAGGTGATTTTGATAACTGCCTCCTGTCCAATGTTACAAGCCTCCATCCACAGTTCTTCAGGCACTCTATCTATTAGGCACTGATCTAATCCCTTGAATCTGTTTGTCACTTCCACTGTATAATCGTAAGGAATTTAATTTAGGTCACACTTGAATGGTCTAGTGATTTTCCCTACTTTCTTCTATTTAAATCTGAATTTGGCAATAAGGAGTTCATGACTTGAGCCACAGTCAGCTCCTGGTCTTGTTTTTGCTGACTGTATGAAGAGAGCTCTAGTCTTTCCCATTCTATTGTTTTCCTTTAGTTCTTTGCATTTATCACTGAAAAAGGCTTTCTAATCATTCCTTGCTATTCTTTGGAACTCTGCATTAAGATGAATAAATCTTTTGTTTTCTCCTTTGCTTTTAAATTCTCTTCTTTACTCAGGTATTTGTAAGGCCTCCTCAGAAAACCACTTATCCTTTTTTCATTTCTTCTTGCAGGTGATATTGATCACTGCCTCCTGTCCAATGTTACAAACCTCCATCCACAGTTCTTCAGGCATTCTATCTATTAGACACTGATCTAATCCCTTGAATCTGTTTGTCACTTCCACTGTATAATCGTAAGGAATTCAATTTAGGTCACACTTGAATGGTCTAGTGATTTTCCCTACTTTCTTCGATTTAAATCTGAATTTGGCAATAAGGAGTTCATGACTTGAGCCACAGTCAGCCCCTGGTCTTGTTTTTGCTGACTGTATAGAGCTTCTCCATCTTTGGCTACAAAGAATACAATCAATCCAATTTTGGTATTGACTATCCGGTGATGTCCATGTGTAGAGTCGTATCTTGTGTTATTGGAAGAGAGTGTTTGCTATGACCATTGCACTCTCTTGGCAAAATTCTATTAGCCTTTGCCCTGCTTCATTTTGTACTTGAAGGCCAAACTTGCCTGTTACTCCAGGTATCTCTTGACTTCCTACTTTTGCATTCCAGTCCCTTATGATGAAAATAACTTTTTTTTTT
>SJYX01010583.1:0-69972 GCA_006410675.1 Oreotragus oreotragus
TTTTTTTTTTTTTTTGGTACTATTAACTGTATTTTGAGGTTTATATTTGTTAAGCTTCCAGGTTAACAACAGTAGGATTTATTTTCATATTTTTAAAATAGATATTTCAAATTATATAATCAGAGAACTGGGATAAAGGATCAGAGTGTGTTTCACATTCTACAGGTTTACAGACAAAAATTATCTTCCAACAATTTTTTTTTTGGATTCTTAAATTCTGTGCCACCTTTAGTTTAGTTCAGTTGCTTAGTCGTGTCCGACTCTTTGTGACCCCATGAATCGCAGCACACCAGGCCTCCCGGTCTATCACCAACTCCTGGAGTTCACTCAGACTCACGTCCATCTAGTCAGTGATGCCATCCAGCCATCTCATCCTCTGTCGTCCCCTTCTCCTCCTGCCCCCAATCCCTCCCAGCATCAGAGTCTTTTCCAAAGAGTCAATTCTTCGCATGAGGTGGCCAAAGTACTGGAGTTTCAGCTTTAGCATCAGTCCTTCCAATACCCAGGACTGATTTCCTTCAGAATGGACTGGTTGGATCTCCTTGCAGTCCAAGGGACTCTCAGGAGTCTCTCCACCACCACAGTTCAAAAGCATCACTTCTCCGGTGCTCAGCTTTCTTCACAGTGCAGCGTAACGTCTCTGCTTTTGAATACGCTGTCTAAATTGGTCATAACTTTCCTTCCAAGGAGTAAGCGTCTTTTAATTTCATGGCTGCAGTCACCATCTGCAGTGACATCCACAATTTAATGTCAACGAGTTAAAAGATTCTTACTTAGAATTCTGTCAAAATGTAGCTAGTTGTAGGAAGATTATTGAAGAAGTGACTGGTATTTAAATAATTTATCTTCTAGATTTGCCACTGTAGAAGAGCCAAGGAAGAGAAACTTCAACAAGTGATAGCAATGCACAGCCAGTTTCATGCTCCGCTATAGGTAAATTGTATCCTGGAAGGACTGTGTCTTGAGGCTATTGCATGGCTGTCTTTAATGAAGTGTTCTTACCAGTGCTTGTTCAGCCAGCTTTAAGCATAATACTATCGTTACAGCTACCATGCTATATAACATGTAGAATACTTTGTATTATCTATTAAGCATGATGTTATACACCTAAGCATATGGCCAGTATAAATTGTTTGCATGTTTTCTCAGTATGGTATTTGCTTAAATGAGTTTTGTTTTCAGTATTTGATAGCTACATATGTAGAATTTAAGTTCCTTTCTCTCTGCTGGTATGGGGCATATACCATAACCCTTAAGTTGACTTATTTCTCAGTAGTCTGTCATTTTTTCCTTTTAAAAATGAACTTCCAATCTGTCTCTTTTCCATCTATTCCAGTAAGTTTCTGATCAGTCCTCTGACTACAGGGTTTCTCCTTTGTGCAGAGCAATGACAAAATGATCCTCCTAAAATACCACTCTGTGATAACATCTCTGTTCTAGGACCTTTAAAGAACCCTGGGGATGACAAATGCCACGTTTCTCTCTCTGGTTTTAAGCCTTCTGTAAGCTGACTGACATTTTAGATCATCCATTCTAATTTTCCATTTGCCTCTCCTGTGTTCTCTTCTGTCACATTCTTTTTTCTACCATCATGTCTTTGTTCATGCTCTCATCTGATCTCAAGACATTCTTCCCTTTTCCTCTCTATCTTGTTTTAGGACTGGATTTGGTTGCAAAGACTAGCCCCAACCTCAACAAGTTTAAGTAAAAGCTTGTGTTCCTGGATAATGCAGGAAAACAGCCCAAATATAGGAAAGCACACGTCAGTCTCCTGGGAGTGAAAGCATGAGGCCACCCGTAACCAAAGCAGCTCTTCTCCCTTAGATGCTGCCCAGGCTGCTTGTTTCTCATTTCTGCGCTCCTCCCCTTTTCTGTCTCTCGCTCTCGTGTGCCTTCTCACTGGCTCTTCAAAGAGCCTTTCTTTGCTGCACTTGCACGTGGTTCAGCCACTGCTGCCCACAGGCCTGATCTGACGGTCCAAGCAGCCGGGGGAGACTGAGCAGGGTCTCACAACAAATCAAGGAAAGAGACTGGCCCCGCGTAGATGGTGTCTGTCCTGACCTCACGGTTTTACCTGGAGACCGGTGTCGTGTGGTCTTCTGTCTGCTTTGCTGGGCTGATGGAGCAGATGTTGAGAAGAAAGCATGGGAGTTTCCTTTAAAAGGGAGCTGGCTACAGGACAGGGAGGGAGGTGACAGGCATTTCTCATCTCCAGCTCAAACTTACCTGCCCCTTTTCTCAATTTAGCTGTCCTTAACATTAGTAGCAACATTGTGTTGTTTATTTTACAACTCAGATTGTTAATCTCTGAGGATAAGTGTTGATCTTTATTATAAAGTATACATATCTCAAGGTTGAGAAGTGGGCAATGAGTTATTCTCTGTTGACACATGCATGCTAGAATCCTTTCCCACCTCTTTTCCCTCACTGTCAGGTTATCTTCTTATGAAATCTTAATTTATCATCTTAAAGTAAATCTTAGGTTTTTGATTTTCTTTTCTTTTCAGATTTTCCTGAAAACATGAACTTCAAAGACAGGAATGGGACACAAAACTAAGCACATTTATGATTTTCAAATTGGCATTTCATCACAATGGCTGAATTCCTAGATGTATTATATAGGTTGTATACAGAACTGAGACTGATTTTGTACAGATTAGAATGATTGCTATGAGCTTTGCTTTGAAAATTTTTTCTGCACTATTTGCACTAAAAATGTTTATTTATTGTTGATAAATTCTATCATATTTAAGTTCTGCTGCTGTTCCTCTCTTATTATTAAATACCTGTGCATGTAATTTTAGCTAATCTCAATATTTTATAAAATTAGTTCATTTAAATTTGTATTTTTAATTTGAAACTGCCTCATTTCTTTATCAAGGATAGTTTGCTTAGATTTTTTTCCCTCTCAACCCTTTTTGAAAAATTACTATTTCAACTGTAGAAAGATTCTTATTTTTTCTCTTTCTTTCTGGATGATAAAACTTTGAAAAGTAATTTGTTTTTAAATATTCACAGTGTCAGGAAACACCAAACCTGCCAGTGTGCCGTCTCAAGTCATTTTTAATACACAGAATAAATCAAAAGGATAAACCAGCTGTTTTTATATATGGTCTTATTTTTTAAATTAAAGATGCATTTAAAAGGCAATACAGGTAAATAAATATTTTACCTAATAGAAAAATTGCCTTTCATTTAAACTAGTCCAACATAAATTTTCATGCTAGCTTTTTAAATATAAGTATCTGATGAGTTTGTGGTTAGATGAGGATATGCTGTCTGAATTCTGAAGTTTAAAACAATATTTTGTTAATAAATAGTAAAGAACACAAAAAAGTCAGTGAAATTTTCTGACCTTTACTGTTAGCTTTTCTCTTATGAAAGCTTTAATAATAAAACTAATATTTAATTTTTAGGCAGTCTAGTTTTTAATTTGATTTTCACTTTAACTTGTGTATGTTAAACAGTTTGCTTTTATTTCATTACAGAATGAACATATTTTATGGATAGCCATGAAAGCCAATTAATAGAAAATCTTGAACTAGATTTCCAAGGCTTGATAAAGTAGCATCCTGATGCCAATTTTCATTTAAACTTCGTTATGATTGCCAAATCCTAGTATACAGTACAGGTTTTTTTCTTCATTCTTCTTTCTATACCTATTTCTGGCAACAGTTTAGGAAAAATAAAATTATTTTCTGAGACTTGAAAAATGCTTAATAGTCTGTGTTTAAGGGAGGACAAGTATTCACATGGACTATAAAGATATAATTTGAGTAAAGAAATTAATTTTGTTAACCTGTCTTCCTGGTACTATGCTAAGAGCATGCCATTTAATCTTCAAAATGACCTGACAAGGAAGTTGTGATTATTATTCCGGACATATAGTACATATCTGAGGTAAGTGTTTCAGATTTGTTGCAGTCTTCTGGGTATTGAGAAACCTTTCCTTACTGCACTGGCCACAGCAGTCACCACAGTGGAGGACATGATTATCCCAGTCTTTTGGAAGCAATCAGGAAGCT
This sequence comes from Oreotragus oreotragus, assembly GCA_006410675.1. NCBI lineage: Eukaryota > Metazoa > Chordata > Mammalia > Artiodactyla > Bovidae > Oreotragus > Oreotragus oreotragus. Next base: position 4,026 of record SJYX01010583.1, read on the forward strand.
TTCTTAGAAACCAGACAGAGCTCAGAACAAGAGCCCAGCAGACCACAACCATTAATTCATTTATTTTATTAAGCCCTCAAAGAGTGAGGCACTGTGGAAATACTATCCAGTGATGACTCAAACATGGTCTAGGTGTTTATGTACTTATCCACCTTCCTCTCTACCCAAAAAAGTTATTTTCATACACAGTAAATCTCTTCTACATAATCGCATAAGTAATTCATCTCAATGTCTTTTTTTAAATTTGAACTATTCCAGTTTCATTCTATACCAGTTAACATACCTTGGTTTCTTCTAAAATTAGGTAACCTCCTTATAACTTAGTCATTAAAAAGAGGACTCTAATCATCATTATCTGCTTTTAATAGATCAGATATTAGGTCATAGACATCATCCAGGATGGAAATTAGTCTACATTTGAATATGTATGAGTTTTGGTTTTACAATAAAAACTTAAGTGACTTTTCTATAGTACTAGTATTATTTTTTTTCTTAAAATTGGTCATATTGGAGCAGCAGTGCCAGAAGGAGAAAAAGTATCTCTCAAAGCAGAGATTGTGATTTTCCTCTAACACATAATAGAGGACTAGATGGAAATCAGAATAGCAGAGAAAAGCTTATTAGATTATGCAGAGTTAAGGGTTTGTCATAGGTAGGGCTTGAAAGACTGATACCTCAAATAGTGTTCTAAACAAATGTGATACATGCCAGACATAATGTTTCAAAGTTGAAAGATTTTCTAGGAATAATCTATACTAGAAAATTTATATTTGGAATAGAGATCATCTGACAGGTAAGTCTGATCATAATTCATATGTTTAAATTGAAGGACAGCTCAGATTTATTTTTAGGGAAAGCAAGTAAACTAATCTTGTGCTCCTAAAGAAAAGAAACCTCATGCCAGGGTTTTCCTTGTTTTTATGTTCCTTTACTCTAAAAAAGTTCCTTTGCTGATTGTAGAGTCATGATCAAAATGCTTACCTACTTCATATCATTAAATTTTCCTGAAAATCACTAAATAATAAATCACTTGAGCTCTAAATATTACCAGTGGGGAAGTAATCTGTCTTGAGTCAGTTTTACATTGGTTTAAACTAACTGCTCTAAAGAAAACACTTTCTGATTGATGTTTGATTTAAAATGAGAATTTACTGTTAGAGATTTTAATCTAATTGGATTGGCCATGCTCTTTTAAGGCTCCATGCCACACAATAACATCGTAATAAGCAATAAATAGAACCTTAAAAAAACACATAAATTTCAGTGTTAGGTTAACTTTTGTGATTTTCCTCTAACACATAATAGAGGACTAGATGGAAATCAGAATAGCAGAGAAAAGCTTATTAGATTATGCAGAGTTAAGGGTTTGTCATAGGTAGGGCTTGAAAGACTGATACCTCAAATAGTGTTCTAAACAAATGTGATACATGCCAGACATAATGTTTCAAAGTTGAAAGATTTTCTAGGAATAATCTATACTAGAAAATTTATATTTGGAATAGAGATCATCTGACAGGTAAGTCTGATCATAATTCATATGTTTAAATTGAAGGACAGCTCAGATTTATTTTTAGGGAAAGCAAGTAAACTAATCTTGTGCTCCTAAAGAAAAGAAACCTCATGCCAGGGTTTTCCTTGTTTTTATGTTCCTTTACTCTAAAAAAGTTCCTTTGCTGATTGTAGAGTCATGATCAAAATGCTTACCTACTTCATATCATTAAATTTTCCTGAAAATCACTAAATAATAAATCACTTGAGCTCTAAATATTACCAGTGGGGAAGTAATCTGTCTTGAGTCAGTTTTACATTGGTTTAAACTAACTGCTCTAAAGAAAACACTTTCTGATTGATGTTTGATTTAAAATGAGAATTTACTGTTAGAGATTTTAATCTAATTGGATTGGCCATGCTCTTTTAAGGCTCCATGCCACACAATAACATCGTAATAAGCAATAAATAGAACCTTAAAAAAACACATAAATTTCAGTGTTAGGTTAACTTCTAGTAAGCAGTCTAAATGAACATATGCTGAAATTATAATGTTTTGTAAAATGGTGGGGACTGGAAAAAAGTTGGTGTCTGATATGAAAGATACCACATTAAAGAACTAAATTTTAACGTATCAAATATTTATTTGCTTTTCAAATAAATGCATAGTTATGTTTANTTCATTCATCTGTTGGTGGACAGTTAACTGGTTGTTTCCATGTCTTGGCCATTTTAAAACAGTGCTGCTGTGAACATGAAGGATATGGATATCTTTTCAAGTTAATGTTTTCATTTTCTTTGTATGTATTCCCAGAAGTGGATCTGTATGCTAGATCATACAGTAGGTTCTATTTTTAATTTTTTGAGGGTCCACCATGCTGTTTTCCATAGCGACTTTACCTGTTTATGATCCCATCAACAGTACACAAGCATTCTCTTTAATTCACATTATCACCAACATTTCATATCATTTGTCTTTTCGATGTTGGCCATCCTGCCAGACGTGAGGTTTGGTTTTGATTTGCATTTCCCTAAAGATAGTGATGTTTAGCATCTTTTCATGTACCTGTTGACCCTTTCATATATCTTCTTTCAAAAAATGTCTTAAGTCTTTTGCCCACTTTTAATTGTATTATTTATCTTTAATCCAGTTTAAAAATGTATCATCCAGAGTGAGATATTAGTATACATTTGGTTCAGATTTCCTGTTTCCTTATGATTCTCTTTGGATGATCTATCCATTGTCTATAGAGTGGAGTGGTAAAGTCCCCATTATTTCTTCTTTTAGCTCTGCTGGATTTTGCTTTATGTATTTAAGTGGTCTCTTTTTAGGTGAGACATCTGTTTGAGCCCTGAAGCGGAGTGGAGGGTCCACTGGCTGAGACAGCTGGGTAGGACAGCTGGCTTGGTTCCCCACCCACTCAGGTGAGGCTGTGGTGGATTCTATGGACTGGTGGGTCTAGTCCCAGTTGGGACTGGACACTGTACTCAGCATTAAGTGGGGCAGCAGGATGGGATGCAGGGCCTGCACAGCTCATCATTTGGGGACCTGAGGCAGGCAGGAATGTCCATGGAAGGTGTTGGCAACCAGTTTCACTCTGCAGACAGGTTAGGCCATGGGCTATGCTCTCTCTGTTCAGCTGCCGCGGTCAGTGGGGCTGTCGGAAGGGTTGTGCGGCTTCCCACGTCTTCTGGGAAAGCTCCCTGGTCGGGGCAGAGGCTGATGGCTTTTTGCAGCAGTAAGTGCATTTGCAGATCAGTTTTCCTGCCCAAGCACAGCAGGAGAAGCAGCTTGAAAATCACTAATGCTATGTCTGTGGTCTCACACTGACCTGTGCCCCAGTTCCTTGCCAGTCAGAGCGGTTGGTTTTGCTCTCAGGACAGTCAGCTCTGTCCACCTGCTTCTCCGCTCAAGATCTGCTGGGGTGTGCAGCTTCCGGGTGTTCTCACCAGGCCTTCCTGTCTGATGGGGCTGGGGGCCATGCTTCCCAGTGAGTGGGGCTCTGGCTCCCACCTGGGAAGGACTGCGAAGGCCCATTTCAGGCACCTCCCAAGTTCTCCTCAACAGGCTTTCTGGTCAGGAGAGGTCAGAAGCCACAGTCCGCAGCAGGAAAGGCAGAGGCTTAGCTCTTGTGCCTGGGTAGGGACAGACCAGATTCCAGAGCCAGCAAAGCTCCCCCGTGGCAGCCCCAGCGAGGCAGACCTGCTCCCTGTCAGACTCCCTGCTCAGACTGCCGCCAGCGCAGCCCTGCAGATGAACAGAGCCAATGGTTGAGACCACCGTATGGGCTCCACAGGTAGAGTGTTGACTTAACCATGTTGACACAACTTATGAAGTGACACATGACGAAACGTATTCCACTGGTTAAGCAGACATGACAGCAGTGCTCTCTGGTTCTTGAGTGAGTTGCTTCCTTCATTGGAGTAGTGCCCTGTGCCTTTATACAGTTACACTTCTGGAATCAGGCTTGGGCTGACCCCCTTGTCTTGGTAATGTTTCTGGAACCAGTAATAAAAGGTTGGTTTTTTTAAGAAGCTAATGTGATCTAAAGTCATATTTAAGAACTAGGGCATAAATATTGTTTCTGCTTTATTGGGTGTTAGACTGGTATTAGAGAAAATTGTGTGGTGAGTTTTAGCATTTTTTAAATAGAAATATGAAATTCCAGGGAAAGGCAACAAAACTATTATAACAATTCAAAATACATTATCTCTAAGGAAAAGTTAAAAGTGATCATTAAATCTGAACACTAAGCTTAAGCAGAATTACAAAGCTCATCTGTTACAGAAATATATCTATTAACAAAAATCCTGATAACAGTCAAGAAGGAAGGAAGTGTCAAATATTTGAGGAAACAAAATATTCATCTGGAAATGAATTTTTAAAGGAAAGATTGAAGATGAGTGTGAAGGAACGTGGTCAGGGCACTTTGAGCAGCTGCAGGCAAGGAAGATGTGAATTGATAACCTCAGGTGATGGCAGAGGTCATTGCTCTGTAGTGCATAAAACCTCCATAGTCTAGAATGGGGAACAATTTTCCTTATATTTGCTTGATAAAAGAAATGGCTGTTTCCTGTTCATCAACACCTAAAGGAATCGAAGTTGGACTTTTTTCCTTTTCGTCACTACATTTTATAATTCTCAACGACCCGTACCATTTATTGGGCTGTTTTTTTTTTTGAGATTGCACTGTTCCCTTATTTTTGGAAAGTGTTCCTTGTGTGTCCTTTACTTGGAAACTCCATGGCGGGGGATCCTCAGGCGGTGAGAAACACAGCTTCGTCGGAATCCCGGTCCTTGCCACTGTCCTCGCTCGGCACACACTCCCCACCACTGGGGGAGCGGCAGCTCAGATCCTCCACCCCTGACTCTTGGTCACTGCTGGCGGACAGGTCTGGGTCTGAACTTTTCCGATTGTCTTGAGTGAGGATCAGAGCAGAATCCTCATCGCCCTGGGAAGGGCTCCTGGACGGGAAGGACTTCACACTGGCACTGTAATCCTGAGGAGTGTTGGCTGTGCTGTTGTCCGAGGCAGAAAATCCCGAGTGTTTGCTGGGCTCACTCTGCTTACTCCTCACCTTAGTGCGATTTAACTGCACTTTCTGAATTTTTTCCAGCCTCTAGAAAAGAAACCACAGTTTCAGGGCACAGTCATAAAGAATGTGTCTTTTTTGGTATGTGCCTGCCTTTTAGTGTTATCTCCCGGCTGGGTGAAATGTTAAGAAAATGGGATTTAGATGGACTTGGTTTCAAAGCTAGACTTTATGACTCTGGACAAAATAATAGATTCTGTGAGGCTCACTCTCTTCCTAATGTAAGGATGGCACTCTATAAAAAAGCAGAAAACACAGCCTAGTAAAGCACCTGGCAAAAAGCAGTCATCCTTCTTTCTGTACCCGTATGGTTTTACATAGTGATTTTCATCCTGTGAACTGAAAGTTTTTTAAAAAATCAGGAATAAAGTTTTTATTATCTAATTTTTAAAATTAAGATAGAAGTAGCTCACTCTCTTAAAGTGTACAGTTCAGGTTTTTTTTGTTGTTGTTTTGTTTTTTTAAGTATATTCACAAGGTTATACAACCATTCACCACTATCTTGTTTCCTAAGATCTTCATCATCCCCAAAGCAAACTATGGAAGTGAGCCAAACCAGATGTCTGAAATGCATCAACTGTGTATGTCTGGGCTTCGAAGACTGGACTGTTCACCTGGTAGGATTGTGTTTCAGGTTACCTTCTCGCTAAAAATATGAAAGGACTTTCCAGGCAGCACAGTGGTAAAGAATCCACCTGCCAATGTAGGAGACACATTAAGTCTTTTGCCCACTTTTAATTGTATTATTTATCTTTAATCCAGTTTAAAAATGTATCATCCAGAGTGAGATATTAGTATACATTTGGTTCAGATTTCCTGTTTCCTTATGATTCTCTTTGGATGATCTATCCATTGTCTATAGAGTGGAGTGGTAAAGTCCCCATTATTTCTTCTTTTAGCTCTGCTGGATTTTGCTTTATGTATTTAAGTGGTCTCTTTTTAGGTGAGACATCTGTTTGAGCCCTGAAGCGGAGTGGAGGGTCCACTGGCTGAGACAGCTGGGTAGGACAGCTGGCTTGGTTCCCCACCCACTCAGGTGAGGCTGTGGTGGATTCTATGGACTGGTGGGTCTAGTCCCAGTTGGGACTGGACACTGTACTCAGCATTAAGTGGGGCAGCAGGATGGGATGCAGGGCCTGCACAGCTCATCATTTGGGGACCTGAGGCAGGCAGGAATGTCCATGGAAGGTGTTGGCAACCAGTTTCACTCTGCAGACAGGTTAGGCCATGGGCTATGCTCTCTCTGTTCAGCTGCCGCGGTCAGTGGGGCTGTCGGAAGGGTTGTGCGGCTTCCCACGTCTTCTGGGAAAGCTCCCTGGTCGGGGCAGAGGCTGATGGCTTTTTGCAGCAGTAAGTGCATTTGCAGATCAGTTTTCCTGCCCAAGCACAGCAGGAGAAGCAGCTTGAAAATCACTAATGCTATGTCTGTGGTCTCACACTGACCTGTGCCCCAGTTCCTTGCCAGTCAGAGCGGTTGGTTTTGCTCTCAGGACAGTCAGCTCTGTCCACCTGCTTCTCCGCTCAAGATCTGCTGGGGTGTGCAGCTTCCGGGTGTTCTCACCAGGCCTTCCTGTCTGATGGGGCTGGGGGCCATGCTTCCCAGTGAGTGGGGCTCTGGCTCCCACCTGGGAAGGACTGCGAAGGCCCATTTCAGGCACCTCCCAAGTTCTCCTCAACAGGCTTTCTGGTCAGGAGAGGTCAGAAGCCACAGTCCGCAGCAGGAAAGGCAGAGGCTTAGCTCTTGTGCCTGGGTAGGGACAGACCAGATTCCAGAGCCAGCAAAGCTCCCCCGTGGCAGCCCCAGCGAGGCAGACCTGCTCCCTGTCAGACTCCCTGCTCAGACTGCCGCCAGCGCAGCCCTGCAGATGAACAGAGCCAATGGTTGAGCCCACCGTATGGGCTCCACAGGTAGAGTGTTGACTTAACCATGTTGACACAACTTATGAAGTGACACATGACGAAACGTATTCCACTGGTTAAGCAGACATGACAGCAGTGCTCTCTGGTTCTTGAGTGAGTTGCTTCCTTCATTGGAGTAGTGCCCTGTGCCTTTATACAGTTACACTTCTGGAATCAGGCTTGGGCTGACCCCCTTGTCTTGGTAATGTTTCTGGAACCAGTAATAAAAGGTTGGTTTTTTTAAGAAGCTAATGTGATCTAAAGTCATATTTAAGAACTAGGGCATAAATATTGTTTTTGCTTTATTGGGTGTTAGACTGGTATTAGAGAAAATTGTGTGGTGAGTTTTAGCATTTTTTAAATAGAAATATGAAATTCCAGGGAAAGGCAACAAAACTATTATAACAATTCAAAATACATTATCTCTAAGGAAAAGTTAAAAGTGATCATTAAATCTGAACACTAAGCTTAAGCAGAATTACAAAGCTCATCTGTTACAGAAATATATCTATTAACAAAAATCCTGATAACAGTCAAGAAGGAAGGAAGTGTCAAATATTTGAGGAAACAAAATATTCATCTGGAAATGAATTTTTAAAGGAAAGATTGAAGATGAGTGTGAAGGAACGTGGTCAGGGCACTTTGAGCAGCTGCAGGCAAGGAAGATGTGAATTGATAACCTCAGGTGATGGCAGAGGTCATTGCTCTGTAGTGCATAAAACCTCCATAGTCTAGAATGGGGAACAATTTTCCTTATATTTGCTTGATAAAAGAAATGGCTGTTTCCTGTTCATCAACACCTAAAGGAACTCGAAGTTGGACTTTTTTCCTTTTCGTCACTACATTTTATAATTCTCAACGACCCGTACCATTTATTGGGCTGTTTTTTTTTTTTGAGATTGCACTGTTCCCTTATTTTTGGAAAGTGTTCCTTGTGTGTCCTTTACTTGGAAACTCCATGGCGGGGGATCCTCAGGCGGTGAGAAACACAGCTTCGTCGGAATCCCGGTCCTTGCCACTGTCCTCGCTCGGCACACACTCCCCACCACTGGGGGAGCGGCAGCTCAGATCCTCCACCCCTGACTCTTGGTCACTGTTGGCGGACAGGTCTGGGTCTGAACTTTTCCGATTGTCTTGAGTGAGGATCAGAGCAGAATCCTCATCGCCCTGGGAAGGGCTCCTGGACGGGAAGGACTTCACACTGGCACTGTAATCCTGAGGAGTGTTGGCTGTGCTGTTGTCCGAGGCAGAAAATCCCGAGTGTTTGCTGGGCTCACTCTGCTTACTCCTCACCTTAGTGCGATTTAACTGCACTTTCTGAATTTTTTCCAGCCTCTAGAAAAGAAACCACAGTTTCAGGGCACAGTCATAAAGAATGTGTCTTTTTTGGTATGTGCCTGCCTTTTAGTGTTATCTCCCGGCTGGGTGAAATGTTAAGAAAATGGGATTTAGATGGACTTGGTTTCAAAGCTAGACTTTATGACTCTGGACAAAATAATAGATTCTGTGAGGCTCACTCTCTTCCTAATGTAAGGATGGCACTCTATAAAAAAGCAGAAAACACAGCCTAGTAAAGCACCTGGCAAAAAGCAATCATCCTTCTTTCTGTACCCATATGGTTTTACATAGTGATTTTCATCCTGTGAACTGAAAGTTTTTAAAAAAAATCAGGAATAAAGTTTTTATTATCTAATTTTTAAAATTAAGATAGAAGTAGCTCACTCTCTTAAAGTGTACAGTTCAGTTTTTTTTTGTTGTTTTGTTTTTTTAAGTATATTCACAAGGTTATACAACCATTCACCACTATCTTGTTTCCTAAGATCTTCATCATCCCCAAAGCAAACTATGGAAGTGAGCCAAACCAGATGTCTGAAATGCATCAACTATGTATGTCTGGGCTTCGAAGACTGGACTGTTCACCTGGTAGGATTGTGTTTCAGGTTACCTTCTCGCTAAAAATATGAAAGGACTTTCCAGGCAGCACAGTGGTAAAGAATCCACCTGCCAATGTAGGAGACACAAACAGATGCAGGTTCGACCCCTAGGTCGGGAAGATCCTGTGGAGGAAATGGCAACCCACTCCAGTATTCTTGACTGGGAAATCCCATGGACAGAGGAGCCTGGCAGACTAGTCCATGGGGTCGCAAAGAGTTGGATGCAACTGAGCACAAAAATATGAAATGGCTGTATTGCTGCATTTCACACATCCCGAGCCACCAGAGGCTTTTCCCAGAGCCGCAACTGTCAGCAAATAAGGTGAGCAAGAGCGACTGTCTTACTTCTTCCAGGGCCTCGAGTTCTTCCTCCAGCTGCTGAGTCTCCTCCTTCACGGCCATGAGGTAATCTGTGACTGACTGTCGAGGCTGCAGTCCCTTCTCAAAGCGATTATACATTCCATTCCAAAACCTGCGGAGGACAGCAGAGCTTCATGAAACCGTGTCACAGTCTGTACATTCACATTCTTGAGTCTTCCAAGGTATCTTTCAAACCATAGTCCTAGTAACAACCAAATGTGAAGTACAGGGTCAAAAAAAGCCACTCACTGAGGTAATAATTTCATGTTAATGTTTTCATTTTCTTGAATCAGTCAACTTCTTTTGGGGAGAGTAAATCCATGAAAAATCTACTTGAATAGATGGTACTGAATTAAAAGGCACATAATATATTTTTCTAAAATAGATTGTAATAGTACATGTTACCATTTTCTTTTTTGCCTTAAGAAAATGACTTAGTTAGAAAGTCAACTTGGAAAATTAGTGTTTATATCACCATTTAGACTCTTTCAGCCACAAAGAAATCTTTTAAATTTGAGGTTTTTTAAATGACAGCCACTAGGATTACTTACATTTGCAACAAATCCTCCCTCCCATTTTTATCCTATACAGTAAAGCATACTAGAATGCAAATAAAAATACAGGTGTACCTTGCTTTACTGTGCTTTTCAGAGATTGCATTTTTACAGAGTAAAGGTCTGTGACAAGTCTATCAGCACAGTTTTTCTAACAGCTTTTGCTCACTTTGTGTCTCTGTGTCACATTTTGGTAATTCTCAGAATATTTCAAGATTTTTCTTTTTTTTATGGCTATCCGTGATCTTTGATGTTACTACTAGTACTACTCACTGAAGGCTAGCATTCAGTTAGCATTTTTTTAAACAATAATGTATTTTTAAATTAAGGTATCTAACATTGTTAGATTGTTTTTTAGACATAATACTATTGCACACTTAACTGACTACAGTGTAGTGTGAAGAGAATTTTTATATGCACTAGGAAACTAAAAAATTGTGACTCAGTTTATTGCAGTGTTCACTATCACAGTCGCCAGGAACCAAACCCACATTATTTCAGAAGTATGCCTGTGAATAGCATTATCATAAGGATACCTGTAGATTTACTCAGAAAACTAGGGCAGGGACTTGGTGTCATTCATTGGTTTATCCACAGTGCCTAGAACAGTGCTTGAGCCTCAGTAATGTATGTGTTGTGTGGCTAGAGCTAACAAATTAGTTGCAATACAGGTGACTGCAGGGTATGTATCTCAACAGGTCTCAAAACTGCCAGTTCACACAAACCATGAGGCATTTTTTTTCAGTGTGACAGAATTAATATTCTGTAGAATTATGGGGAAATAACTGGATTGAAGTCCTTATTGGGTTGGCCAAAAAGTTCATTTGGGTTTATTGATACAGAACGAACCTCTTGGCCAACCCAATGAAAATGAAAGTTCTAGAGACAAAAAGCCACTAAAGGGTGTATTGAGGTAGGGAGGGAGAAGGAATGTGGTTTCTTGGTGATTTCTGTGTAATTTTGTCTTTTTCCTGACCTCTGAGTCACCCTTCTGTATTATACAAGTCAGAGGAAAACACCCAAGGATAAAAGAGAGCCTAGAGACCTAGTAGCATCTGTTGGGTACCACCAGGTTCTCCCATCCCAGTATAGACAATCTTGAATTTATTTCCACAGGGCAATAGTTCCATTTGATTCAGCAGCAAAAGAAGGTAAACTGTGTCATGACCACTAACTAAACCTATGACTCCACATTTAACTTCTCAGGCACTTGGTTTATTCAGTCCTTCTTCCCTCTCTTCCTTTCACTTTTAAATACAAGTGAAACTTACATTCTTAGGATATCATTACTACAAAACATCAACTTCTAAAGAGAATTCCGTATTTAGAGGGGAAAGAGGGACAGGAAACGGGCAAAAATGCCTTGGAGCTCAGTGTTACATACCCTTCGGCCTCCATGTGGTAAACAGTGCCAGAATCTAAGGCACAACCACACCCAGTGAGGTCCCCAAGGTTTACGTACTTGTACATGAAGTTGCACGGTGCTGTGGGGAGAGGAAGGACTCCCTGGGTCTGACTGTGATCAGCTCTAAACAGAGGATTCAAGTAGTCGACCCGATTTTTCCACAGGTGAGCCCATAAAGAGTATGTTCTTTCGTGAATTCTGTTATAAAGAAAATAAGCCTTAAAAATCGTAGACATATTAAAGCTGGAAAGGAATCAAAACTTGCTATATCAGGGGTCCCTGATCTCTAGCAGGGAAACTAACAGTCTTTTGTGTCTTCATGGTGCAGCAAAAGAGTGCTGTAGGAGTCACAACTCCCCTGCTCTCTGGGGACATCTTGCCTTCAGATGTCCCATCCCTCTGAGTATAAACCACATGCATTTTGTTGAAATTTTCCCCCAAATAGTCACTGGATTGTTATTGTTTGCTGGGTACTACTTAAATGCCTCACATAGTTTCTCTCATTTACTCATCACTGTATTCCTATGACATTTGTCCCTTTTGCTAATCTAGCACAACAAATCACAGATGAACTTACAGGACGTACCATTTATCAGGAATTGTATCTACTAGAAAAAGTCATGTTCTTTCCACTCAGGATAAAACTGGAGTCGGTTTTATTTGGACTGATCAATATTCTATATACCACACATTAATTTGTTTTATAAAAATTTCAAAAGTGTTCTTTCATTTACAGTTCTTAAGTCACTTTGCTGTTAAGCTTTTGACTTTTTCAGAAGTCCACATTTCATCTATTTTTTCCCCTCTCAATTAAAGCAGTCTAGTAGTCCACCGTTATCCATGGGGTATTTGTTCCAAGACTCCAAGTAGCTGCCTGAAATTATGGATAGTAGTGAACCCTGTATATACTGTGTTTTCCTATACATACATGCCTATCATAAAGTTTCATTTATAAATTAAGCATAATAAGAAAATATGTGAATTGCTAGCATCGCTACTCTTGAACTTTATTATTAAGTAAAACAGGGGTTACTGGAACACAAGCATTGTGATAACTGAGACAGCTACTAAGTAACAGGTGATCCCAGGCAGGATGGAGTGGGAGAGAGAGATTTCATCATGCTACTCAGAAAAGCCCACAATCTAAAACTTATGAATCATTTTTTTCTGGAATCTTCCATCTAATCTTGGACCACAGTTGGCCTCAGATAACTGAAATTGTGGAAAGTGGAGCCATGGTTAAGGAGGGACTGCTATATTTGCAGCTATTGTGAAAATATATCCACCAAAGCTGTGTAACTTTTTCCTTTTCAATGCAAAAGTCACTTTCCCTGACTCCCAAGAAGCTTCCTTTCCATATCAGTGCGTGAAGTTTACCTGTCTACCTCTGGACATTAGGCAGGAACTAGGCAAAATGGACTTGTGCCTGTCTTTGTCAGCTGATGGCCCTAAACTTCTAAAGTGATGTCAGGAAAATCGTTACTCTGTCAGTGAAGATGTGTAACTAAAACAGTCTTCAAAATTGTGAAAGACCATCTGAAACTCTCAGTCACAAAATCTTTAGATAAAAATTAAACACCAAAACACTTACTTGAGTTCTTGTCTCTCCTTCTGGCTATTACATAGGAAGTTCCCAAACTGGCAGGAATAGATGTGATGTTGAATGTGAATCAAAAACCTCTCATTGAACTCAAAGGCACAGGGAAACTGTTCGATTAACTGCCAGACACACTCAAGGAACTGGTCAATAACTGGAGAAATTTCTCTGGGATCACCATCTAGGTTGCCATATCTGTAAAATAAAGAAGTATTAGAGATTTTACAGCAAGGTTTTTTTTTTCTTCCTTCCTTAATTAGAAAGCTATAAAAGCAACCCTAGTTCCTAAATAGATCTTATCTTATAAACTGGAACGCAAAAGAAGTGGGAAAACATAACTTTTAATATAAAGTTTTTCTTGGCATTACAATTGAAAAAGTCTGGACAGAGAGGGGACATGTTTATGTTATAAAAGAAAAATGTTAGTGCTAGAGATAAAATTCCAGGAGTCTTTACAGGGAAAAGCAGCAATCTTTCATTCTGATTTTAAAAGAACATCCAAAACTTGAAATAAGTCTTCCACTTTATTTTAACTAGTGACCCATGGGAGAGTGGAAAGAAATGCCTAAGCCACTTTAGAGTTTCTCACTTCTGCGTGGTTTTATTAGGAAGAAAAACAACTTTAAAAAACTGATTCCCCAAGTTTCAAGGGGTATTTCCATTTTTAAAGCAGTGTTAAAACTTGTCAATAATTTGTTTCCATGTGACCTCAGATTCCCTCATACCTTTATATCTCCTCTTTTGTTGTTTTCAAGAGTACATCAGAATCTGCTTCCTCATGATTGTGTTGATTTTTAAACAGCTGCCCAGTCCTTCTACACTGTTATGTGAATTTTAGAAAGAATCCAGAAGGGTGATTTGGGTGCCATCAGATCAGAATAACAATACAGAATGTCATCTTTCAAGTGATGGATAATCAACTTGAGGAATAAAGATGAGGAAGGATTGCTTTAGTAGTTTTTCCAAGGGTGGAAATATTAGAAACTGGAAACCTTCAAAGGGTTTAGTCCTACTCACCTTTGTTAAATTTATAAAGGGGTTGCCCAATAGGTTCTTTGCTCATAAAACACACTTAAGCCACTTCCATGTTCTTCCTGCCCCAGATCCTCTCTCTCAGAGGTCCTAGGTGCCTAGCAGACAGTAGAACCTCCCCCCCCCAACTGAAAATAACAATGTGATCTTAAAAGGCTCCCTGGTAATTTTCTCATTTGTAAAGTCAAATCATTGTGCTTTCCTGGAAAAATATAGAAATAGAAATCCAGGAAACCACCACAATAAATGCTAAACTAATGCTAAATGCAAAAACTACAAAAATTTATGAACAGCTCCATAAATTTATAATTTAAGAAAACATTCAACCAATCAAAAATGTGTATCAAAGCCTCTAAATTATCAGCATGCTGTCTAAAATATAAATTTTAGCCCCAAAGATGAGACCATACCATTAATAACAGATAAAGATATTAATAACATTCAGGGATTAAAGACAGCACAGCACCCATCAGGTATTACTCTCTACACTAACCAAAGGAGGCCAGTAGCTTCTGTCAATTGAAAGCCCTCAGATGGACTAGTAGGCTAATCCCATACACGGTTTTAAAACCCTTGTGGGAGACCAACACTCAGAGAACACTGATGCCCTCAGCCACACAGTAAATGCCACAGCCTGGATTTGAGGCTTGACCTGTTGGACTCAAAAGCCCAGGCTGCTGTCCCACCTTAGCTCCCCAGAGACACCTGGCACAGACCTCGCCTGTGACACAAATGCCGTAGGATGAGCCTAATTTAACTCCCAGGGTAGAAGATCAAAGAGAAACTGTTCTACAGGCATTTCACAATGTGTAGCTTACAGGGAATATTTGTACATTGAAAAATGGAATAATCTAGTAAGTCAAATACATGTGGAAGGGAGAGTGAGCCTATCCTTTCTTTATCTGTGATACAACATATATAACAAAAGTTTAACTTTCTGAGTAAGGTACCTAAGGCAGTTTTGAAAACAGGCTATTATTCCCCACTCCATTGAGAAATTCAGAAACAATTTTTTTTCAACCTTAAATCCACAATTTAAAATCATAAGATTTTAAAACACTTCTTACCTGTGAGTAAACTTATGACCAAAGGAAATCCAGTCCTTTTCAATTAATACCTATATAAGAAAATATAAATATCATGGAGAGAAGCAAATGAGGGAAAGTAAGAGACCACACCAGTAATTCTGAAGGATTCAAAAGTTCTTGGAGCGTAATTCATTACCCTTGGTAACCGCCAAATGAATGAACACTATCTACCCATACACAGGTGCACATCGGAGGGCAAAGCTGAAGGTCTTCCACAGGAGAAATAAACGGGAGTAGACGTGGGAAGATGTACTGCCATCACCCAGAATGCTCTTGATGAGTACTGTTCATATCACTTCATGTACCATCTCCTTCACGGGGGTGAGGGGGAGGAGGTGTTCCTATCACTGTCATTTTACAGAGGGAGAAACAGGTTACTCATCCAAGATCACACTCTTAAAAAGTGGTCAGTGCCACCTGGTAACTTAGCTCCAGGAACCATCACAGCCCATCAAGTCCAACTTTCGGTCAATACTCCATTCTGCCTAACAGTATATCAAATACCAACCTCTTTACAAGAGACTAAGCAACATTTTCCAGTGATCTTTAATATACTTTAGGAGAATTCTAGAATGAGGAGGGTTTGGAGCATACTGAAAGTTTCAGCCCTGCTGTGGAGTTAGAGATGTAACAAGTTTATACTCTCAAATTGCCTGGAATTTAAAAAATAATTATATAGGATAATACCGTCAATATCACCAATGCTGTAAAAGAGCCAGAGCTCTTTTCTGGAAAAAAAAAAAAAAAAAAATTGGTTGAAGTTTTGCCTTGACAACCTATAAATTTAATGGGAAGGAACCAAAAAGAGCCAGTGGTGAAGGATGGGGTAAAGGAGACCAACCCCTCAGCAATGAAGGCCCATTGCAGCCAAAAGTAAATAAAATTTTAAATGTCAGTCGAAAAATTTTTTTTTAAAGGCAGAAACCAGATAAGCTCCCAGCCACTAGGAAGTCCCTGTAGTCATTCTAAGAAGATGATCCCAGCTTAGCCAAAGCTTCACCCTTCCAGACACCTACACAAATATCACAGATACCTTGAAATTGAAGCAATGCATCAAGTTCTGATGCATACCTAAAAAGTGCTAGATCTAGGAGAGAATGTACTCAATTTCAGGAAAGAACCCCAAGACACTGACATTTTCAGTATTCTCATCCACAATTGTGAAGGATTATTTGAAATACAAAAGCAGTAAATGAAAACACTTTTTCCTATAGCTTTTTTTCTCCAAATTTTTTTTCTGAAAAGTTTTTTGTTTTATAAAAAAAAAAAAAAAAAATTGGTTGAAGTTTTGCCTTGACAACCTATAAATTTAATGGGAAGGAACCAAAAAGAGCCAGTGGTGAAGG
Organism: Oreotragus oreotragus; assembly: GCA_006410675.1. Taxonomy (NCBI): domain Eukaryota; kingdom Metazoa; phylum Chordata; class Mammalia; order Artiodactyla; family Bovidae; genus Oreotragus; species Oreotragus oreotragus. The sequence continues at coordinate 20,323 of SJYX01010583.1, forward strand.
ATGGGGTAAAGGAGACCAACCCCTCAGCAATGAAGGCCCATTGCAGCCAAAAGTAAATAAAATTTTAAATGTCAGTCGAAAAATTTTTTTTTAAAGGCAGAAACCAGATAAGCTCCCAGCCACTAGGAAGTCCCTGTAGTCATTCTAAGAAGATGATCCCAGCTTAGCCAAAGCTTCACCCTTCCAGACACCTACACAAATATCACAGATACCTTGAAATTGAAGCAATGCATCAAGTTCTGATGCATACCTAAAAAGTGCTAGATCTAGGAGAGAATGTACTCAATTTCAGGAAAGAACCCCAAGACACTGACATTTTCAGTATTCTCATCCACAATTGTGAAGGATTATTTGAAATACAAAAGCAGTAAATGAAAACACTTTTTCCTATAGCTTTTTTTCTCCAAATTTTTTTTCTGAAAAGTTTTTTGTTTTATAGTCCTGCGTTACCTCAAACTTGAAAATATATATCAAACTTGAAACATATAATACAAATGATGTAAGAAACTATTTTACGAACTGCTGAATGTATATATTTGCCCCCAAATTCACCTTTAATAGCATTGATTTGAATTGGCTCCCAAATCCCAGAAATTCATCTTATTCCAAGCTTATTTCACCTTTCCCCCTTTAATTAATCTTGCTGATCTACTAACAGAAAAATAACATTGATGAGGAGGAAAGAAGAGTTGCTAATAGTTGCCAGAAGTCCATTCTGCCTAGCCACAGTGTGCATGGGACAGTGGCCAGGCGGCCACACTCACCATGAAGCCCTTCAGAGTCCGGTAGTGAGGTTCCAGAAGGAGGCTGGCCACTGAGCACACCTGAGCGGTCCTGTCCCATCCATCAGAGCAGTGAACAAGCACACTGGCCCCTTCCTCTGAAACTGCCTGAAAAACAGCATCAGCAGTCACCAAGGATGGCAATCAACAGGAAAAGTCATCAGGATTAGGTTCAGTTTTGTATTCACAGAATCAAAAAAAGATTTCCAGGCAAAAAAGAAAAATCAGTACCCAGCCCTGTTCCTGCATTTATTGAGTATGCACATACCCATCTAGTTAGGGCGGAGCCAAGGAGCAGTTTGGGCTGGTCACCAAAGCATTACTTCCCTTCCCTTCTATCCGGAAGCCAGGAGCCCAGCTTCTGAAGTTCGTACAAGCAAGCTTCCTGTACAGATGTCTCCTAGCCTACCTTCTACCCCTCTGGGCCCCGCCCAGCTTCCACCTTAAGCCTTTCCAACTGAAATTCTGGAGCTGCTGCTGGCCACAATCATTCTCAAAAAGGAAAAGACAAAAATTATAAACTGAAACAGTGAAGTTAGAGATAAAAGATTAAAAGCCAAGCAAAAGTGCCTGGCACTGAATAAATATTTGTTAAATAACGAATTATCTAATAAAGGGGAGCACACCATGTCATCAGAGAAGATAAGTTTGTCTTCAGGTAATAAATCTGAGGGGGATTTATTTAAAAAAACACCACAAAGCAAAGTAAGACAATGCATTCAAAAATAGCTTGTATGAAAGTTACAGCAAAATCTTCCTCTGGCAGAACGGAATCTACCCACCAGGTTCAGGAACATGACGTTTGCTTATGCCATTGATGAAAAATGGGGAGCTGTTTGCTAAGATGGGAGCCTGGAGCCTGGGTCACTGCTGACTCACATTTGGATGTGCTCTTGCATAAAAAATTCTTTCCTCTGTTGTACAGCAAAAACTAACACAACATTGTAAAGCAATTATATTCCAATTTTTTAAACATTAATTTGTTAATTTATTGTTAATCTCTATTCTTAACCTTAGAAGTATCTTTTAGGAAATACTATTTCTATGGTAGAAAAAACATTTATAGCGAAAGCTCAATAATTCCTCCCAGTTTACTTCAGTTTCTTTTTTATCCATTAAATGCAAAGTAAATTTTATGCTTTTATTTTAAACTAATATAATCCCAATTTTATAAAAATATTTATATCTTATCTATATACAGAAAGATGTCTACAGTAATGTTCATCCATATTAATGAAGGTTTTTTTCCTAGGTGGTAGGATTTGGGATAACTTTTGGGGGGGGGATAACCTAAACTTTCATCTTTGTAGGTTTTTTTAGTGCCTGAATTATTCATAATGTTTCATTCATTCATTTTCCAATACTGATTTTTCTTTTTACAAAATGTAAAAGGACAAGAAGTAAGTAAGTAATTCTAACATGAAGGGTTACTTCCCTTTTTCTTTTCTCTACTTCCTAATTTCTGAAAGCAAACTGACTATTGGTCCTGCTCAAATGAAGATAAGAAAATTAAACATCATTAATAATTTTTAAACAATTCTTTCCTCCACCCAGAACCAAGCATAATTGAAGACTACTTTCAGATTGCTCGGAAAGTATTTTACCAGTTGATTGCCTTGATGATACACTATCAACTGAACATCATCCTATCTTTCATAAAATCCCGTCTTCAAAGGGCAGATTTCATGGAGGTCTGCAAAGCCAGCTCCCCCGGCCAGGTATCGTCCAGCTTAGGACGGGGGAGGTCATGGAAGGGAACCAGATCTCTGTCTGGTATCACAGTGCACTGTCTGCTCTGCCCCACAATCTGTTGTCTGCAATCGCGTACCTTTGCAATGAAGATTCCTGCATCCATGATGGCCTTAATGTGCCTCAACCAGCCAGAGTTCTCCAGTCCCCACAGAAAGTCACTCATGGAGGGAGATTTAAGTTCACACACTGCAAGATAAACTGTGTTACAGAAGCAAAATACAGGCGTCTTTCACTGTACATGTGATCACATTTGCAGGTAGTCTGTTAGTGATTCCTTCATTGTAGCCATTTTCTGGGGGAGTCGAGATAAATGCCCAAGCTTGCTAAATGTGATTCCACTGAACCAGTTCCAAGTAAGCCTTCTCTGTCTTTTTTGTTCACAGGGGACATTGCATCTGTTTAGAAGTATTATATTTGTAAAGTTTAAACTCTAATATTCATAAAAATCATTGAATGTTGCCATAGTAAAAGTAAGAGATTTATTCTTCCAGCCAACATATTTAAAGTGTACCACCAAGGAGCACTTGAGTACGAGTGCTCTGGAGGAAAAGACCTATATAATGAACTCCAGCACCTTCCCAACTAGAAGTCTATCACCAAGAACTGTCCTAAAAGTCTTAAATGGAAATTATCAAACTCCTCCTGCTAGCCCNACATATTTAAAGTGTACCACCAAGGAGCACTTGAGTACGAGTGCTCTGGAGGAAAAGACCTATATAATGAACTCCAGCACCTTCCCAACTAGAAGTCTATCACCAAGAACTGTCCTAAAAGTCTTAAATGGAAATTATCAAACTCCTCCTGCTAGCAACCCTCCCTCAAAGGGAGTAAAGGATATGAATTTAAGTATGAGACTTCTGAACACCTCTAGAGCATCAAGTTAGGGGTTTTACCTTTGATTGAAAATGAAGATAATCCAGGATTCCAAAGATACCTGTGTTTTACAAAACTAAGGCAGGTGTGTAAACACTTCTATAATATCATCACAGGTGGTTTCCTCTCAAGAGCTGCTCTTTTAGTTAACATGAAGCATGAAAAAGCTTTACGGCTCAGTGTTGACTACAACATAAATATGACATTCCAAAGTTCATGGAGTTCATACCTATAAAGCTCTTCTGAAGAATCCTATAAGTTAATCAAGGAAAATTAAATAATGGGCATCGAGTTTGTTTATTTCCTTGGGCTTTGGTTTCTTCATGTTTAAAATAGGGAAAGTGTACTAAATTATATCTAAGTGCCCTTTCAGCTCTAAACTCCCAGATTTAAATTTGTTGTCTTTAAAAGCATTGTGCATTTGTAATACATATTAACTGTTAACAACCATTTATCAGATGCTCTTCCCTCAAATATGCCAGATAACAGAAGGTTCACTCATATTTCCCACAACATAAGAACCACACACAAAAAGCACAAGTATAACAGTTAAATTGAGTCACAGATGGCAGCGATGATGAAATAACACCAAGATTCCCAGCAAAAAAAAGCCCTTCATAAGAAAACAGTATTATGAATATCTTCAGCCAAGATTCTGAATTCTTCCTTCCAAAAGCCTGCCCTGAGCTAGACACCAAGCAGGAGAAATGGGTTTCACTCTGATTCAAGGCACTGTCCCTTTGTCTGACACCATGGTGCTGCCCCGTCTCCACCAGCAGCGATTCAGTTTGTTCAAGTAAGATTAACCTGATTTGCAGGTTTTCAAAAGTTTTTGCCCACGTGCCTCTCCAATGATTTTTAAAACTGTGTGCCCTCTCATGCACCATGGAGCCTCCCAGGTGGCACTAGTGATAAAGACTCCACCTTCCGATGCAGTAGATGTAAGAGACACGGGTTCGATCCCTGGGTCAGGAAGATCTGCAGGAAGGCAAGGCAACCCACCCCAGTATTCTCGCATGGAGAAACCCATGGACAGAGGAGCCTGGCGGGCTACGGTGCATAGGGTCGCAAAGAGTTGGATAAGATTGAAGCGACTTAGCACACACCCTCTCCTGCACCGTGGAATAATGCACCATGATAAGCATGAAGGTGTTTGCCTTTTGCAAGGTGGCAAAGAGGCAGTCGGCCAGGGGAGATGAGAAAGGTCGGCTAAGGTCGGCTGGCTCACACCTGGGCCGAGGAGCATCTCAAAGACAGGAGCACGTGCAGAAGTTGGTGCCACGGCGCCCCTGGGAAAACCTTCCCCATGACCTTGGGGGATTATGTACACAGCTTGAAGACAGGCAGTGAAACTGCTGCAACTGAAAAATGCGTGCGGCCCTGGTGAGAAACTGAGTCAGGCGGGCGGGGAGCGGATCTGTCCTCAGAGCTGAGGACGGGGTCAGCGGCAGTACCGCGTGCCCCCACAGCCTCTCGCTGCAGCCCCTCCTGCAGGTGCCTGCCTTTTGATCCTAATGTCCAGCCCTGGCCGTGACCCAGAGCGTTCAACTCCATCCTAAAATACACACATTCCACCAAGTATTCTCAGGACACACTGAGGCCTTTAAATCTTCCACAGATAACGCTGACTGGCAAACGTTCGTTTCTTTCACTGAACCAGCTCGACTTTCTGGGTGTTTGAAAGCGCTCAGGGCTGGCTGGCATCCGCCTTCATTTCAAAAAGTCCAGGGAGCGGGAGGGATGTCCTGGTGTCCAAACTCTGAAGCTCAGTCCAAGAACAAATGATCCCTTGTGCCTTCTCTTCCCACCAGGTGTGGAAATGACAGCATGTTTAAAAATAAACATACCGGGCTTTCCAGCTAAGGGAGCGGCCTGTGCCAACAGGCAAGAGGGGACCGGCTGGCTCAGAGAACAAGGCCCTAAAAGGCGCCCCGGGAGAGGATACCCAGGCCGCCGCCTCACCGAGCTTGCGGCCAGGGGGCCAGCTGCTGCTTCCCTCCACACTGAGGACGGCTCCCTGTTTAACACGTCTGCTTTCAGTTACATCTAAACTGGGGATGTTCGGTGACTTTCATGCATTTTTTTTCACCGAGAGCGTGCCTGCCGTCAGATGCTGAGGGGTGCTTCTTGAAAGCAATCAGCCCGCAGGTGGTCAGATGGGGGGTACACTCGAGACTCCAACAGTTAGCGCCTGAATTTTCACATGTAAAACTTGTGGGCTTGTTTGGATAAACAGGATAAGGCAGAAATCCTGATGCATTCACCCTTGTTGCCAAACCCAAACTAATAATGACAAACCATTTTGCTGAACAAAGTTCATTTCAGTTGACCTCAGAGGCCGGCACAGCCTGGATCACAGAGCACTGTGACTTACTAACAGGGAGTTTAATGTCCAGGTCTAGTGACATTGGTCTTATACATAACAGGGTTACTATATATACCTCACAAGCATACAAACAACATTTAAAAAGAAAAGATAGATTATTATGGTACCTGAGGAAATAGGAAATTTATTTGGGTAAAATGAACCTCTGGTGATCTTCCTTTGCCATTTCCTACATGAAGCTCATTTCTTTCTCCAGAGCGGCTGGGTGGGGACCCAGCCCTGTGGAACGGTCTTTCTTGTCTCTAAGATCTAAAATTGAAAAGTAAATGGGCTGCCTCAATTCGGGACTCAGCTGCAGGTGGGGCTTAAGGAATGACAAAGACTAAATAGGAAATGTAAGGCAGATGGAAGTAGAGAAGCCTGGTTTGGAAAAAGGAAGGGCCCTGAGAGCAGGGAAGCTGGGTGGATATGAGATATGAGTGACTAGATGCTGGAGAGATAGCCACGAAGCACATAAGATTCAGAAGCTGGCAGCAGATGACAGAAGTGGTGAAAACAGGAGCATGTGTAGCTGGGGACGTAACGAGGGGAGAATCTTTCCATAAAGCTGCCAGGACCAACACGCTCACTGAGTCTGAAAGCACACTGTCACTGGCAAGCAGAGACGGAACTGCCTAATCTCAGTCGCAGCCTTATGGAAAAACTGCTCGCGTACTCCCTAACTTGAATCATGTCTATCTTTAGTTTTATGGGAGACACTTTCTTCTCCAAGTGTTCCTTTTGTAAATGTTTTAGTTATCAAAAAAACTAGCTGTCAAGATGAACAAAACAGAAATGATAATTCCGAGGGTAGAAACGTTTAATCTGAATTGTCCTGGGGATCATCAAGGTAAAGCATAATTAGGATTAAAAATAGTCATTCTCTCATTAAATCTGTTTTCTCTTGTCCTTTCCTCTGCTAAAGTCACCCAGAGGCAAAGTCTTTGGCTTTGACATCCAATTAAAACATCGCACCATATGACTCACCCAAGGATAGCCATCAGGGAGATCACTTGTGAGCAAGCATTATCTTCTCTTCCCACCGTGACTTTTGCCCTACATCAAAAATCACTTTGTATTACTAAAGGAAACATTTTTTCTCTGCAATACCCAGTATAAAGAAAACTCTCAGTAACTGTCTGATATACAGATGAGTGTCTGAGATAACTACGTAGCTCCTAGTGATGAAGTATTTACCATAAACAGGTACTGTGCTGGGTTCTTCTATATCCATTGTCCACCATACAGGGTATGTTCGCTCCCAATTTTCAGACTGGCAAGTGTGGCTTAAAGAGGTTTACTGAGTCATCCCTGGTCACTCAGCCAGGGAATCCCTGAGCAGGAATCCTGGTCACAATGCACACCCCCCGAAAGGGTCATGCTCTTTCCTCTCTGCCTCGGTGCTTGTGATCCTACTGTCTACCCCAGGCACCGCCATCCAGCACTCTCACAGCCACAGTATACATCCTCTTACAACACAGAGAGCAAGGGTCACACTCTTGACGGATTTCTTTCTGCCAAATAACCATCAGTTGATAACCAATGGTGCCTGATGCACAGCCCGGTTGCTCTAACAGAACACTCACTGCAAACCTCACTGGGCAAGTCCGAGGGACGATGACCAGGTTTTTCAGCCACGTCTTACTGGCTGCTTCTCATCTAATCAGTTAGTAATCTCAGGAAATTAATACTGGGGCAAAGTCAGAAGACAGGGAACTGAAAAACAGATCAACCATTATAGTTTTCTTCATTAGCTCGTATATGGTAGAACTTCATAGCATAAACTTGTAGGCAATACTACCGAAAATACTTAAAAATGAAAAATTTGAATATAGAAGGTTGAACTCTACCATGTCTTCCAGGATGAGTTAGCCATCATCTCATAAAGTAAGGAGGTGAGGGGAAAAAGTATGAGATGAAAAGGACAGTAGGCTGAGAGCTGCACTGTTAATCCTGAGCAGAGAGAAATATTTCATGGGAACCTTGGAGCCAGGTGTGTTGGGGGACTGCTCCCTTCCAGATTTCAGTGCCCCTGAGACCCTCTGGTGGGGCCACCAGAGCAGGGGTCATGAGCCCACAGTACCCACTGCAGCCGTGCCTCCTGGCACGAACTCCAAGTTCCCTGCTTTCAATCATCCCTTCATTCCCAATAAAGGTTCCGAACAATCGGGCTTCACAGAGAAGCAAAGATCAGATGTCTCTGGGGCCAGCTGATTTCACCACAAAACTTTCTCCATCGTCACTGCCCCCAATTCCAGGGCAAATGACAAAAGCGGTTACCACTTGGGGCCTGCTATAAAGATCCCAATTGTTTTCAGTGACTCTTACAAACAGCCCTTCACTGTGGTACTGTCCCAACTGCTGAATGGGCACCGGGCCTTTGTCCCCGTGCTCTGACCCTGCTCCCATCTGATCGCTCTCAGGCTGAGGCTTGTATCTCTGTCAAACAACTTGCTGAGAAAACACCCACCCGGCCCGGCATGTGGTTTAGTAAATTATATTTGTTGAACTTGTGCTGAGTGGACACAGACCATACCACAAGGGCATGCGCTTCTCTGCCTCTGAAATTCTGCTTACTTCACATCTCTTGAATAAAGGAATTAAGAAAAGCCACCCGTAAGGAAGCAGTGCATGTATGCTAAGTCGCTTCAGTCATGACCCCCTCTTTGCAGCCTCATGGACTGTAGCCTCCCAGGCTCCTCTGTCCATGGGGATTCTCCAGGCAGGAATACTGCGAGTGGGTTGCCATATCCTTCTCCAATTTAAATTTAAATATGTAAATAAATTTAACTTTTCAATTTTGAACTTTAAAACTATAACTCAAAATGGTATTTTGAGGTTTTCCTCATGGACTGTAGCCTCCCAGGCTCCTCTGTCCATGGGGATTCTCCAGGCAGGAATACTGCGAGTGGGTTGCCATATCCTTCTCCAATTTAAATTTAAATATGTAAATAAATTTAACTTTTCAATTTTGAACTTTAAAACTATAACTCAAAATGGTATTTTGAGGTTTCAACTTATATTTCTTTACTTCCAGGATGAATTAGCCATCATTTTTTTTTTTTTGTATTTATTTATTTTTTTACACGAACTCCCAAACATGAACCCCCCTCCCACCTCCCACCCCACATCTTCCCTCCAGATCATCCCCATACACCAGCCCGAAGCATCCTGCATCCTGCATTGAACATAGACTGGCAATTCATTTCTTACATGATAGTATACATATTTCAATGCTGTTCTCCCAAATCATCCCTCCCTCTCCCTCTCCCTCTCCTTCTCCCTCAGAGTCCACAAGTCCGCTCTACACATCTGTATCTCTTTTGCTGTCTTAGCAAGCCTTCTATATCCACTTTTAGTTTAAATAATTTGTGTTGATTCTTTTCCACGTGTAATAATCATTGTTGTTCCACAACAATGTGTAAAATCATATTTTCTGAAAATAGATGATCTTAGTTTTTTATTTTTTAATTATTGTAATTTTTACTATTTTTAAATGAGCACTTCTGACACATTGTTGAGAGTCGTTAGTATAGTCCTAACATCCAAGAAAAGGTTCAAGATTTTGCCATCAAATATGCTGTGGAGGAAAGAGCCTATTGAAAATGATAGAGGACCTCATAGGTTTGCCCATGACAGAATTTGGGAAGGGTTCGGCTTGGCTTGGCTTGGCTTGGGAAGCCTGGCATGCTGCAGTCTGTGGGGTCGCAAAGAGTCAGACATGACTGAATGACTGAATTGAACTTGCTTGGCTTGGCTGTTCATCTGTTTCACGTGGTTTCAGCCGGGGTGGTTGGGACCGGAGGACCCGCTTCCAAGACCACTTTTTCAACCACACATCTGTGTTCCTGACTTCTCCTGGCGCTTTGTTCTCCTGGGACTCCACATGACTTGGCTTTTCCTGGTACGGCAGTCTCAGAGTGAATGGACTTTGTAAATGTCGTCTGGTTTCAATGTTGTCTGATTTCCTCAAGAGCAAGTGTTTCTTTTTGAAATTCTACAAGTTGGAGTCCATGCATTCATACAGATTGAAATTAACTTATCTATTTAATTAATAAAACATTTCTAAACGTTGGACATAACCAAATTTCAGTAAAATGGTGTCAGGAATAGGTAAATAATTCCTTGCTTGCTTGTGATGACAAGACTTTTACTTTTGAGGTTAAAATTATCTAGGGCAGTGGGAGGGTGGCAGGTGCATATATAAGTTGAATGTGAGAAGATGGGTATAAAACTGTGTAGGTGAGGTGTGGGTGAGAAGGGAGTATGAAATGAAGAGAGTGGGCAGGCCACAGGAAGCTGGGCAGACCACAGGAAACTGGCTGGAAAAAAAAAAAAGCTTTACTTAATTAAAAGCAAGAATAAAACAACGCGAAGACAATGGAAAATCTCATACATAAGGTCTGTGAAGAGGTGGAAACCAAAAATCAGCACACATGTGTTCAGAGAAACAGTGGCTGGTCAATTACATTCTACCCTCATTTTTGTGTTATTTCTCAGGACTTTATGTCAATGATAGTGTAATTTTAAAAAAAAGAGCAAAAATTTCCTGTAGAAATGAACATAAAATAATATTTTGTAAAACTTAGATATCCAGCTTTATGATTCCAGTAGTTTAAAAAACCGCTCAACTGAAATCTAAAGCATGTTAAATTAGAGAGTCAGAGTGATCTTTGAGTCCATCTCTGGTCTCAAGCTCAATAGTGTACACATATATTTGTCCACTAGGTGTCTCTTTGCATATATATTATGATTCCAGAGATAGCTAATCTAGTTCTGAAGGCAACAGTACATGGATTGTGTCAACAAATGTCACAATCTGGGGATATTTAACAGTGGCTTTTGGCTCAGCAGGTAAAGCATCTGCCTGCAATGCAGGAGACACAGGAGATTCGGGTTCAATCCTGGTCCTGGTGGGGAAAATCCTCTGGAAGAGGAAATGGCCACCCACTCCAGTATGCTTGCCTTGGAAATCCCATGGACAGAGGAGCCTGTTGGGCAACAGTCCATGGGGTCACAAAGAGACATGACTGAGCGACTGAGCGTGCACACACACACACACACACACACACACACACGAGAATGGGTTTAATAATTTAACAGCTCTTCTTAGATAATAAATAGATATACAGCTTGGCAAGACCTCTAATTCTTCTTTAAAAACTTTGGAGACATTAACCAAGAATTTGTCAGCAGACACAAAAATCAGGTACTTGCATCAAGGTTGTTGAGAGATTGATACAGATATTTAGGACTGCACCCAGGAATTGAGCCCTACGTTNTTAGATAATAAATAGATATACAGCTTGGCAAGACCTCTAATACTTCTTTAAAAACTTTGGAGACATTAACCAAGAATTTGTCAGCAGACACAAAAATCAGGTACTTGCATCAAGGTTGTTGAGAGATTGATACAGATATTTAGGACTGCACCCAGGAATTGAGCCCTACGTTATTTATGAATGAAGTCTTGGCAAGGGTGCTTAATTTGAAAACAAACTGCGTTTGAGTCTCTGATGTCTCTTTCTAGGTACTATATTCCTCCTGATCAGATCCTTCAGAATCACCCCATGGCAGCTGGTCTGTAGCCCTTTGAGTGCATGCTTAGTCACTCAATCATATCTGACTCTTTGCAACCCCATAGACTATAGCCCGTCAGGCTCCTCTGTCCATGGGATTCTCCAGGAACAAGAATACTGGAGTGGGTTGCCATTTCCTCCTTTAGAGGATCTTCACAACCCCAGGATTAAACCCATGCCTCTTACATCTCCTGCATCGGCAAGCAGATTTTTTACCACTGAGCCACCTGGGAAGGTCAGCCCTTTGAGTAAAAGATGTCAATTGTGGTGAGTCACATAAAGCTTTTCTGAATTGTTCAAATTTTGGTAAATTGTTTAAGTTTACTCTAACTTGTCCTAAAGTAGAGGGAGGGTCAGAATAAGCCAACAGATACTTATTAGGTGCCTACTGTATGCCTGGCCTGGAGTGTCTACAAGAATTATGACACTCAATTTATTCTCTAAGAATGTGATGAGATTTACTGTTTGCAGAAAAGTTAAGCATGCTGTTAAGGAGAAATTGAAAAGGCAAAGTTTATTAGAAGAGGCAGCACTGCTAATATCCAAAGGACCCCAAGCTGGGAGTCTGAAGACTTGAATTCAAATTTTGCCCTTATGACTTACTAGCCATATGAAGTAGCTGGTTTATGTGCTCTGCATATCAGTTTCTTTATTTGTGAAAGTGTAGGTATTGTTACTTTACTGAGTTGATGTGAAGACTGCAAAGAATTTTTGAGAATCCTGCCGAGTGTCACTGTAGCTAAGAGAAGTAGCCTTTTATTTTTTTGATAAAGGCTGTACCTGTGCTCAGATGCTCAGTTGTGTTCGACTCTTTGCGACCCCATGAACTCACCAGGATCCTCTGTGCATGGGATTTCCCAGGCAAGAATACTGGAGTAAGGTGCCATTTCCTCATCCAGGGCATCTTTTTGACACCAGGGATCAAAACTGCATCTCTTACCACCTCCTCCTTCATTGGCAGGTGGGTTCCTTACCACTAGTGCCACCCTGGAAGCCCCTTGGTTAAGGCAGCCTTTCCTGTGTTGATGCGTAGCACGTTAGCTCCTGTGGTCATGACCTCTGCTTTTAGATTGGGCCTCATGCATTATTTTGCAAAATCCTAAGTCCCATCAAAAAAATATTTCCCTAGAAAGGATCAGCCAAACAAAAGAAGAATTTTTGTCCAACTCCAGAGCAAAGGGTACAAACAGCAGGCAGCTTTTGTAATAGTTTTTCTAGCTTCTTTCTAGCCTGCAATGGTCCCATAGGAGAGGGCACTGCTGCATGGAGTTATACTTACTTACTTTTGTGGAAAGAGGATTCAATGGAAAGTTGCTGGGTAAAGCTTAATTAAGGTGACAGGCTGCCTCAGAGCAGTGTAAACACAGTCTGGATATCACAGTCAGAGACATGTACTCTTCCAGAGAGAGAAAATATGCCTGCTAGTCACGTGGATAAATTTAGGGCTGCAGATTGTAGAAAGGGAAGGGTGATCATTTGCCATTCTTGTCTGGCCCATCTTAGCACACAGCATCTCCTCTCGCCCCATACAGGCTGGAGTGAAGTGAATTTTGGGATCAGGTGTTGTTACTAGGAGCTGCCACTGTGGACAAACGGGGTGTATGTACTTTGGGACACCCTGTAGCGGACCTAATAACTGATCCTTTGCGAGAAGGGCTACCAGTGGTTCCTGTGGCCTTGTCATAGGCCTGGAAGCCCTGTTCTTACCTAACGGAGCATAGTGGGGCTACACAGACCTTTGAGGAGGTTCCTTGCGTTTCCATCACAAATCTTATAAATCCAGCCTCAGCACACAGCTAGTTTGAATGCTAGAATGACTGACTCCTAGAAGTTCCTTCCATCTGTCACTGGTGCAGGAGAGGAGGCAGGTACTTTGCAGGCTTTATCTGCATTGGTGCACGAAGTTGCTACTGTGATGTGCGTTTTTGTGCATGTGTATGTTGAGGGGGTGGGTGAAAGTATATTTTGCAGGGCCCCTGCCTTTACACATAATTTGAAGAGCCAAAAATCAGTGGGCTAGCTCAGTTCTGGAGGGCTGGTGGGGTTAATCTGGGCTGGCATTATGGAATTTAAGACAATCCCAGGAACAGAATCGATCCCATAGGTATGAGTCCCACTGGTCTCTGGGCATCTGGTTGACCCCACTAGCTGCTAAAGGGAGAGTGCCTTCTTGAGAGCAATGAGCACAGGGCACACGTGGGCAGCACTGGATACACCGAAAGGGGGATTGGCAGGGCTCCAGTTGCTTGCCAGAGCCCTAGGCCATGCTGGGTTGCAGATCATAATCTGTGAATCCTTTGGGTTCTGGAAGCTGCAAAAGGACCTGTATGTCTGAGGTCAAAGATGTAAGGGAGCTTCGTGCCTCGCTAAGTGGGGGTAGACACCAGCCTTCTGGGTTGGTGCAGGTTCCTCCAAAAGGTAGCAGAGGGATCGTTGGTCATTGCTTACAGTTTGCCACCTGCCTGTTACTATGGTAAAAATGATAGTTTGGGGATAGAGATTGACATTATTGGCTGAAAGAAGGGCTTTTCCATCTTAGATTTGTGGATTTTTATGTCTATTTGTGATTGTCAGGGCTGGAAGCTTATGTGGGAAGGCAGGAGGGAGAAGAAAAGATGAGGGCTGCCAATCTCCCCAGACGATGGATCACAGCATTTCAGTGGTGTTGAAAATCAAGTAATTTTAATTATAGTTTCTGTTTAAAAAAAGCTGCAACTCCTAAAACCATCTGTCGGATTATCCTCAAAGTGGAGAGACCGCAGAAAAGAAATGCAGTGAAATGAGTGGAAGAGTTAAAGACAAAAAAAGAGAAAATAAATGAAAGAAGAAGAATAAGACTTCTAAAACTTGTAGGAAAGATGGATTGGGACAGAATGACAATAAAGCTAAAAGGAAAAAGTTTGCAGTAATTTGAATAAATTTTTCCCTTTTGTAAATTTCCTGGACAAAATAATAACCACAGATGAGCCCACCTGATACATCCCTGCATGCATGCTCCCGGGGGAGGGGGGGCGAGGGTGAAGGGGGGCATCTTGAATTTTGCTCCCTTCTCTCCTACTCTGCCTTAATAAGAGACATCCTGCTAAGGAGCAAAGCTAGTGGATTGTTTCATTTCCTTCACGTTTTTTATCTGAGCAAAGATGCATTTTCTCTGCTGCTAGCATGGTGTTGCTGTAATGGACAGTCACTTAACAGAAGATGCTTACAGGCTGGTGTCGTTGCTGGTCAAGTGTGTACTCCATTGTCACATTTTCCATGCTTTTTGGTGATTGAGAGTTCTGCCTTTAGGGTGACCAGCATTTTCTGCTTCCGAAGAGCTCTAGTTTTTGGATTAAGAATAATGCACATTGTTTGCCTATGCTCTTGGATTATCTATAAATCCATTTGCTGTTCTGAGAGTGTTTTGTTGAATGCTAACACTGTAATTTTAAAGGATAAGCCTGTTGTGAATGAATCTGTTGGCTTTTAAACTTTTTGTTCATTACGTTATTTTCACTTAAGGCTCCATGAAAAGGAAAACAAGTCTAGCCCATAGTTTCTTTCAAATGGAAAACTATCTTGAGATCATAATAAATTGTCTTCTTTAAAAGGGTAGGCATGGTACTTGTTTTACTACATCATCCCAAAGATTATAATTAAGACAGTTACTTTTGGATCAATGGAAACTATAACTGCCTTTAGTAAATTTTGTTAAGTTAAAAAATTCTAATTATCAACTGTCTGCTTTATCAATAGTGCATTTGTTGTGTATTGATATTCTTAATTTATTTTCTGGTTTTAAAATGATATGGGACCAGAATACATATTTCTACTTAACTAGTTTACCAAAAAGTTTCTAGAATAAATTGCTAGAATGAAGTTTGTTAGGATAAAAGAAAAAGGAACGATTCTTCACCAGCGTCTTTGCTAGCTTGGGCTGCTGTAACAAAATATTGTAAACAAGGGGGCTTATCAATAGAAATTCACTTCTCACAGTTCTGGAGGCTGGAAGTCCAAGAACATGGTGTCAGCTTGGTTAGGTTCAAGTACGATCTCTCTTGTGGGTTGCAGACTGCCGATTCTTCTTATAGATACACATGGGGAGAGAGTGAGTCTGGTCTCTTCTTATAAGGGCACTAATTTCATTTATGAGGGCTCCCCCATACTGCATCATGGCCTAATTACCTTCCAAAGTCCTCACCTCCAAATACTATCATGCTTGGAATTAGATGTCAACATATGAATTTTGCAGGGACACAAACATTCAGTCCAGAAAACCAGTAATAAATTTAGGAACAATCTCATCTTTGGAATTGTAATGAAATATATTTCCACTTTTCAATTACAGGACTTATCAGAAATACAAATATTTTATTTGATTTCATTTCAGAAATACAAATATTTTATTCGATTTCATCTCACTGACTTAAAACATAGTAATGGCCTTAGACTTTTTGCTAAGTGTAATGTGGTATTGAGAGAAGGCAATGGCAACCCACTCCACAACTCTTGCCTGGGAAATCTCATGGATTGAGGAGCCTGGCGGGCTGCAGTCCATGAGGTCGCTGAGTCGGACATGACTGAGCGGCTTTACTTTCACTTTTCACTTTCACGCATTGTGTTCTCCAGTGTTCTTGCCTGCAGAATCCCAGGGATGGAGGACCCTGGTGGGCTGCTGTCTGTGGGGTCGCACAGAGTTGGACACGACTGAGGTGATGTAGCACCAGGAGCAGCAGCATGTGGTGCTGTGTTAAGGAATTGTTCTTTAAAGAAGGCAATTGTCTCAGATATGACTGAGAAAACTACTTCCTTAAACTCTGAAATAAGGTACCAAAAATGTCTCTAGGAGAGTAGGTTAGGGAGTTTATTCAACCTTGAAGTGGGAAAGCTATTTTACTTGATGAAACCTGTTAACTAACTTGTTCAAGCCCTTTAGTTGTGTGCTGACTCCATTAGGAAGAACGGTTTTCTATAATAAAGCCATTTCCGGGTAATCGCACCCATTCTAGGAAATTGCTGCCTCTTGTCGAGCGTCTGCGTGTCTCCCGTATGATATTTCAGTTAATCCTAACAAAATCCTATCAGCTGGTTATTGTCCTTTCTGCTTAATGGATGAAGCTCTTACTGTTTAGAGAAATTAGGTGATTTTTTTTTTTTTCAAGTTTCCACATTTAAGTGGTGGAGTGAGATCTAGTTTGGCCCTAACTCATGTGTGTGCAGTGATTTGAAAACATTTTTTTGGTTGTATATCTATGAAATAATATGGAAACCCTACATACGTCCTCAAATTTTAAGTTGTCACCCAGAGTTTTTTTATCATACGTTTAAATAGTTGCAAAAGATGTAATTTGTGGCATATTATGAATCTTGATAGTGAAGAAAGGTTATATGTGCATGCTAAGTCACGTCAATCATGTCTGACTCTTTGCAATGCTATGCACTATAGACCGCCAGACTCCTCTATCCATGGGATTTTCCAAGCAGGCATATGGGAGTGGGTTGCCATGCCCCCCTCCAGGAGATCTTCCTGACCTGGAATCAAACCCACGTCTCCTATGGCTCTTGCCACTGGGAAAGCCTGAAAAAAGTTATATTCTCTTTAAATATAACTTATTAAATATAACAGAAATTTGATATGTTTAATTATTTTTTAAAAGTAATATTTGGAGTTTTAGATTTTACATAGCACTTCCCCCACCCCCCCAGAACTCATATTTTTATTCCGATACTCCATGGATTTTTGTACAATTATAAAATATTTTTATGCTTAAAACTTATTAATAATCATGTCTGGATATGAGAGTTGGACTGTGAAGAAGGCTGAGCACCGAAGAATTGATGCTTTTGAACTGTGGTGTTGGAGAAGACTCTTGAGAGTCCCTTGGACTGCAAGGAGATCCAACCAGTCCATTCTGAAGGAGATCAACCCTGGGATTTCTTTGGAAGGATTAAAGTAAGGAGGTGAGAGGAAAAAAGTATCAGATGAAAAGGATAGTGGGGCTGAGACCTGCAACATTAACTCTGGGCAGAGAGAAATATTTCATGGGAACCTTGGAGCCAGATGTGTTCTGTGAAAAGCACTTTCCATATATAATAGACTATTACTCAGCCATTAAAAAGAATGAAATCATGCCATTTGCAGCAACAGGGATGGATCCGTAGAGTGTCATACTGAGGGAAGTAAGGAAAGACTCTGTGAAAAGCACTTCATATTTAACTCAGTTACAACTGCTACCTAACTGAAAGGGTTTTTTCACTGGGCGGTGGGAATGCCACAAAACAGTTTGGAGTAAGAACTCAGAAACCAACGTTAACATTCAAGGGCTTCCCCGGTGACTCAGTGGTAGGAATCTGCCTGCCAGTGCAGGGGACACAGGTTCAATCCCTGACCCCGGAGGGTCCCACAGGCTGCGGGGCACCGCACTAAGGAGCCTGTGCGC
The DNA here is from genome assembly GCA_006410675.1 of Oreotragus oreotragus. Lineage (NCBI taxonomy): Eukaryota > Metazoa > Chordata > Mammalia > Artiodactyla > Bovidae > Oreotragus > Oreotragus oreotragus. The sequence continues at coordinate 38,093 of SJYX01010583.1, forward strand.
CAGAGCCGGGAACCGCGCCCGCCGAAGCCTGCGCGTCCTCGGGCCTGCGCCCCGCAGCGAGAGAGGCCGGCGCAGGGAGACTAGCGGGCAGCCTCCGCTCTCGGAAGCCAGAGGAAAGCCCTCACGGCAGCAGAGACCCCGCGCAGCCAGACACACAGATAAAACTATTTTGAAAGGAAGCTACCATTCAGTCAATGAGCTCTGTAAAAGGACCCACACCAGACGTGAACTTGGCCCTGCAGTCCAGTGTCTGACGAAATCTCCAGCCGCTCTTGCTCACAGACAGGGCCATATCAGGGCAGAACGCAAAACACCGTTTCATTTCTGGTATTCAGACTCTATTCTGGTAATATCAGTAACCCGGAGAAGAAGATAATCATCATCCAGGAAACGCATTCTTCCCCTTCCTACCAAGCGAGCAGCAGTACAAACCTCCCCGTCTCTTTGATGTCACGACAACTACTGGAAGGAGAAAAAGCCTCAAAAGGTGGGTCTGACTGCATCACTTCATCAGCTGAAGCCTCCACGAGTGGTTTATAATTTACTTGGTGAAAACAGATAGCTGGACATCGGTCAAGTCCCCTGAAAGGCATCCAGAGAGCTGTCCTCGCTTACGGGCCGACACAGAGCTGGGAAAGTGGTGCAGAAGGACCATGGTCCCCTGAGGAACACGGGCCGCCCTCCCTCTGGAACTCCATCAGTTTGCTGGGCCTCGAGAAACAGCAAGTCAGACCACAGGTCTGAGGGCAGGAGACAAGGTTCCTCGTCAGAAACCAAGTAAATGCTCCCTTTAAAACAAAAGCCAGACTGCCGTGTGACAAGCACTCTCGGGAGTCGCCATATGAATATAAGAAAATGCGTGCGTGCTAAGTCATTTCAGTCGTGTCTGACTCTGCGACCCCACAACTCTTCATGTTCTTTACCACTAGCACCACCTGGGAAGCCCTGAAGAAGACATATTTTTTCTTCTGAGAATATATAGCAGAAAATATATATTCTCAAAAGTCAGCTTATGAAATTACTAAAAAGCATATGTTTTTAAAGATTCTGATCATAAACACTCTTCATACTAAAATCAGACTACTCTATCAATAACAGTGCCGAGCTGGTCCAGTTTGCCAACTTCTAAAAAGCACAGCATATAGCAGGGACAGGGACACCATCCACAATAATCTCTAGAAGCTGATGAATCTCGAAGCCCAGAGCATGCTCCAGTCACCTCCTGCTGTTGTTTAGTCGCTAAGTCATGTTGATTCTTTGTGACCCATGGACTGTAGCCCACCAGGCTCCTCTGTCCACGGGATTCTCCAGGCAAGAAGATTGGAGTGGGTTGCCATGCCCTCCTCCTGGGGATCTCTCTGATCCAGGGATCAAACCCACATCTCCTGCATTGCAGGCAGCTCTTTACCATCTAAACCGCCAGGGGAGCCCTCCTGTCACCTGAGACACAGCAAAGTTCACGTGGAGGAGAGATGGAGATAGCTCTGCAGCCGTGATTATTCTACAGCAAAGTGAAAGTTTCTCAGTCGTGTCTGACTATTTGTGACCCCATGGACTATACAGTCAGTGAGATTCTCCAGGCTAGAATACTGGAGTGGATAGCTATTCCCTTCTCCAGGGGATCTTCCCAACCCAGGGAATGAACCCAGGTCCCCTGAATTGCAGGCAGATTCTTTACCAGCTGAGCCACCAGGGAAGCCCTGTTTTTTCACTGATGCGAAAAGAGAGTTTTTTCCCTAACAATTCAAAGGTTCCATTTTAAACTATTCACAACCAGGGGCATCAAACTGTGGACTCACAGAACCATCAGGGCTAGATATTAGTTCAATAGCATACATGATGCATTTAAAGTTCCATAATGACCAAGATGACGCCAGGATCCCAGGAAGGACAATGGAAATCAGGCTTGTCTGTGCCACTCAAGTTCCTCCAGCCCCACCTCTAGGTTCTCACTACATCCTGCTCTCATTACGCAGGGAAATTAAGCAGAGAACTGAGAGCAGATGGGTATTCTGAGAAAAAGGTAATTCAGCATTTCCGTTGTCCCTGTTCACTCCAGGCCCCATATTTCCCTTCAGAGAGGACCGCCCACCCCCTTCCCTCACAGGCAGGCCACCTCCCCAGGGCATCAGCCCCTAGACATGGGAGCAGCACAGCATTTACAGCCTCTCCGGGTTCCCAGGCGGGCTTCTCAGGTGGCTCAGCGGTGAGGAACTCGCCTGGAGTGCAGGAGGCACAGGAGACGTAGGCTTGATCCCCGGGTTGGGAAGATCCCCGGAGGAGGGCATGGCTATCACTCCAGCATTCTTGCCTGGAGAATCCCATGGACAGAGCAGCCTGGTGGGCTACAGTCCCTGGGGTCGCAAAGAGTCGGACATGAACAAAGGGACCGAGCATGCACGCACACTGGTCCCCAGGCACCCTCCTCTTTCTCTTCAGTCCCCACAAGAGCTAGAAGTGGTGGACGTGCCAAGAGACTCCTCCTCGGGCCTTGCTGCTCACAAGGGCATAACCAGTCGATGAAGACGGTTTTGCTTGAAATACATGATTTCTGGCAATTCGTTTATGGCTGGCTGGTGTGGCCACACGAATAACTGCTCTGTATCACACAGCCCAGCTCGGTGACTTCCTCTCCCCCTGAGCCTGGAAGCCTGTGTGCACGTGTCTCCTGGTGCTCACTGCTGGGGGCGGGGACAGGTGGAGGGGTTCCGCAGCAGCGGCTGCTGCTGATAGAAAGGAGAACCACTACCCTCAACGTCCTTCCAACGGCTGCTCAAGCACTGGGATTCAGTTTATGAAACTCATGTCCATACACAAACAGTTGACAACTGCTCTCAAGGCAGGATTGCTTTCTCTCCACTTGGTCTTGCATGTGGGCCAAACTAGTACAAGGGAGACAGAAAACATGTCCCTGTGCACTCTTCTCTTCAGTGTACCACGGGAGAGAGGCTGATAGCTAATGACCGTGTGACAGAAGCAGTCCCCCATGACACCAAAAAACAAGAGAATGGCTGTTAAATGTGTGAAGAGCCCCTGAATTTTTAAATTCTTCCCAACTGATCCCAACCCGGCGAACAACGTCATAGTAAAGCACAATTTTCACATCAAGAGACTCTCTTATTTCTCTTTGGCATCAAAACATTTAACTGCATATTTTTTCAGTGCTGTGCATAAGGAAATGGTTTACCTTCCAGCATTTTCTGCAGACTGTTCCTCATGACATGGATGTTCTCTATCCCGATAAACTGAAACTTGATATTGGAATAATTGTCTTCGTTCTCATAGCCTTTCCCTGCAGCACGGTTTGCCATCGCATTAAGCTGCAGTGGGCAGCAAAACAGAACAAGTCACCAAGGATATTCATGGAACAATCGCAACACGTCACGGCTATCCACAAGAACATTCAGCACGGCATGCAGAAACGTGCGCTCCATTCCAGGACCACTGTGCTGGGCTGGGTGTCTACGGACACCTGGGCTGAGCTTACATTCAACAATGTCTATTTGTCAATGTGGGAACATTTTCTGAGCTGGGAAGCATCCTAGAGATTCTGGAGATGCCTTCTGTGGGTCCCAGGGTGGGATTCCGTAGAGCCAAGCTGTCCCAATTTAACACCAGATGTGACAGCCTTGGCTGGCAGAAGAGTACTGGCAGATTCAGTTGGCAACATAGAGCTCTTAAGTGAAATTATTAGACTTCTAGTATTAGAATGCCAAAAAACACATCAGTTTAGAGGAAGGGCAATGTCATTCTCATTTGCCGAAGGGAATCTCGCAGATACCCAATTCAACCTTGAGGGGAAGAGAGGACCAGTGGGTGCTACGTCTCCAGAGACACTTCCTCCAGCCAACCCTATTTCAGTCTCCAGAGAGGGCTTTTTAAAATCACATTCATTACCACAACTTCATACGTAAGAAGCGGCAGCTGTTAATGCGCACGGGGTTCAATGGTAATGGACTTTGAAGAAATTCATGAAGTAAACTTCTGCCGTACTCCGGTGTAACTAAGGTCAAGAAGGGGACAAGTCCTGCCTTAGCTGAGAAACACACAGATTTCTAGAATGAATGTATTATTGCTAACACTCCATTCTTGCCAGTCAACTACGAGGGCCATCACATCCTAGACATCTATATTCAGTGACCGTTCTCTCCCTCTACCCACAAGGGGCAGGAGAGCTAAACCCCAGGCAGAGAACTTGCCACCAGAAAAGTATCAGTTTTTAGGCCACAATGCAGTATTGGGAGGATATTAATACTTTACAAAAATCAAAGTTTATAAAGCCAAGTTAAGTTAAAAACATAGATAATCTTTGACTCAGATCTCCTATTTGTGAGAATCTGACACTATTTAAAATACCAGCACACAAAGATGGATATCCAAAGGTGTTTGCAACCTTTAAAAAAAAATAATTGATATTTAAAAAACTGAAAGCCTATGAATATCTCCATAGGGCAATGACTAGAGAAATTATGGTATATTCATACCCTGGACTACTAATAGGATCAAGGGATAGAGAGATAATGATAGAGACAGAAATAGAGACATATGGGCATCCCAGGTGGCACGAGCAGTAAAGAATCCGACTACCGATGCAGGAGACACAATCAGGTTCAACCCCTGGGTTTGAAGATTCCCCTGGAGGAGGAAATGATAACCCGCTCCAGTATTCTTGGCTGCAGAATCCCATGGACAGAGGAACCTGGCGGGCTACAGTCCATGGGATTGCAAGGAGTCAGACATGACTGAATGACTGAGCAGGCACACACAGAGATGTACAGATGTTGGGGGGAGGGAGAAGAGAGAGAGGAAAGAGGGGAGGTGAAGGAGGGAAGACTGGGAGCGTCACATGACATGTGAACTGAGAAAAGCAATAACATTCATACAAGTATCCCACTTTTTGTAAAAGGAACCAAGCTATAGACGTGCGGTTATGTTTATGCATGTTGAATCAAGCAGGATACAGATGAACAGAAGGCTACACTGATTTAGCAGCTGTCACAGTGGAAAGACAGAGGTGTCACGTGGCTGGGGCGCCCATCAATACCACTCTGTACGCACCTCTGGTCTTTGTTACGAACCAGACATACTAAGTTTATAAATTAAATAACAGAGGCAAAATGTATGAGAAGTGAAAAATAAAACAGCAGAGGCAAGTCCCTGCCACCAGGGGCTCTGGCAGACTCCTCACTTTGCTGCCCTGTGAGTCGGCTCACGTGACATCAGCTGGGGCACAACTTCCCTAGCCACGTTGTCTCCAGTTTACAAAAAGAGCATCCCCTTTCCCCCAGGCATGTTATGAGAATAAAGGGTTTAGTCTTAATTAAGAAAAAAAATACGCACCTCTGGTCTTTGTTACGAACCAGACATACTAAGTTTATAAATTAAATAACAGAGGCAAAATGTATGAGAAGTGAAAAATAAAACAGCAGAGGCAAGTCCCTGCCACCAGGGGCTCTGGCAGACTCCTCACTTTGCTGCCCTGTGAGTCGGCTCACGTGACATCAGCTGGGGCACAACTTCCCTAGCCACGTTGTCTCCAGTTTACAAAAAGAGCATCCCCTTTCCCCCAGGCATGTTATGAGAATAAAGGGTTTAGTCTTAATTAAGAAAAAAATATTAAAGTAATATTATCATTTTAAAGACAACTTATATTCATGCCTTAAATGTTTTTTATGTTTTTTAATTGAAGGATAATTGCTTTATACAATTTTGTGGGTTTCTGTCATACATCAACATATTAGGATATTTTAAAATATCTTAAGGGGAAAACTTTTCTAAAATTACCCAAAGACGTTTTGCTTTTGAAATTGTGCTTTTATACATGGACTGCAAGGAGATCAAACCAGTCAGTCCTGAAAGAAATCAGTCTGAATAGTCATTGGAAGGACTGATGATGAAGCTCCAGTACTTGGCCACCTGATGTGAAGAGCCGTCTCATTAGAAAAGACCCTGATGCTGGGAAAAGTTTAAGACAGGAGGAGAAGGGGATGACAGAGGTTGAGACGGCTGGACAGCATCACCAACTCAGTGGACATGAGTTTGAACAAGCTCCGGGAGATAGTGAAGGACGGGGAAGCTTGACAGTCCACGGGGTCCCAAAGAGTCAGACATGACTGGGTGACTGAACAACAGTTATAAAACTATCACTGCTTTGTATAATTATTTTCCAAAGTTGCTGGCTTATTCTTTACCACAAGCTTCACAAATAAAGCGGTTAATAGGCCACTATTAACAGCATATCCTATTATGCTACATGAACCTTATATGTATTTCTGCACCTTGAATAATTCAACTTAAGTCTGCTCACCGTATACCACAGAGATAACTTTTTAAACAGTGCAGTGAAAAAACAAAATACTATTATTTTTAACCTATAATAAGGATCCTATGTTCTCATTTTTTATAGCTGACTGCCTATGACCTGGGAGAATTTATCGACGGTCTTTCAAAAGCAAAGGAAGGACACAACATGGCCTCCTGAAAGTCAATGGTACTTCTCACAATGAACAGAAGGTGGCGATATTTAATCTATCATCCAAAGAGTACTTTCTCAAGGTTTGCACACATTTTACAGAACCTCTCATGATAATGGGGCACAAGCTGACCCCTCAAAGCAGGAAACACATCTTTATAATTAATAAAAAGTCACACACTATCTTGGACCTATATACATATTCATTCGGAGAGAGTATCTCTTATATTACCAAAAAAAAAAAAAAAGTCTAATTTGGTGCCCTGTCCTTTAGGGTGAGAATTCCATTTCACAACCAAGAAAAAGCTATTCATTTCAGCTCCTAAAACTTTTCAAATCATGGGAAAAACCTCAAAATGTCACATCCTCTATGTTTCTAATTATATAATGTCCTTGAAAAAAATTTATAGACGTGGAGAACCGACGCGTGGTTATTTGTGATGCAATTGTTCTGTGGAAGAAAAACTAAGGTCAACCTAGAAAGCATATTAAAAAGCAGAGACATTACTTTGCTGACAAAGGTCCATCTAGTCAAAGCTATGGTTTTTCCAGTGTCATGCATGAGTGTGGGAATTGGAACATAAAGAAAGCTGAGTGCCAAAGAATTGATGATTTTGAACTGTGGTGTTGGAAGACTCTTGAGAGTCCCTTGGACTGCAAGGAGATCAAGCTAGTCAGTCCTAAAAGAAATCAGTCCTGAATATTCATTGGAAGGACTGATGCTGAAGCTGAAGCTCCATTACTTTGGCCACCTGATGGGAATAACTGACTCATGTGAAAAGACCCTGATCCTGGGAAAGATTGAAGGCAGGAGGAGAAGGGGACAACAGAGGATGANATCAGTCCTGAATATTCATTGGAAGGACTGATGCTGAAGCTGAAGCTCCATTACTTTGGCCACCTGATGGGAATAACTGACTCATGTGAAAAGACCCTGATCCTGGGAAAGATTGAAGGCAGGAGGAGAAGGGGACAACAGAGGATGAAACGGTTGGATGGCATCACCAACCGTTTGGACATGAGTTTGAGCAAGCTCTGGGAGTTGGTAATGGACAGGGAAGCCCGGCGGGCTGCAGTTCGTGGGGTCGCAAAAAGTCGGACAAGACTGAGCAACTGAAGTGAACTCTTCTGTACTTGACTGTGCTACTGAATATAAAGACACACATATTTGATTATATTTTATAGAGCTAAACACACACACAACTGCACATAAAACTGAGGAAATCTGAACAAGATTGGTGGATTGCATCATTGTCAATATCCTGATTGCAATACTGTACCACAGTCTTGCAAGATGTTACCATTGGGGGAAACTGAGCAAAACGTACAAGCATCTCTATTATTTCCTACAACTGCATGTGAATCTCTAATTATCTCAAAATACAAAGTCTATTCAAAAAAAGAAAAACTTCTCTGCTAAAACCATGGAGTAACTGCATTCTAGTTTCAATCTGTGCTGAAGGAACACATAGACAACTGACAAATGGGACTGGAAAAACTGTCCTGTTTTCTAACCCAGGGTTACTGTGCTATTTGATCATCTCAGCATCTTTGGGTGCAAAAAAGCTCATACATCAAACAAAAAAAACCTCACGTCTCAACAAACACTTAATGAACACCTACTGTGTGCCAGACACTGCACGGAATAAGAATGTCAGTAAGAAGTGGTCCAGCCATCAGCAGCTTATACCAAGCATAGACGTGCAAGCATAGAGCACCAAATGATGAGCGCTGGTGCCCGGCAGGACTCCAGATGCAGCTGAGAGCCTGGCAGAGGCGGTAGCAGGCACTGGAATCTGGAGCAGCCACATGTGGCCTAGGGCATCAGGCGTAATGTTTCATGATAGAAGGAAGACTGGAGATGGTCTTCAATGATGAGGAAAGATGGAAAGACATGGGGAGGGCATCCAACATGAAGCGCCGAGGAAGAGAAGAGAGGGGAGCAGGTGGGTAGCAGTGAGCCAGCCACTGTGAGCACAGAGGAAGCTTCCAGTCCGGCGGTGGCAGCGAGAGAGGAAGCTGGGAAGTTTTAGGGTTCTTGACACACAAGCTGGGCTTCCCTCGTGGCTCAGATGGTAAAGAATCTGCCTGCAGTGCAGGAGACCCAGGTTCGATCCCTGGGTTGGGAAGATCCCCTGGAGGAGGGAAGGGCAACTCATTCAGTATTCTTGCCTGGAGAATTCCACGGACGGAGGAGCCTGGTGGGCTGCAGTCCTTGGGTTTGCAAAGAGTTGGATATGAATGAGCAGCTAACACACACACACCAGCTAATAGATGATGTCAGCAGAGGACTACTGAAAGCCTCTGAATAGGCTTAATTGAAAAAATATGGAGATTTAGTATCCATGTCAGAGAAGATCCACTGGAGTGAGCAGAGGATGTGAGCTCCACAAGGGAGCTGGCTCGTCTCATTTATGGCCTATGCCTATTTATGGCCTAGAACCCTGGGCCTCGGGCTGGCACAGAGCAGGCACTCTGTGAAGATTCACTGACAGGCCGACCAACCAAAGAAATGACTGAGTGAGGCTGAGGGGTGAACAACCCAAGAATGTAAAAAAAAAACAGAATCAGATTCCTTCCCTCCAATCTTAAATCACCAATCAAACACATCAAAACTATGGAAACAGTCAACGATGCTGATCTTCCTATCAAGTTAAAGGTCAGCCTGGTGGTCACCATCTCGGGCTTGACGTCTAATGTTACAGCCGAGCACATGCTGTGCCTGAAGGACAGGACCTGATCTGATGGATGGAAAATGAGCACTGAAGGTGCCCCTGGCAGGAGGCCCGGACCACGCTCTAGCCTGCGGCATCAATTAATGGTCCGTCTATCTTCATCTGTGTCTGGTGCCATGAAGAATCTGAACTTGTTGATACAACCAGAAAAGAAGAGATGATTTTATTTCTTGCAACTATGGTCTACAACTCTGCTAATCAAAGTTCTTCTTCCCTATCCCCGAGGGAAGAATTAATAGTTTTACAATCAGCATTCAGCTCAATTTACAATCCCAACCCCATATATGATGCAAAATTATCTCTTTCCCTCCTTACAGGCGATTTGGACTGGTAAGGGGTTCTTTCTCCTTTTCCTCTTTCTTCTAGGCTCTGTCTTTATACCGGGGATGGGGGAGGTAGAAAGTCAAAGTGTTAGTCGCTCAGTCATGTCAGACTCTGCAGCCCCACAGACTGTAGCCTGCCAGGCTCCTCTGTCCACAGGATTCTACAGGCAAGAAGACTGGAATGGGTTGCCATGCACTCCTCCAGGGGATCTTCCTGACCCAGAGATGGAACCTGCATCTCCTGCATTGAGGGTGGATCTTTTACCATCTGAGCTACCAGGGAGCAGGGTGATAGAGAGGGTTAGGGAAAAAAAAAAAGNTTTTTTTTTTTTTCAAGTTTCCACATTTAAGTGGTGGAGTGAGATCTAGTTTGGCCCTAACTCATGTGTGTGCAGTGATTTGAAAACATTTTTTTGGTTGTATATCTATGAAATAATATGGAAACCCTACATACGTCCTCAAATTTTAAGTTGTCACCCAGAGTTTTTTTATCATACGTTTAAATAGTTGCAAAAGATGTAATTTGTGGCATATTATGAATCTTGATAGTGAAGAAAGGTTATATGTGCATGCTAAGTCACGTCAATCATGTCTGACTCTTTGCAATGCTATGCACTATAGACCGCCAGACTCCTCTATCCATGGGATTTTCCAAGCAGGCATATGGGAGTGGGTTGCCATGCCCCCCTCCAGGAGATCTTCCTGACCTGGAATCAAACCCACGTCTCCTATGGCTCTTGCCACTGGGAAAGCCTGAAAAAAGTTATATTCTCTTTAAATATAACTTATTAAATATAACAGAAATTTGATATGTTTAATTATTTTTTAAAAGTAATATTTGGAGTTTTAGATTTTACATAGCACTTCCCCCACCCCCCCAGAACTCATATTTTTATTCCGATACTCCATGGATTTTTGTACAATTATAAAATATTTTTATGCTTAAAACTTATTAATAATCATGTCTGGATATGAGAGTTGGACTGTGAAGAAGGCTGAGCACCGAAGAATTGATGCTTTTGAACTGTGGTGTTGGAGAAGACTCTTGAGAGTCCCTTGGACTGCAAGGAGATCCAACCAGTCCATTCTGAAGGAGATCAACCCTGGGATTTCTTTGGAAGGAGTGATGCTAAAGCTGAAACTCCGGTACTTTGGCCACCTCATGCGAAGAGTTGACTCATTGGAAAAGACTGTTGGTGGGAGGGATTGGGAGCAGGAGGAGAAGGGGATGACCGAGGGTGAGATGGCTGGATGGCATCACTGACTCGATGGACGTGAGTTTGAGTGAACTCCGGGAGCTGGTGATGGACAGGAAGGCCTGGCGTGCTGCAGTTCATGGGGTTGCAAAGAGTCGGGCACGACTGAGTGACTGAACTGAACTGAACTGAATACATTTCAACAATATATTGCATATATTTTAAATGAAATTTATTAAAAATTTTTGAAGTGGCATAATCCTTTAAACCATAAATTATTTCATTTGGAGTGAGCCATTATAATTATTATTGGTTTGTAACTTAACAAAAAATATAAATATGTTGCACATCTTGACAAATGATGATTAATACAAGAGGTAAATGTTTTTATTGAAAATGTAGTATTTAATGACACAGATGAGATTTTCTTCCTAATTATGTTGTTCAGTCTCTCAATCGTGTCTGATTCTTTGCAACTCCATGAACTGCAGCACGTCAGGCTTCCCCATCCATCACCATCTCACACAATTTGCTTAAACTCATGTCCATTGAGTCAGTGATGCCACCCAACCATCTTGTCCTCTGTCATCCCCTTCTCCTCCTTGTCTTCAATCTTTCCCAGAATCAGGGTCTTTTCTAATGAGTCAGCTCTTCACATCAGGTGGCCAAAGTGTTGGGTATGTAACAATACCCATGAGTATTATTGATTTCTAGTATTAGAGTTCAGAACCAGTTTTAATCCTATATTTTTTAATGTATGTGAGCACTTAAAACTAGTTTTCATATAAATAAATAGGTGGGAATGGAGCACTTTTTGAACTTCTTCCAAGAATATGCCAAATATCACAACTACTTTTACTGATTAACAGACTTAAAAAAGATTTCTCTTCAATTTTATTGAAAGCAAAGAATTGGAAACTTGATTTATAAATGTTATTTGTTACTCTTGTTAGGCTTTTATATGTTTCTAATTCCTGGGAATTATACAAAAATTCTTTATCAAAACATCAGAGAACTTAACACTTCTTCCTTTAACTCTTTCACTCATAGGCACCTTCCTTAAACTAACATTCTCAGAAAGGTTGGGACTATGGAAAAAGTATTACTTCCAAAGCACTTTTGCCAGCATTATTATTATTTTCCACAAGCTAATTTTATTGTGTGCTTTAAAAGTATTTTTATCGAATCTTGGTGCTACGTATTTTTTTAGAGATACCATGTACCCTATAACATCGTTAGCTGAGCTGGTTCTTTTTGTCCAGACATAAGCAAGTGTATTTCCATGAATCTTCATAAATATCATCCCACTTCCTAATTCTTCTAAAGTATGGCTGTGTGCTTTGTATGGAAGAGGAGAAACTAGATTAAGCTTAGGTTGTTCTGACGATTCTTCTGCTGCACTCTGAATCACTTTGGTGACATTTTAGATTTCACATATGTCGACCACCTCAGGAAATATAGTACCCAAACTCCAAAACCACTTCATGAACTACTTAAGTGAACACTCGCGTAGCCTCCATAAAGGCACGTCCCTCACCTATGCCTCCTTGCACCAGTGTTTGCGTATTATTTCTGCCCATTTGCTCTCTGATTCGGGGAGGTTTGACATCACACAGTCTCATTTCCACCTTCTGAAGATTGGGAAGGGGATTTCTCATGGGCTATTCATGACAGTACTATTCCACTAAATGAAAAAAAAAAATTGAAATTCATAGGTTTTCTTTATGGGAACTCATTTGTAGTTCAGAGCTTTTGTTTTCTGTATTTTAAATTCATTTACTCAACAAATGTCTATTTAATCAACCAGTATACAAAGATGGGGTACAGAGCAATAAACAGATAGACAAGGTAAGACAAGAATGCCTACTGCCCTCAGGTAAGTTACTAGAGTGGGAGTCAGATGTTAGCAAAGTAATTGTAAAATTAAGAATTTTATGCAATTATGACACCTATGAATAAAAGATAAGGGGCTATGAGAACATATGAGAAGATACTGATCTCTAATAAATACAGTGGAAAGCTTCCTTGACTAAGTGAGAATTGACCTGACTGCTGAAGAGCATGAACCAAGGTTCTGCAATGGGTAGACACATGTTTAAGGCATTGATTCTTAACCACTGGGATACCAGGAAAGTCCCACTATACACATTTTGCTGTAGCTTTCTTCAGACTTTTCCCTCCAAGGCACTGATGTGCGAGTTGTATCATATAAACCTATATTTTTATAATAAAAAGTGAATGACGTTCCCCTGCACACATTTCCCCTGCTGTTTCATTAAGAATATATTGTAAACTCTTCTCATGTTTGGTATGGTGCTCAGTTGCTTCAGTCTTGTCTGACTCTTGCGACCCCATGGACTGTAGTCCACCAGGCTCCTCTGTCCATCGGATTCTTCAGGCACGAATACTGGAGTGGGTTGCCATGCCCTCCTCCAGAGGATCTTCTCACACCAGGGATTGAACCTGAGTCTCCTGTGTCTCCTGCATTGGCAGGTGGGTTCCTTACCACTCGTGCCACCTGGGAAGCCCATAGTTGATGGCAGATAGTAAAGATGCAGCAAATGTCGGCAGTCATTGTGAATATCACCATTGTCATCAACATCACCTTGACAAATTGTCCTCCAGCAAGGCTATAATAATTGGGCATCCCAACAACAAATTTTTCTTTTCAACACCCTCCACCAAACTTGGCTTCTAACAATTTTTTTGGGTATGCCAGTCGTGAAGATTAAAAATGGAGTTAGGCTGTTGTTTTACTTTGAGCTTATTTCATTACTAATGAGACTGAATATTGTGGTTGTTTAGTTGCTAAGTCGTGTCTGACTCTTTGCGATCCCATGGACTGCAGCACTCCAGGCTTCTCTGTCCTCCACTCTCTCCTGGAATTTGTTGAATTCATGTCCAATGAGTCAGTGATGCTATCTAACCATCTCATCCTCTGCTGCTTCCTTCTCCTGCTCAGTCTTTCCCAGCCTCAAAGTCTTTTCCAACGAGTTGGCTCTTTGCATTAGGTAGCCAATGTTTGTCATTTGTATTTTTATGTTTTGAATTTTCCTTAACTTGTTATCGTATTAGTTTGATAATTATTTTGTTTTATAAAATTTTAAATATTTTTATCAAAGTATAGGTGATGTTGTGTCAGTTGCTGGTGTATAACAAAGTGATTCAGTTTTATATAATATGTGAGTGAAGTGAAAGTCGCTCAGTTGTGCCCGACTCTTTGTGACCCCATGGATTATACAGTCCATGGAATTCTCTAGGCCAGAATACTGGAGTGGGTAGCCGTTCCCTTCTCCAGGGGATCTTCCCAACCCAGGGATCGAACCCAGGTCTCCTGCGTTGCAGGCAGATTCTTTACCAACTGAGCCAGAAGGGAGTATGTATAATATGTACATGAATACAAATGTATATGTATATATATTTTATATAGTTTTTCAGATTATTTTCAATTATAGGTTATTATAAAGTATTGAATATAGTGCCCTGTGCTCTACAGTAGATCTCCAGGGGATCTTCCCAACCCAGGGATCGAACCCAGGTCTCCTGCGTTGCAGGCAGATTCTTTACCAACTGAGCCAGAAGGGAGTATGTATAATATGTACATGAATACAAATGTATATGTATATATATTTTATATAGTTTTTCAGATTATTTTCAATTATAGGTTATTATAAAGTATTGAATATAGTGCCCTGTGCTCTACAGTAGAACTTTGTTATTTATCTGTCTTGTATACTTTTCAGTCGCTCATTAGTGTCTGACTCTTTGCCACCCCATGGACTTCAGCATGCCAGGGTTCCCTGTCTATCACCAACTGTCAGAGCTTGCTCAAACTCATGTCTATCGAATTGGTGATGCCATCCAACTGTCTCATCCTCTGTTGTCCTCTTCTCCTCCTGCCTTTAATCTTTCCCAGCATGAGAGTCTTTTCCAGTAAGTCAGTTCTTTGCATCAGGTTGCCAAAGGATTGGAGTTTCAGTTTCAGCATCAGTCCTTCCAATGAATATACAGGACTGATTTCCTGTAGGACTGACTAGTTTGATCTTCTTGCAGTCCAAGGGGCTCTCAAGAGTCTTCTCCAACACCACAGTTCAAAGCATCAATTCTTCAGCAGTCAGCTTTCTTTATAGTCCAACTCTCACATCCATACATGACCACTGGAAAAACCATCGCTTTGACTAGACAGACCTTTGTTGGCAAAGTAATGTCTCTGCTTTTTAATAAGCTGTCTAGGTTGGTCATAACTTTTCTCCCAAGGACCANTAAATTTAAATATGTAAATAAATTTAACTTTTCAATTTTGAACTTTAAAACTATAACTCAAAATGGTATTTTGAGGTTTTAACTTATATTTCTTTACTTCCAGGATGAATTAGCCATCATGTGTTTTTTTTTTTTTTTTTTCATCATGTTTTAAAGTAAGGAGGTGAGAGGAAAAAAGTATCAGATGAAAAGGATAGTGGGGCTGAGACCTGCAACATTAACTCTGGGCAGAGAGAAATATTTCATGGGAACCTTGGAGCCAGATGTGTTCTGTGAAAAGCACTTTCCATATATAATAGACTATTACTCAGCCATTAAAAAGAATGAAATCATGCCATTTGCAGCAACAGGGATGGATCCGTAGAGTGTCATACTGAGGGAAGTAAGGAAAGACTCTGTGAAAAGCACTTCATATTTAACTCAGTTACAACTGCTACCTAACTGAAAGGGTTTTTTCACTGGGCGGTGGGAATGCCACAAAACAGTTTGGAGTAAGAACTCAGAAACCAACGTTAACATTCAAGGGCTTCCCCGGTGACTCAGTGGTAGGAATCTGCCTGCCAGTGCAGGGGACACAGGTTCAATCCCTGACCCCGGAGGGTCCCACAGGCTGCGGGGCACCGCACTAAGGAGCCTGTGCGCCAGAGCCGGGAACCGCGCCCGCCGAAGCCTGCGCGTCCTCGGGCCTGCGCCCCGCAGCGAGAGAGGCCGGCGCAGGGAGACTAGCGGGCAGCCTCCGCTCTCGGAAGCCAGAGGAAAGCCCTCACGGCAGCAGAGACCCCGCGCAGCCAGACACACAGATAAAACTATTTTGAAAGGAAGCTACCATTCAGTCAATGAGCTCTGTAAAAGGACCCACACCAGACGTGAACTTGGCCCTGCAGTCCAGTGTCTGACGAAATCTCCAGCCGCTCTTGCTCACAGACAGGGCCATATCAGGGCAGAACGCAAAACACCGTTTCATTTCTGGTATTCAGACTCTATTCTGGTAATATCAGTAACCCGGAGAAGAAGATAATCATCATCCAGGAAACGCATTCTTCCCCTTCCTACCAAGCGAGCAGCAGTACAAACCTCCCCGTCTCTTTGATGTCACGACAACTACTGGAAGGAGAAAAAGCCTCAAAAGGTGGGTCTGACTGCATCACTTCATCAGCTGAAGCCTCCACGAGTGGTTTATAATTTACTTGGTGAAAACAGATAGCTGGACATCGGTCAAGTCCCCTGAAAGGCATCCAGAGAGCTGTCCTCGCTTACGGGCCGACACAGAGCTGGGAAAGTGGTGCAGAAGGACCATGGTCCCCTGAGGAACACGGGCCGCCCTCCCTCTGGAACTCCATCAGTTTGCTGGGCCTCGAGAAACAGCAAGTCAGACCACAGGTCTGAGGGCAGGAGACAAGGTTCCTCGTCAGAAACCAAGTAAATGCTCCCTTTAAAACAAAAGCCAGACTGCCGTGTGACAAGCACTCTCGGGAGTCGCCATATGAATATAAGAAAATGCGTGCGTGCTAAGTCATTTCAGTCGTGTCTGACTCTGCGACCCCACAACTCTTCATGTTCTTTACCACTAGCACCACCTGGGAAGCCCTGAAGAAGACATATTTTTTCTTCTGAGAATATATAGCAGAAAATATATATTCTCAAAAGTCAGCTTATGAAATTACTAAAAAGCATATGTTTTTAAAGATTCTGATCATAAACACTCTTCATACTAAAATCAGACTACTCTATCAATAACAGTGCCGAGCTGGTCCAGTTTGCCAACTTCTAAAAAGCACAGCATATAGCAGGGACAGGGACACCATCCACAATAATCTCTAGAAGCTGATGAATCTCGAAGCCCAGAGCATGCTCCAGTCACCTCCTGCTGTTGTTTAGTCGCTAAGTCATGTTGATTCTTTGTGACCCATGGACTGTAGCCCACCAGGCTCCTCTGTCCACGGGATTCTCCAGGCAAGAAGATTGGAGTGGGTTGCCATGCCCTCCTCCTGGGGATCTCTCTGATCCAGGGATCAAACCCACATCTCCTGCATTGCAGGCAGCTCTTTACCATCTAAACCGCCAGGGGAGCCCTCCTGTCACCTGAGACACAGCAAAGTTCACGTGGAGGAGAGATGGAGATAGCTCTGCAGCCGTGATTATTCTACAGCAAAGTGAAAGTTGCTCAGTCGTGTCTGACTATTTGTGACCCCATGGACTATACAGTCAGTGAGATTCTCCAGGCTAGAATACTGGAGTGGATAGCTATTCCCTTCTCCAGGGGATCTTCCCAACCCAGGGAATGAACCCAGGTCCCCTGAATTGCAGGCAGATTCTTTACCAGCTGAGCCACCAGGGAAGCCCTGTTTTTTCACTGATGCGAAAAGAGAGTTTTTTCCCTAACAATTCAAAGGTTCCATTTTAAACTATTCACAACCAGGGGCATCAAACTGTGGACTCACAGAACCATCAGGGCTAGATATTAGTTCAATAGCATACATGATGCATTTAAAGTTCCATAATGACCAAGATGACGCCAGGATCCCAGGAAGGACAATGGAAATCAGGCTTGTCTGTGCCACTCAAGTTCCTCCAGCCCCACCTCTAGGTTCTCACTACATCCTGCTCTCATTACGCAGGGAAATTAAGCAGAGAACTGAGAGCAGATGGGTATTCTGAGAAAAAGGTAATTCAGCATTTCCGTTGTCCCTGTTCACTCCAGGCCCCATATTTCCCTTCAGAGAGGACCGCCCACCCCCTTCCCTCACAGGCAGGCCACCTCCCCAGGGCATCAGCCCCTAGACATGGGAGCAGCACAGCATTTACAGCCTCTCCGGGTTCCCAGGCGGGCTTCTCAGGTGGCTCAGCGGTGAGGAACTCGCCTGGAGTGCAGGAGGCACAGGAGACGTAGGCTTGATCCCCGGGTTGGGAAGATCCCCGGAGGAGGGCATGGCTATCACTCCAGCATTCTTGCCTGGAGAATCCCATGGACAGAGCAGCCTGGTGGGCTACAGTCCCTGGGGTCGCAAAGAGTCGGACATGAACAAAGGGACCGAGCATGCACGCACACTGGTCCCCAGGCACCCTCCTCTTTCTCTTCAGTCCCCACAAGAGCTAGAAGTGGTGGACGTGCCAAGAGACTCCTCCTCGGGCCTTGCTGCTCACAAGGGCATAACCAGTCGATGAAGACGGTTTTGCTTGAAATACATGATTTCTGGCAATTCGTTTATGGCTGGCTGGTGTGGCCACACGAATAACTGCTCTGTATCACACAGCCCAGCTCGGTGACTTCCTCTCCCCCTGAGCCTGGAAGCCTGTGTGCACGTGTCTCCTGGTGCTCACTGCTGGGGGCGGGGACAGGTGGAGGGGTTCCGCAGCAGCGGCTGCTGCTGATAGAAAGGAGAACCACTACCCTCAACGTCCTTCCAACGGCTGCTCAAGCACTGGGATTCAGTTTATGAAACTCATGTCCATACACAAACAGTTGACAACTGCTCTCAAGGCAGGATTGCTTTCTCTCCACTTGGTCTTGCATGTGGGCCAAACTAGTACAAGGGAGACAGAAAACATGTCCCTGTGCACTCTTCTCTTCAGTGTACCACGGGAGAGAGGCTGATAGCTAATGACCGTGTGACAGAAGCAGTCCCCCATGACACCAAAAAACAAGAGAATGGCTGTTAAATGTGTGAAGAGCCCCTGAATTTTTAAATTCTTCCCAACTGATCCCAACCCGGCGAACAACGTCATAGTAAAGCACAATTTTCACATCAAGAGACTCTCTTATTTCTCTTTGGCATCAAAACATTTAACTGCATATTTTTTCAGTGCTGTGCATAAGGAAATGGTTTACCTTCCAGCATTTTCTGCAGACTGTTCCTCATGACATGGATGTTCTCTATCCCGATAAACTGAAACTTGATATTGGAATAATTGTCTTCGTTCTCATAGCCTTTCCCTGCAGCACGGTTTGCCATCGCATTAAGCTGCAGTGGGCAGCAAAACAGAACAAGTCACCAAGGATATTCATGGAACAATCGCAACACGTCACGGCTATCCACAAGAACATTCAGCACGGCATGCAGAAACGTGCGCTCCATTCCAGGACCACTGTGCTGGGCTGGGTGTCTACGGACACCTGGGCTGAGCTTACATTCAACAATGTCTATTTGTCAATGTGGGAACATTTTCTGAGCTGGGAAGCATCCTAGAGATTCTGGAGATGCCTTCTGTGGGTCCCAGGGTGGGATTCCGTAGAGCCAAGCTGTCCCAATTTAACACCAGATGTGACAGCCTTGGCTGGCAGAAGAGTACTGGCAGATTCAGTTGGCAACATAGAGCTCTTAAGTGAAATTATTAGACTTCTAGTATTAGAATGCCAAAAAACACATCAGTTTAGAGGAAGGGCAATGTCATTCTCATTTGCCGAAGGGAATCTCGCAGATACCCAATTCAACCTTGAGGGGAAGAGAGGACCAGTGGGTGCTACGTCTCCAGAGACACTTCCTCCAGCCAACCCTATTTCAGTCTCCAGAGAGGGCTTTTTAAAATCACATTCATTACCACAACTTCATACGTAAGAAGCGGCAGCTGTTAATGCGCACGGGGTTCAATGGTAATGGACTTTGAAGAAATTCATGAAGTAAACTTCTGCCGTACTCCGGTGTAACTAAGGTCAAGAAGGGGACAAGTCCTGCCTTAGCTGAGAAACACACAGATTTCTAGAATGAATGTATTATTGCTAACACTCCATTCTTGCCAGTCAACTACGAGGGCCATCACATCCTAGACATCTATATTCAGTGACCGTTCTCTCCCTCTACCCACAAGGGGCAGGAGAGCTAAACCCCAGGCAGAGAACTTGCCACCAGAAAAGTATCAGTTTTTAGGCCACAATGCAGTATTGGGAGGATATTAATACTTTACAAAAATCAAAGTTTATAAAGCCAAGTTAAGTTAAAAACATAGATAATCTTTGACTCAGATCTCCTATTTGTGAGAATCTGACACTATTTAAAATACCAGCACACAAAGATGGATATCCAAAGGTGTTTGCAACCTTTAAAAAAAAATAATTGATATTTAAAAAACTGAAAGCCTATGAATATCTCCATAGGGCAATGACTAGAGAAATTATGGTATATTCATACCCTGGACTACTAATAGGATCAAGGGATAGAGAGATAATGATAGAGACAGAAATAGAGACATATGGGCATCCCAGGTGGCACGAGCAGTAAAGAATCCGACTACCGATGCAGGAGACACAATCAGGTTCAACCCCTGGGTTTGAAGATTCCCCTGGAGGAGGAAATGATAACCCGCTCCAGTATTCTTGGCTGCAGAATCCCATGGACAGAGGAACCTGGCGGGCTACAGTCCATGGGATTGCAAGGAGTCAGACATGACTGAATGACTGAGCAGGCACACACAGAGATGTACAGATGTTGGGGGGAGGGAGAAGAGAGAGAGGAAAGAGGGGAGGTGAAGGAGGGAAGACTGGGAGCGTCACATGACATGTGAACTGAGAAAAGCAATAACATTCATACAAGTATCCCACTTTTTGTAAAAGGAACCAAGCTATAGACGTGCGGTTATGTTTATGCATGTTGAATCAAGCAGGATACAGATGAACAGAAGGCTACACTGATTTAGCAGCTGTCACAGCGGAAAGACAGAGGTGTCACGTGGCTGGGGCGCCCATCAATACCACTCTGTACGCACCTCTGGTCTTTGTTACGAACCAGACATACTAAGTTTATAAATTAAATAACAGAGGCAAAATGTATGAGAAGTGAAAAATAAAACAGCAGAGGCAAGTCCCTGCCACCAGGGGCTCTGGCAGACTCCTCACTTTGCTGCCCTGTGAGTCGGCTCACGTGACATCAGCTGGGGCACAACTTCCCTAGCCACGTTGTCTCCAGTTTACAAAAAGAGCATCCCCTTTCCCCCAGGCATGTTATGAGAATAAAGGGTTTAGTCTTAATTAAGAAAAAAAATATTAAAGTAATATTATCATTTTAAAGACAACTTATATTCATGCCTTAAATGTTTTTTATGTTTTTTAATTGAAGGATAATTGCTTTATACAATTTTGTGGGTTTCTGTCATACATCAACATATTAGGATATTTTAAAATATCTTAAGGGGAAAACTTTTCTAAAATTACCCAAAGACGTTTTGCTTTTGAAATTGTGCTTTTATACATGGACTGCAAGGAGATCAAACCAGTCAGTCCTGAAAGAAATCAGTCTGAATAGTCATTGGAAGGACTGATGATGAAGCTCCAGTACTTGGCCACCTGATGTGAAGAGCCGTCTCATTAGAAAAGACCCTGATGCTGGGAAAAGTTTAAGACAGGAGGAGAAGGGGATGACAGAGGTTGAGACGGCTGGACAGCATCACCAACTCAGTGGACATGAGTTTGAACAAGCTCCGGGAGATAGTGAAGGACGGGGAAGCTTGACAGTCCACGGGGTCCCAAAGAGTCAGACATGACTGGGTGACTGAACAACAGTTATAAAACTATCACTGCTTTGTATAATTATTTTCCAAAGTTGCTGGCTTATTCTTTACCACAAGCTTCACAAATAAAGCGGTTAATAGGCCACTATTAACAGCATATCCTATTATGCTACATGAACCTTATATGTATTTCTGCACCTTGAATAATTCAACTTAAGTCTGCTCACCGTATACCACAGAGATAACTTTTTAAACAGTGCAGTGAAAAAACAAAATACTATTATTTTTAACCTATAATAAGGATCCTATGTTCTCATTTTTTATAGCTGACTGCCTATGACCTGGGAGAATTTATCGACGGTCTTTCAAAAGCAAAGGAAGGACACAACATGGCCTCCTGAAAGTCAATGGTACTTCTCACAATGAACAGAAGGTGGCGATATTTAATCTATCATCCAAAGAGTACTTTCTCAAGGTTTGCACACATTTTACAGAACCTCTCATGATAATGGGGCACAAGCTGACCCCTCAAAGCAGGAAACACATCTTTATAATTAATAAAAAGTCACACACTATCTTGGACCTATATACATATTCATTCGGAGAGAGTATCTCTTATATTACCAAAAAAAAAAAAAAAGTCTAATTTGGTGCCCTGTCCTTTAGGGTGAGAATTCCATTTCACAACCAAGAAAAAGCTATTCATTTCAGCTCCTAAAACTTTTCAAATCATGGGAAAAACCTCAAAATGTCACATCCTCTATGTTTCTAATTATATAATGTCCTTGAAAAAAATTTATAGACGTGGAGAACCGATGCGTGGTTATTTGTGATGCAATTGTTCTGTGGAAGAAAAACTAAGGTCAACCTAGAAAGCATATTAAAAAGCAGAGACATTACTTTGCTGACAAAGGTCCATCTAGTCAAAGCTATGGTTTTTCCAGTGTCATGCATGAGTGTGGGAATTGGAACATAAAGAAAGCTGAGTGCCAAAGAATTGATGATTTTGAACTGTGGTGTTGGAAGACTCTTGAGAGTCCCTTGGACTGCAAGGAGATCAAGCTAGTCAGTCCTAAAAGAAATCAGTCCTGAATATTCATTGGAAGGACTGATGCTGAAGCTGAAGCTCCATTACTTTGGCCACCTGATGGGAATAACTGACTCATGTGAAAAGACCCTGATCCTGGGAAAGATTGAAGGCAGGAGGAGAAGGGGACAACAGAGGATGAAACGGTTGGATGGCATCACCAACCGTTTGGACATGAGTTTGAGCAAGCTCTGGGAGTTGGTAATGGACAGGGAAGCCCGGCGGGCTGCAGTTCGTGGGGTCGCAAAAAGTCGGACAAGACTGAGCAACTGAAGTGAACTCTTCTGTACTTGACTGTGCTACTGAATATAAAGACACACATATTTGATTATATTTTATAGAGCTAAACACACACACAACTGCACATAAAACTGAGGAAATCTGAACAAGATTGGTGGATTGCATCATTGTCAATATCCTGATTGCAATACTGTACCACAGTCTTGCAAGATGTTACCATTGGGGGAAACTGAGCAAAACGTACAAGCATCTCTATTATTTCCTACAACTGCATGTGAATCTCTAATTATCTCAAAATACAAAGTCTATTCAAAAAAAGAAAAACTTCTCTGCTAAAACCATGGAGTAACTGCATTCTAGTTTCAATCTGTGCTGAAGGAACACATAGACAACTGACAAATGGGACTGGAAAAACTGTCCTGTTTTCTAACCCAGGGTTACTGTGCTATTTGATCATCTCAGCATCTTTGGGTGCAAAAAAGCTCATACATCAAACAAAAAAAACCTCACGTCTCAACAAACACTTAATGAACACCTACTGTGTGCCAGACACTGCACGGAATAAGAATGTCAGTAAGAAGTGGTCCAGCCATCAGCAGCTTATACCAAGCATAGACGTGCAAGCATAGAGCACCAAATGATGAGCGCTGGTGCCCGGCAGGACTCCAGATGCAGCTGAGAGCCTGGCAGAGGCGGTAGCAGGCACTGGAATCTGGAGCAGCCACATGTGGCCTAGGGCATCAGGCGTAATGTTTCATGATAGAAGGAAGACTGGAGATGGTCTTCAATGATGAGGAAAGATGGAAAGACATGGGGAGGGCATCCAACATGAAGCGCCGAGGAAGAGAAGAGAGGGGAGCAGGTGGGTAGCAGTGAGCCAGCCACTGTGAGCACAGAGGAAGCTTCCAGTCCGGCGGTGGCAGCGAGAGAGGAAGCTGGGAAGTTTTAGGGTTCTTGACACACAAGCTGGGCTTCCCTCGTGGCTCAGATGGTAAAGAATCTGCCTGCAGTGCAGGAGACCCAGGTTCGATCCCTGGGTTGGGAAGATCCCCTGGAGGAGGGAAGGGCAACTCATTCAGTATTCTTGCCTGGAGAATTCCACGGACGGAGGAGCCTGGTGGGCTGCAGTCCTTGGGTTTGCAAAGAGTTGGATATGAATGAGCAGCTAACACACACACACCAGCTAATAGATGATGTCAGCAGAGGACTACTGAAAGCCTCTGAATAGGCTTAATTGAAAAAATATGGAGATTTAGTATCCATGTCAGAGAAGATCCACTGGAGTGAGCAGAGGATGTGAGCTCCACAAGGGAGCTGGCTCGTCTCATTTATGGCCTATGCCTATTTATGGCCTAGAACCCTGGGCCTCGGGCTGGCACAGAGCAGGCACTCTGTGAAGATTCACTGACAGGCCGACCAACCAAAGAAATGACTGAGTGAGGCTGAGGGGTGAACAACCCAAGAATGTAAAAAAAAAACAGAATCAGATTCCTTCCCTCCAATCTTAAATCACCAATCAAACACATCAAAACTATGGAAACAGTCAACGATGCTGATCTTCCTATCAAGTTAAAGGTCAGCCTGGTGGTCACCATCTTGGGCTTGACGTCTAATGTTACAGCCGAGCACATGCTGTGCCTGAAGGACAGGACCTGATCTGATGGATGGAAAATGAGCACTGAAGGTGCCCCTGGCAGGAGGCCCGGACCACGCTCTAGCCTGCGGCATCAATTAATGGTCCGTCTATCTTCATCTGTGTCTGGTGCCATGAAGAATCTGAACTTGTTGATACAACCAGAAAAGAAGAGATGATTTTATTTCTTGCAACTATGGTCTACAACTCTGCTAATCAAAGTTCTTCTTCCCTATCCCCGAGGGAAGAATTAATAGTTTTACAATCAGCATTCAGCTCAATTTACAATCCCAACCCCATATATGATGCAAAATTATCTCTTTCCCTCCTTACAGGCGATTTGGACTGGTAAGGGGTTCTTTCTCCTTTTCCTCTTTCTTCTAGGCTCTGTCTTTATACCGGGGATGGGGGAGGTAGAAAGTCAAAGTGTTAGTCGCTCAGTCATGTCAGACTCTGCAGCCCCACAGACTGTAGCCTGCCAGGCTCCTCTGTCCACAGGATTCTACAGGCAAGAAGACTGGAATGGGTTGCCATGCACTCCTCCAGGGGATCTTCCTGACCCAGAGATGGAACCTGCATCTCCTGCATTGAGGGTGGATCTTTTACCATCTGAGCTACCAGGGAGCAGGGTGATAGAGAGGGTTAGGGAAAAAAAAAAAGGTAAATATCTCTTCATAAAGCTGGAAAAGACTGCTGTTTTATCTCTGCTAGTAATCACTGCTTTTCTGGTTAACACCTGACCTGAACCTCTCTGACATAAGTGTCCAAATCCCAGGGCGGGTCTGCGGGCTCTTGGCAGGGGTGGAAGGTACAGAGCTCGCTCACGTGGAGACCCACCTTGGCTTGAGCCTATTCCAGGGCCCCAGCTTTGCTCCTCAACATGTACCCCGCAGTGCCCGCAGCCAGGAACCTCCAAGGGCGGGGAGACTGGACCCCAGCCGGCTGGCTCCTGTACAACTTCCCTTCTCGGCATCCAGTGGACCCGCGGCCTGCCCTCCATCCTGGTCCTGCCGAAGAGAGGCAAGGAGACGCCCTACTGCCCCAGACACCGTAGCTGCCCCCGCTGCCCGGCTCAGTGACTCACCCTTCACAGACTCAACCTCCGGTCATGCACCCCGATCTTTCCCACAGATCGCCCCAGATACACCCCTCACAGAGTGGAAGCCACCTCACTACTGATTCCAGGGAGACACAACTTCCCATGTGACCTCCTGTTACACAGCTAAGGAAGCGCTCACACGGCGACATCACAGGCCACCGAGCCGCAGCGCTGCCCTTGGAGAAGCAGCCAGGACCGGGGGCCGGGTGTTAGCCGAGCAGGTGCCCGGCCTGCCCTGCCTCTTCGCTCCACTGCCCTCCCAGATGCCCAGCCTGCCCTGCTTCTTCACTCCAATGCCCTCCCAGGTGCCCACGTCGGGCCCCGGCTGAGCGCATATGAGCCACCGGCTGGGTCTGCAGCTCTGAGTTCCCCACATCACAGAGAGGACAGCTCCCTCCACCCCCTGGAGCCTGGCCTGAGGCTCCCCTGGAAATCAAGATAAGCCTAGTGCGACCTTGGGCAAATGCCTGAACCTCTCTGGATCTGAGACCTTATCCATAAAAAGAAAAAATACCCGCTCCTCATTTGAAGGAGTATTGTAAGAGTCAAATGGAAAAGTGCCTGGCATTTTCACAAGCTCGGCAAAATCCTAGAGCAAAGTCAAGGCATGAGCAAGGTTGAGATAAAAGCAGTTTGATCTCATTTTATAATTCAGCAACTACCGGGACTTCCCTGGTGGTCCAGTGGTTAAGACTCTGCGCTTTCAATGCAGGGGACTCAGGTTCAATCCCTGGTCAGGGAATTCAAATCCCACATGCAGCGCGGTGTGGCCAAAAGACAAAGAAATAACAATAAATAAAATAACATTCAACAACTATGGCATCAACATGACCTCCTGTCCTCTTAATGCACTAAATTCTCACAGTAACGCATGACCTTGAGGGGAGGGTTTTTTCTTTAGGTATTAAGTTGAGCTAAGGTCCTCATGGCCTTTGCCTCCCTAGACTCTAATACCAATGAGCAATTCAGGCAGCATCTGAGGTGAGCCCTGCTCCAAGGACAAGAACAACTTTTGACCTTTCTCTATTTCATTTCAACCTGCAAGCGAACCTGGCGAGGGTCCATTTGCCATGCCCACCGCCCACAGCAAACATGGACCCGGTCTCCTGGCTACCAAGAAATAAAAATCAACAGACATGATCTTTAAAAGAACGAACGCTCTAAGCAAACAGTTTAAAACTCCCGTGAAGGTGTGTGTGTGCCTGGGCAAATAGGAAGACAGCACGACTTGTATGAGACACCAATTTTCTTTAATGGATCAGTCTCCAACTTCTTATCGCCGAGAGCAAACACACTGAGTGCTAAATATACCCTTCAAATCAAATCCTTTGGATTAATTTCTTTTAAATCTGGACTACGCCTGGCTCAACAGCTGCCACATTGCCCAGAAGGTTTACATAACATAGTACACAGTTGGATCATTGGCCCTTAAATCAGCAGCCAAATCTGTTTGCCTCTATTTAAATCTTCGAAAACGGGATTGGAGACGGGCAACCTAGTTCACTTTAAAGCCTCTGTCTTTCCATCCCTGTATTATTATTGCTATTATTTGACCAAGTGGTATGCGGGATTTTAGTTCCTCAGAGTGAAAGTTGCTCAATCATGTCTGACTCTTTGCCAACCCCACGGACTGCAGCACACCAGGCTCCTCAGTCCATGGAATTCTCCCGGCAAGAATACTAGAGAAGGTAGCCGTTCCCTTCTCCAGCGGATCTTCTCAACCAGGGACCACACCCATGCCCCCTGCAATGGAAGCGCAGAGTCCTAACCAATGACTGCCAGGGGAGTCCCCGTCCTTTTCTTATTTTGTCTTTAGCCTGTGTCTCTAAGACATTTGTGCAGTCGNGTAGCTGTCCCCTTCTCCAGCGGATCTTCTCAACCAGGGACCACACCCATGCCCCCTGCAATGGAAGCGCAGAGTCCTAACCAATGACTGCCAGGGGAGTCCCCGTCCTTTTCTTATTTTGTCTTTAGCCTGTGTCTCTAAGACATTTGTGCAGTCGTCTCTGACTTCAGAAATTCAGAGCAGCTCCACTAACCTGACGCAAGAGGCAGAATGAAGACGGGAAAGTCAAGGTGAGAAGGATGACAAAGCAGAGAGAAAAACACACATTGAAAGAGAGCTGCTGTAAATGACAGAGATTTTCCAGCATCTTTCAAGTAAAAACCCTCAAGCAGAGAAGCTATTTCTCCCCCAGTCCAAAGCCTCTTCCCTGTTGTGCTCTGAGGACTTTTCTAAAAGGAAGGGGATCCTTTACCTGTCATCTACTAGAATGTGATCCGGCTGGAATCCGGTGTGTCCTTGGTCTGCGCGGTTGGTCTGCTCTACTGGTGTCTAAGAGGACCTCTTCCTCACCGCCCCACCCTGCCCCCCACTGCTGCCCCACAGCCGCCCGCCTGTTAGACCATCCAGGACTGTTCTGAGGTCAGTGATGGAAGACATCTAACTACATGATCGAGACCGTGCATCACCATATTTGGTGACATGGCGCTCAGAGCAGCAGCAAAATTGCCAGGGTCTGGGTCAACCACACAGTGGGTAGTATCCAGTTTCCATGATTTCCCTTATCCACCGTGAGTACAGACCCATGTCTGCAATTACCCACTCCATGGTAACTGATGTTTAACATCTTGAAGACCTTATGTTCTTTCAACCTTTTTATGATTAATTTTTTTTCACACTATAATTTATAAAAGAAAAGTTTGTTAAAATCCTCCTCTTACCCCACAAGGGGGGGAAAAAAACACCAAAAAACCACTGTCAACAGTTTAATATATATACCTTTAAACTTTTTTCAGTGCATAGAATAATGTATAATTTTTATAATTACTATTACATACACGAGATCATGTCATAGATTTCTGTAGCTCACTCTTGCTGTTTCACAGTACATCTTAGACACTGTTCTGCACCCACATGGAGAAAGAACATGTACCCTTCTCTCTCATCACTTATAGATCCAGGTATATTTTATTCATAACTGGCAAGAAATCCCAATGCCAGATGTGTTGAATTAATGGCCATATCGCTGTCACCTCATTTTACCCTATATCTTCCACGCCCCTCTTCTCCTTGGAATTCTACCAGGTGAGTGCTTATCCTTCCAGATCTTTTTCTGTTTCAACTGACATTTTTACCTACCTACAGCTCGCTGTTTTCCATAGACACAGTAATATACATATTAATTTGTAACTTTTTTTTAACTTAACATTCCGTTTTGGAAATCCTTCCATGTCATAGACATAGTGGAATTAACTACAACCTGAATTTGCAAGGGGAGAGGTGAACATCCCACAAACACTGAACTGCCGGGATTCCACAGTGAATTTCATACTGTTAGAGAAGAAAAGGTCCTTTTGTGAACAAACCGAAGAATAATCTGGCATGTTTAGGAGAGCGACCTCCAGCATCGCACCGTGCTTTTGTCGTGTGCACTGTGTTCCAAGCACGAGGCTCGGAGCCGGGAAAGATCCAAAGTCCCTGCCGCCGTCAGGCCCTCCCAGAGCTCAGGGCCCCAGGAAGCAGGCGGGCAGGGCAGCCGCTGTGCAAAAGGAAAGAGCCCCTCTGCAGACGGCACTCCCTGAGCGGGTGAGGCCTCATCTCTCTGCAAAGACATGCATCGGCGTGGCGACACTCACCTTGGGCCGAGTGTCCACGACGTAAAGGAAGTCGCTTCCCGGGTTGGCCTTCCTGATGGCCTGTAGCATCTGCTCATCCTCCAGGCAGCGGGCGCTGAAGCCAGACAGGGGCTGGCTGCTCCGGCAGATGGAGGCCTATGGGGAGAGGCCGCGGCAGCACGGCCGCATCAGGCAGCAGGTCGACTGCACCACCCCCTGCCCGAGACCCTCAGACTGTCACCACAACAAAGGACACTTGGGCCGAGTGTCCACGACGTAAAGGAAGTCGCTTCCCGGGTTGGCCTTCCTGATGGCCTGTAGCATCTGCTCATCCTCCAGGCAGCGGGCGCTGAAGCCAGACAGGGGCTGGCTGCTCCGGCAGATGGAGGCCTATGGGGAGAGGCCGCGGCAGCACGGCCGCATCAGGCAGCAGGTCGACTGCACCACCCCCTGCCCGAGACCCTCAGACTGTCACCACAACAAAGGACACTCACCCTCACTCCCCAGTTTACCTACACCCCTGGCTTGTGAAAGTATCAATGCTTTCAGGAAATAGAAGTTGGCGTCTTTCTAACTCAAAAAACCATTACATGGGCAAGCAGTGCAAAAAGCTTCTCTGAGTAACAACTAGGATGCATAAGCGTGGGCTTCCCAAGCGGTGCTAGTGGTTAAAAAAAAAAAAAAAACAACCCTGCCTGTCAGTGCAGGAGACATAAGAGACCTGGGTTCCATCCCTGGGTCGGGAAGATTCCTTGGAGAAAGAAATGGCAACCCACTCCAGTATCCTTGCCTGGAAAATTGCACAGACAGAGGAGCCTGGTTGGCTACAGTCCATGAGGTCACAGAGAGTTGGACACGACTGAGCATGCACGAATGCAAGGTTGTTTAGGTAGGATCCAAATGATGAAATTGTAAAACCATCTAAATAAATAGTCTACTCTGCTTGACACCACTCCATCTTCCTGTGAAAGTAGAAATATAAAGTAACTCTTCTCCTAAAAATTATAAAAGTTACTTCTTTAGTGTTTCCATCATTTACTAGCTCACTTAGAAACATCACAAAACTCTCAAACTGATTCTCATCCTAAATGGGGGAGTGCTCTTGGTGACAGACCCCAGGCTGCTGCCAGTGTCTAAGGACAGGAGGCTCAGACCCCGGCTGACGCAGGTGGGTTATAACGAAGCAAGGGCTTCCTTGGGAACCAACCTGTGTGCTGTTCTGTGATCTCCCTGTTCTGTGATTCTAACCGAGTACACTGAACTGTGGCTCAGGGCTTCTCTGGTAGTTCAGCTAGTAAAGAATCTGCCTCCAATGTGGGAGACCTGGGTTCGATCCCTGGGTAGGGAAGATCTCCTGGAGAAGGGAAAGGCTACTCACTCCAGTATTCTGGTCTGGAGAATTCCATGGACTGTATANTGAACTGTGGCTCAGGGCTTCTCTGGTAGTTCAGCTAGTAAAGAATCTGCCTCCAATGTGGGAGACCTGGGTTCGATCCCTGGGTAGGGAAGATCTCCTGGAGAAGGGAAAGGCTACTCACTCCAGTATTCTGGTCTGGAGAATTCCATGGACTGTATAGTCCATGGGGTCACAAACAGCTGGACACAGCTGAACGACTTTCACTTTTCGCCCTGAACTGTGGGACAATGTACACAATAACATAAACATCCCTCTGAGTTACTAATGGGTGAGTATGGCCACAACCTCACAGCTATGAAACTTATACTTTTGTGGCAAAGTACTTTCTATGAATTTAGATTTTATTTTGACACTTAGATTGAAGTCAAATTGCCAAATACAATCTAGGAATGACTCTTTCGAAGAATCTGCACTGAGCCTGGTTACCCACGTGTATGACGGCAGAGGTGCCCCCTGGCTCAGGGAAGGGGGCAGTGCTTAGGAGGGAAACCTCCCCTGGAAAGAGCCACGGCACAGCCCATTCCGGCGCCCGCATGCCAGACTCCATCCTGGAAGGCAACCCGGCTCTGAGTCCAAGTGCAGCTTAACTGTCCTTCACACTCATCCTAGGGCTACTCAGCCAGGCGTGGGTTTCTCCAGAGAAAGGTGAGCTCTGAGGCTCCTCGCTGGAGAAGGCAGGATATTTCTTACTAACTACATGATCCTCATGTGGCGCTAGTGGTAAAGAACCCGCCTGCCAGTTCAGGAGACATAAGAGACACGGGTTCGATCCCTGGGTTGGGAAGATCCCCTGGAGAAGGGCATGGCAACCCACTCCTGTATTCTGGCCTGGAGAATCCCATGGACAGAGGAGCCTGGTGTGCTACAGTCCATGGGGTTGCAAAGGGTCCAATACAACTGAGCCAACTCAGCATGTGTGTGCGTACACACACACACACACGATACACACACACAGACACACATACACACGATCCTCCAGCTGATGGAGGACGTGCTGGCAGAATGGAGAATTGCAGACATTTCTAACAATTGCTAACAGCACCCGTCTGAGGGTTCCAGCACATTCTGTACCAGAGCGGCAATTACTAAGGGGCTCCAGGAGCCCTGGGCCTGCAGCCAGAATTCAGGAGCGGGGTGCCTGCTGAGTGGGAAGCAAGGCAAAGGGCTGTTGAATTTTTGAGTTGCTGGCAACAGATGTCCAACCACAGGGTGGAGGAGGAAGGGCCTGGGGCGTCTGACCACAGATGGGCAGCCAGCCAGCAAGAGGAGAGCCAGGGGCTAGGCACCTGATGGCAGAGACTGCAGAGGAGGGGCTCAGGAACCACAGGCGAGCTGCATCCTGTGCAGAAAGCAAAT
>SJYX01010583.1:84547-116744 GCA_006410675.1 Oreotragus oreotragus
CTTGTGTTGTTGGAAGAGGGTGTTTGCTATGACCAGTGCATTTTCTTGGCAAGACTCTATTAGCCTTTGCCCTGCTTCATTCCATACTCCAAGGCCAAATTTGCCTGTTACTCCAGGTGTTTCTTGACTTCCTACTTTTGCATTCCAGTCCCCTATAATAAAAAGGACATCCTTTTTGGGTGTTAGTTTAAAAGGTCTTGTAAGTCTTCATAGAACTGTTCAACTTCAGCTTCTTCAGCATTACTGGTTGGGGCACAGGCTTGGATTACTGTGATAGTGAATGGTTTGCCGTGGAAATGAACAGAGATTCTGTCGTTTTTGAGACTGCACCCAAGTACTGCCATTTCAGACTTTTTTGTTGACTATAAAGGCGACTCCATTTCCTCTAAGGGATTCTTGCCCACAGTGGTAGATATAATGGTCATCTGAATTAAACTTGCCCATTCCATTCCACTTTAGTTTCCTGATTCCTAAAACGTTGGTGTTCATTCTTGCCATCTCCTGTGTAGAACATATTAATTTGATATATTTGTATGCTATAATACGATTGCCATCATAGTGACAATTAGCACCTCTATCATGTTACATGATCATCCTTTCTTTCCGTGGCAGGAATCATTAAGTTCTAGTCTCTTAAAAGTGTGATGATTATAACAGAATATTGATGTCTATCAACAAATTTTTGCTGAACATGACGTACTATGTGCCAGGCATTAGGTTAGGTGCTAGGGCAGTAACGAATAACAAAAGAGTTACTAGCCCCAAAGACTGCACATTCCCCGAAAAACTGATCCTTGTTGCCCTGGTTACCACCTCCCTGTAAATGCGTTTACCACTGCAGGGTAGTATCCACCTGAGGGGCCAGCCATGGCATTATAATCAGACCTCTGTACTTCCTGAGGGTCCATCACACAGCTGAGCACTTTGGGATGAGAGTTAGCTGTCAGGAACTGTGCTATATCTACATAGACAGCTGCCTTCTTAAGCACTTAGGACCTAAAATTTACTTCAAGGAATTAATGATGTAATAGGGAGAAATTTATGATGTAAGGTAGGAACAGCATGAAATGATTTATATATAAATAAAATAATACATACTACATAAACTACAGCTGTAGAGAACTGACATAAATAAGATTTTTTTTAAATTACTGGTTTAGATTATACTTTCAATTTTATTCGAAGAGAAACAGATTAAAATTTTGACACGGTAATGAATGCCCATTATTTTATTTAAAGAAAGACCATTTTAAGAGTTAGGTACAGGGACTTTCCTGGTAGGCCAATGGTTAAGACTTCGCCTTCCAATGCAGGGATGGGGTAGGGGTTCGATCCCTGGTGAGAGAGCTAAGATCCCACGTGTCTCATGGCCAAACAAACAAAACATAAAACTGAAGTGATGCTATAACAAATTCAATAAAGACTTTAACTAGACGGTCCACATTAAAAAAACATCTTTAAAAAAAAAACAAGAGTTAGGTATAAAGGAAATCTTACCTTAGAGAGACTACCCAAAGCAAATGTCTTATAAAAAGGGATAAGAGCAATGCTGATAAAAATGATGCTGGTGACAATTAGCTTGGAGAGAACAGGGCAGCATTGGTTCTGGAACCTCAGCTTCAGTACTCCACGTACGGAGTTGTTTCCACCAAAGCAATAGCTTCTTCTCCAACAGATGACACCACTAGCCCCACTCTCATCAAGGAATTTGTGAAAAGAAAGAAGTAACTCATAAAAGAAGGAAGGAAAAAGCAGATGTTTTCTCACCCACAAGGTTAAAAGCAAAAGTAATGGATGATGACATAACCTTCCCAATGGACTATTAGTGAGAAATAGTTTGACAGAATTAACTTTTATTATATTTTCTAAGCTGGTAACAAATAAGGGTTCATCATCTCTGTCTCATTTTAACAACATTTGTAAAAAGCAGAAAATCCCCTAGGGTTTCCCCTTTTCTGTTTCAGCACGATTTGCTGATTGTATGTTTGCCACCTATTACTTTTGGGAAAAAGATGCTGAGTAACTCATGTTTTGCCGTCTCTACACGATGGGACTTGAGTGACTAAATGTGAGTCATGTTTGTGGTGTTAAGTCGAGAAGGAAACCTCATCAGACATAGGAAGAACCTGTGTTTCCAAGGAAATACTATTCCACAGATGCAGTGTAGACTCATCTTCACCCTCACCCAAGGGTGTGTCATGTTTTAAAAAAANTCTACACGATGGGACTTGAGTGACTAAATGTGAGTCATGTTTGTGGTGTTAAGTCGAGAAGGAAACCTCATCAGACATAGGAAGAACCTGTGTTTCCAAGGAAATACTATTCCACAGATGCAGCGTAGACTCATCTTCACCCTCACCCAAGGGTGTGTCATGTTTTAAAAAAATTTTTAATTATTCATTTTTCTCTACTTCACTTGGATTTTCCTTCATTTCTTTCTGTCTCTTTTTTTTTTTTTTTTTTTAACCAATTATTTATTTATTTATTTTTGGCTGAGCTGCATCTTCGTTGCTGCTCACAGGCTTTCTCTAGCTGCGGCGAGCGGGAGCGCCTCTCAGGGGCAGAGCACAGAGTCTAGGGCGAGCTCCGGCCGGTGCAGCTCGGGGGCACAGTAGTCGTGGCGCACGGGCTTAGATGCTCTGAGGCCTGTGGAATCCTCCCACGCCTTCCAGGGACTGAACCTGTGTGCCCTGCTTTAGCAGGCGGATTCTTAACCACTGGACCACCAGGGAAGGCCTTTCCTTCCTTTCAAGGCTAAAAATCCACTGCAAAGGTCGGCTTTAGTGACGGAACAAATCATTACATTAGCCGGATACTTTATAATGGTTAAGACAGGAAGGGCGCAAATGTCTACTCAGGGCGTAAGATTATGACTGCTAGATTTAAGTGCCATTAGGAAGAAAAGTTAGTATCCTGAAAGTGGCCGTTCTATTCCAAATAATCTATAAGTTCAAGATATTCACAAGAGGGCTTCCCTGGTGGCTCAGTGGTCAAGACTCCACCTGCCAGTGCAGGAAACACGGGTGTGATCCTTGATCTGGGACGATCCCACATGCTGCACAGCAACTAAGCCCGCGTGCCACATCTACTGAGCCTGTGCCCCCCAACAAGAGAAGCCACCGGAATGAGAGGCCCTCATACCGCAAGGAGAGAAAAGCCCCTGTAGCCGCAAAGATCCAGCACGCCAAAAATAAATAATCAAGTTATAAGGAAGAAAGATGTGGGAGGACCTGACCGTCCACATATTTATTGACAGCAACATACTCACAATATGTTATATGAAGAAAAGCAAGACAGGGGCACAGGTAGTATAATTCCATTTTTCTTGTATGTATTTGAACCATCCCTTTGCCTCCACATTCTCCAATTGTAAACAATGAAATACATTACTCGTGTAAGAAAAAATTTATTAAACTACGCAGATGAGAAAAAAGTGAAAAGTTTAAAAGCTACTAGAAGAATGTGGGCTTCTTGGGTGACACAGTGGTAGAGAATCTGCCTGCCTATGCAAGAGACTTGGGTCGATCCCTGGGTCGGGAAGATCTCCTGGAGGAGGAAATGGCAACCCACTCGTCTTCTTGCCCGAAAAATCCCATGGAGAGAGGGACATGGTGGGCTACAGTCCATGGGATTTTCTCCAGGCAAAGAGCTGGACATGACTGAGCACACACACAGAGAAGAACATTAGGGCAATGCGATACGGGCTCTTTTGTTCCTTTTTCTCTCTCTTTTGCAAATTCCCTACAATGTTCTGACTGTACTTTCATTACTGGAAACACTTTAAAAATTAGTAGGAAAACCAGCCCTGCTTTGCAAGCCCACCCTCAGGGAGAATATGAATCAGCTCTGCCCCCCGACCCTCCACATCCCTCCACCCACCCCATTCCCTCTGGAAGTGCAGACATGTTTCTCCACAGTTCTCCAGGGAAGCCTCTTGGTGACCTTGTGTACCAATCAAGAGTTCAGGGAGCCCAGAAGGAGCTGGTGCCAAACTGCCATCAGAGCCTCTGCGACTCCCTACTCATCACTCACTGAGCTATAAAAAGACCGGGCGGGAGAAGGGAGGCCCTGCCCCGAAGGCGCCGCTGGGCCTCTCTGGGGTTCCACTCCTTCAGCCATCGGAGGGGATGGTCTCTAAGGTGGCTTCTTCAAACTTTCTGATCCCAGATGCAGGTGGAGAATACAGCTGGCAATACCCAAGGGAGACTTGGAAATTCCACACATCNACCAATTATTTATTTATTTATT
The DNA here is from genome assembly GCA_006410675.1 of Oreotragus oreotragus. Classification (NCBI taxonomy): domain Eukaryota; kingdom Metazoa; phylum Chordata; class Mammalia; order Artiodactyla; family Bovidae; genus Oreotragus; species Oreotragus oreotragus. The sequence continues at coordinate 88,796 of SJYX01010583.1, forward strand.
TTTGGCTGAGCTGCATCTTCGTTGCTGCTCACAGGCTTTCTCTAGCTGCGGCGAGCGGGAGCGCCTCTCAGGGGCAGAGCACAGAGTCTAGGGCGAGCTCCGGCCGGTGCAGCTCGGGGGCACAGTAGTCGTGGCGCACGGGCTTAGATGCTCTGAGGCCTGTGGAATCCTCCCACGCCTTCCAGGGACTGAACCTGTGTGCCCTGCTTTAGCAGGCGGATTCTTAACCACTGGACCACCAGGGAAGGCCTTTCCTTCCTTTCAAGGCTAAAAATCCACTGCAAAGGTCGGCTTTAGTGACGGAACAAATCATTACATTAGCCGGATACTTTATAATGGTTAAGACAGGAAGGGCGCAAATGTCTACTCAGGGCGTAAGATTATGACTGCTAGATTTAAGTGCCATTAGGAAGAAAAGTTAGTATCCTGAAAGTGGCCGTTCTATTCCAAATAATCTATAAATTCAAGATATTCACAAGAGGGCTTCCCTGGTGGCTCAGTGGTCAAGACTCCACCTGCCAGTGCAGGAAACACGGGTGTGATCCTTGATCTGGGACGATCCCACATGCTGCACAGCAACTAAGCCCGCGTGCCACATCTACTGAGCCTGTGCCCCCCAACAAGAGAAGCCACCAGAATGAGAGGCCCTCATACCGCAAGGAGAGAAAAGCCCCTGTAGCCGCAAAGATCCAGCACGCCAAAAATAAATAATCAAGTTATAAGGAAGAAAGATGTGGGAGGACCTGACCGTCCACATATTTATTGACAGCAACATACTCACAATATGTTATATGAAGAAAAGCAAGACAGGGGCACAGGTAGTATAATTCCATTTTTCTTGTATGTATTTGAACCATCCCTTTGCCTCCACATTCTCCAATTGTAAACAATGAAATACATTACTCGTGTAAGAAAAAATTTATTAAACTACGCAGATGAGAAAAAAGTGAAAAGTTTAAAAGCTACTAGAAGAATGTGGGCTTCTTGGGTGACACAGTGGTAGAGAATCTGCCTGCCTATGCAAGAGACTTGGGTCGATCCCTGGGTCGGGAAGATCTCCTGGAGGAGGAAATGGCAACCCACTCGTCTTCTTGCCCGAAAAATCCCATGGAGAGAGGGACATGGTGGGCTACAGTCCATGGGATTTTCTCCAGGCAAAGAGCTGGACATGACTGAGCACACACACAGAGAAGAACATTAGGGCAATGCGATACGGGCTCTTTTGTTCCTTTTTCTCTCTCTTTTGCAAATTCCCTACAATGTTCTGACTGTACTTTCATTACTGGAAACACTTTAAAAATTAGTAGGAAAACCAGCCCTGCTTTGCAAGCCCACCCTCAGGGAGAATATGAATCAGCTCTGCCCCCCGACCCTCCACATCCCTCCACCCACCCCATTCCCTCTGGAAGTGCAGACATGTTTCTCCACAGTTCTCCAGGGAAGCCTCTTGGTGACCTTGTGTACCAATCAAGAGTTCAGGGAGCCCAGAAGGAGCTGGTGCCAAACTGCCATCAGAGCCTCTGCGACTCCCTACTCATCACTCACTGAGCTATAAAAAGACCGGGCGGGAGAAGGGAGGCCCTGCCCCGAAGGCGCCGCTGGGCCTCTCTGGGGTTCCACTCCTTCAGCCATCGGAGGGGATGGTCTCTAAGGTGGCTTCTTCAAACTTTCTGATCCCAGATGCAGGTGGAGAATACAGCTGGCAATACCCAAGGGAGACTTGGAAATTCCACACACCTGTACCCACAAAGAGCCATTGGAACGAAAGGAGAGCTAAGAGAAGTCATGCTCAGCTCTGTGCCATCAGGGCTTCATCTGGATTAAGTATCTGCATTTCAACAGATGGGCTTCCCCCCATGGCTCAGTGGGAAAAGAATTCGCCTGCGATACAGGAGATGCGGGTTTGATCCCTGGGTTGGGAAGATCCCTTGGAGAAGGAAACGGCAACCCACTCCAGTATTCTTGCCTGAAAAACCCCATGGGCAGAGGCGCCTGGCGGGCTACAGTCCAAACGGTCACAAAGAGTCAGACGTGACCGAGTGACTAAGCACTTATTTCACCAAACGCCTCCACTCACCCTGTACTCTCTATTCACATCGCTGAGCTGCCAATAATCATTAGGGAGGCCCATGCGCTTGTATTCTTCACTGAGAGTGATCAGCATCCAGCCTTGTTCCCTTTCTTCTCTATCCAGCTTGGGGTTGAATGAAAAGCAGTATAGCTCCTCGTATTTCACTGCAAAAAATAAGGGAGAACAAAACCAAATCAAGTCAAAGCCACAACCAAATCCCCCCAGATACATCTTGTCCGGGCTGGAGAGGCCAGCCCAGCTGCTCACCCTCGGGACCCTCCTAGAGGCACCCCATCCCTATGGTGGGACCACCCACCTCCTCCCAACAATGACAAGACCTCAGCACAACTGAGCAAAGCTTTAAAAGAACTTCTTTCCTTTCAGGAGTGCGACCTTCCCCATCTTGTGGGGTTTTTTTTTTTTTTTTAGTTTCTTTTGAAAACTAATATATCTTCAGACCACATAAAATATGGAGCTTAAAAATGAATTAAGAACATATGTTTCTTACAATATTTAAGACATGGAAGTAAGCTAAGTGTCCATCAACAGATGAATGGATACAGAAGATGTTTTACATATATATACATACATACATATACCTACACACATACCTACAGCCACACACACATATATTTAAAAAGAATATTATTCAGCGATAAAAAATGAAAGATTGCCATTTGCAGCAACATAGATGGACCAGAGATTTATCACACTAAGTCAAGCAGAGAGAGACAAACACTATATAACATGACTTTTACATGGATTCTAAAAAACAGTACAAATTAACATATTTACAAAACAGAAACACACTCACAGACATAGAAAACAAATCTATAGTTACCAAAGGGAAAGGAGTGGGAGAATTAGGAGTATGGGATTAAACAGATACACACCACGACATATAGAATAAACAAGGAGTTACTGTATAGCACAGGGAACTATATTTAATAACTTAAAATAACCTACAGAGGACAAGAATCTGAAAAAGAACATACAGGCATAACTGAATCACTCTGCCATACATCTGAAACTAACACAATATAGTAAATCNTATGGGATTAAACAGATACACACCACGACATATAGAATAAACAAGGAGTTACTGTATAGCACAGGGAACTATATTTAATAACTTAAAATAACCTACAGAGGACAAGAATCTGAAAAAGAACATACAGGCATAACTGAATCACTCTGCCATACATCTGAAACTAACACAATATAGTAAATCAAATATAGTGCAATTTTTTTTTTAAAGGACATACATATTCCTTTGACATCCAGAACTCAATCTGTTTATGTAAGTCGAGCTCAAGTTTGGGAGGGCTTCTCAGAGTTACAGAGAGGCCTGGCCACTGCCATGTTCTAAGGCTCAAATAGTGTTAAAAAAGAAATGATAAAACAGTTGGAAAAAACTGTGGTGTATATTTAAGTATTTGCACCGAAAACACTTGAACTTTCAACAACTACGTAAATGGCAGAATTGTACTGTTCTCACAGTATTTCTAGGATTCATTAAACAAGGTCCATTCACAGTGCGTGGGACACAGTCCATGAGTGGTGAGTTGAAGGATGTGTAATGACAGACTTCTTTCAGGTCTGCCAGATCATCTCTGACTTTGGGCATCACCGTTTATGCTTGCAAGGCCAGGCCTGACAGCCGTTCCCAGCAAGATCGAGGACTGCGGTTCTCTTGCTCTGGCCTTGCCACATTGAGGGAGGCAACTTAACCAGTGCTGCCCAACAGAAATACAGTGTAAGCCACGTGTGTCGTGTAAGACCTTGTAGTCACACGAAAATTGTAAAAAGAAAGTGAAATTAATCTTTACAGTATATTTAATTTAGCCCAGCACATCCAAGGCATCATTCAACATATATGGAGTACAGTACCTATTAATATTTTTCACATTGTGTTGTACTGTCTTTGAAATTCTGTGTGTGTTTCACACTGAACAGCACATCCTAGTTCAGACCAACCACATTTCAAGCCCTTGACAGCCCCATGTGGCTAGCGGCTACCTTCTAGACAGTGCAAATCGAAGCACTTTTGGTGATAATAAACCGTGGCTGATAAGTCAGTGAACTTTGTTTCATTCCAGATTCTCTTCTGATTAAACATACTGACGGGCATCTAGTAGGCATCATCACAGGTGTCCTTGCAGAGATGAGAAATCCGAGGCACAGGGAGGCTCGGCAGAGTCCCCAGGGTCACACAGTGCGAGGTTGGAGTCCGCTACACAGCGCATGCGCTTCCCCACCACACCTGTTGCCCCTCAGAGGCAGCCCCTTCTCCCTTCCCCCCATGTGAGCCACTTTTGTATACTTTCTTTCCAACTATCCCCCTAAACTTCCTTTTCATTTCTCCAATAGAACTGTTTCCCCTTAAAGTTTTCTTAGATCATTTTTATTCCTTCATCTGTCAGTGGTATTCAGCATGAACAACTGAATGCTCCTAAACATGCATCTCTAAGTCCAACAGGGGAAACTAGCACCAGCAAAAGGCCACAGAAACACACGGGCGGCCTAAGGTCAAGACTGTTTAAAGCTTCTTTTGATTACTATTGAAATGACTCACCTACAGGTATGACCACCTGACTGACTCATTGGAAAAGACCCTGATGCTGGGAAAGATTGAAGGCAGGAGGGGAAAGGGGCAACAGAGGACGAGATGGTTGGATGGCATCACGGACTCGATGGACATGAGTTTGAGCAGACTCTGGGAGACGGTGAAGGACAGGGAAACTTGGTGTGCTGCCATCCATGGGGTTGCAAAGAATCAGACACAACAGAGCGACTGAACAGCAACCCAAGGATGATAAGATAAGGGTCGTACTTTAAGTACTAGACGTTAGCCTTAGGCAGGTGCTCTTTCTTCCAAAAAAAGAAGCAAGAAGACTAGGGTTTTATCAGTGAGATAAGCTATGTTCTATTTTAGTGTCTCTTGATGTCATTATTTCCAATTTGAGAATTGAGCATACAGTTTCAACAAAGAAGCAGATGCACATGTACACATATATGCACACACGCGCACGCACACACACATGCACAATGCAGACACTTCCAGTAAAAACGGTTTCTTGCCATTTTAGCAAATTGAGCAGACAGCATATAAAACTGACATCCAGTTCTGGGAATGGTTAGCCTGACACCAACATATGTTTTCCATCTCTAAGTACCATTTTCATGACTCAGGCTTCTGATATCATAATGTTAACCACAAATGTAATTTGTTTAAGAAGCCAAAAGAATCTCTTGAGAAAGCCTCCGTTCCCTCAGTGAAAGGAGTGCTGAGGAAGATGGGGAAATGACAGAAGTTAAGTTCCCTTGGTAAAATGCCTACACGTAGGTTTAAAGGTAGAGGAAGAAAACCACTCTATGACTACTGATGATTTTCTGGTGTTTGGGATCATTCTTGCTGTCATTAGGGAGAGACAAGGAAACCACACATAAATTGATGCAAGAATAATTTGTAACCAATATTAAGATCACTCTTGAGTTGGGAGCCATCAGAATGGGTTTCCATTAAAATAACAAAATTTTCTCTTTCAATTATTTTTAAGGAAAGGGGTGATCGACTATACCTTTGGCCCAACTTATGTAAAACTCTTCACAATGGCAGAGAAACCCCCATTTTTGTCAGTCAAAATGTTTTGTTAATGTAGGCAAGCTTCTTACCCAGAGGCCACCAGAAGAAGCCCTCAGCTACAAACTGCCTACTCTGAGAATGTAAAAAGTATCATTAACATCAATTCAAGGTTTACTGAACATTTCCAAAGTACTTCCATCTCCTGCAAAATACATAGGAGAATGTTTAATAATTAAGATCCAAGAGTCGTGGGTTCAATTCCTGGATCGGGAAGATCCCCTGGAGTAGGAAATGGCAACTGGCTCCGGTATTCTTGCCTGGAGAATTCCATGGACAGAGGAGCCTGGCGGGCTATGGTCCATGTAGTCGCAGAGAGTCAGACGTGACTGAGCAACTAAGCACAAGGTCAGTTAAGTAAGGCAAGATAAGGAAGGAAAGGGGAAATTCACCAGGAGTCATCAGGAGGACAGGTATGTGGGGTTTTATTTTATTAAAATTTTTTATTTTGTATGGAGTATAGCCAAGTAACAATGTTGTAATAGTTTCAAGTGGAGAGCAAAGGGACTCAGCCATACATATACATGTACCCATTCAAGGCTATGGTTTTTCCAGTAATCATGTGTGGATGTGAGAGCTGGACTATAAAGAAAGCTGAGCACCAAAGAATTGATGCTTTTGAACTGTGGTGTTGGAGAAGACTCTTTAGAGAGTCCCTTGGACTGCAAGGAGATCCAACCAGTCCATCCTAAAGGAGATCAGTCCTGAGTGTTCATTGGAAGGACTGACGTTGAAGGTGAAACCCCAACACTTTGGCCACCTGATGCGAAGAGCTGACTCATTGGAAAAGACCCTGATGCTGGGAAAGATTGAAGACGGGAGGAGAAGGTGACAAGATGAGATAGTTGGATGGCATCACCGACTCAATGGACATGAGTTTGGGTAAACTCCGAGAATTGGTGATGGAGAGGGAGGCACGGGGTGCTGCAGTCCGTGGGGTTGCAAAGAGTTGGACACGACTGAGCGACTGGACTGAACTAAACTGATTCTCTGATACGGGCCTCCCCCGTGGCTCAGGTAAAGAACCCATCTGCAATGCAGGAGACATGGGTTCAATCTCTGGGTCAGGAAGATCCCTTGGAGGAGGGCATGGCAAACCACCCCAGCATTCTTGCCTGGAGAATCCCCATGAACAGAGGATCCCGGTGGGCTATAGTCCATGGGGTCGCAAAGAGTTGGACACAACTGAAGCGACTTAGCATGCACACATTCTCTGATATACAGGGTTTTAGAACCCAAAGTAATGAAAGTTAAATTGCTCTCCATGCTCTACTTAATTCAGGCAACTTAAAATAAATGTAACTGAAAAACCATTTAAAGAGGAGTGAGAAGATAACAGTTATTATTGGGTTTTACACATTTTAAAATAAAAAATAACGAGAACACTCTTGTCTATTTTCACCAGACAAGTACTCAAATTAAACATTAGGAAGCTGACATTTAGCAGAAAACTGCTATTGGACCCAGAGTTTAATATCATCAATAAAAAGTAATAAAAATTGTTACTGTAAAAACTGCTTAAGTGGCACTGACTCTGATAAGAACTGCAAAAAGTCAAAGTAAGCTAACGAGACTATGTCAATCCTGAGATGTTAAAAACCACAGAAAATATGCAGAAGAATTAGGGACTCAGATGAGCAGGAAAAAAAATGCTATTATAAAATGGGGAAACAGACCCAAAAAATGGTTTAAATAATAAAAAGGGCCCACAAATACTACAAGAGAGAAAGATGATAGATATTAAAAATAAACAGCAGGAGGCTAATGAGAGAGAGGAGAAAAGAAAGGATGTGGGAGAAATGAACCCCTCTGAGAAACAGGGGTCTCTAATAAGAAAATGTATAACCTTATTTGCACATCAGATCTACATTTTTTTACTTGGGGTACAGCCCAATTTTAATTTATTCCTTTAAGAAGAATTAAAGAGTTCTCTGGATCTGGCTACAGTATATTTTGCTGGGATCTTTTACAGTCCATGACCAAGTCCTTACCAACCAATTTTTTAGTCATTTGATTTATTCTTATCCGAGAAATTGCAATTCAGTGAAGAGAGACTCTCAAGGGCTTTAAAATTACCTCTTCATAGGCCTTGACTTAAACAGACTCCCAAACGTTTCTTCTTTTGTTTAAAAAAGAAAAAGTCTCCTCTATAGGACCCTGGAGTTAGCTGTATCCATAAGGAGAGCTGAAAATACGAGCTTTGTATTGATGACTAACCACAATAACCCCAGAGATCGATACTGTGCTGCTGGAACTCAAAGTCATTTCCCCACCAAACACACACATCCATCCCCGCCTCCCACACACACCCAGAGCCCTCTTCTGACATACCTCAAGGAAAGAGGAGGTGTAATTTGTGAAAGGTCCTGGGATGTCCTGAGAAGCCACCCCACCTCCAGGGGAAACCCTTCCACCTTTCCCCACCTCCACCCAGATTCAAAACCCTACTTCCAAGATTGGGCTGTAATATGTCCTAATTTTAGCCTTGCTTTTAGCACTAAACTGTTAAGCTGCCTGGGTTCTAGTTCCTCTTTCCACATTCATTAAAGTACCATGTTTTACATAAACTGGCAATTGTAATTCCAATGTTTCACAATGCTGGTGGCTTTTAAAAAAAATCTCCCAAACTAATGGCTTTAATTCAATTAATTACTATAGTCTCCTTCTTTGGTCTCTGGCTAACACCGAACTGCCAAAACTACATCTTTAAGAAAAAGTGTATATTTTTAAAAGCAGGGGAAACACAACGGGTTTCCTCCCTGGGGACCCTCACAATGCAAATCTGGGAGCTCGCTGTTATCTGGGGCCAGGGCTCTCATTGCCACTGTGATGGACTCTTCCACTCAGGCCTTTCCCAGTTCTCTGGGCTATTCCTAAATCCCATTAATCCGGCCAGAGCACATGTATTATCCAGGACATCCATTAATCAATGACACGGAAACTGCTGGCGCACAATCCCCTTCTCATTCCCTGCCACACGCAGCCTAACGTACATCTTCCCAGAACTTCTGTTCCAATTATAGTGTGCCCTCCAAAAAGTTCAACTGCTTTTCTGGCTAACTCTGCAGTTCTTTTCAACACAGAGAGATAAAAAAGCCTCAGTGGGCTGACTTGAAAGGGAAGCTAAGTCAAGTCAAAGTGATCAGATTCTGACAGCTCCCTGGCAACCCTCCCATCTCAAAACTTCAGCTCCTGGCTCTCAACAGATGATGTGGTCTGTTCGTATCATAAGAATCTGAGGACCCAACCAAATGCTTTGAAGAGTTTACAATCAAACATTTTGCCCTGAACCAAAAAGCATTTAGTAAAGTATCTATTCAGTAAAGCAACTGAATATTCACTGGAAGGACTGATGCTGAAGCTGCAATACTTGGACCACCTGATGCAAAGAACTGATTCATTGGAAAAGGCCTTGATGCTGGGAAAGACTGAGGGCAGGAGGAGAAGAGGGCAGCAGAGGGTGAGATGGCTGGATGGCATCACTGACTCAGTGGACATGAATGTGAGCAAACTCCAGGAGATAGTGAAGGACAGGGTAGCCTGGCAAGCTGCAGCTTATGGGGTTGCAAAGAGTCAGACATAACTCTTTGTGGCTGAACAACAACAAGATAACTGTAAGAACCTGTCCTATTTCCCTTATTAGTGACTTCTGGGTGAACAATACTGTGGATGTCACTGTTTACACAAATGATCTCTTTTCACTGTACACTTCCAAGACACTTAGCAAAGGAACCCCACAGTCCACACAAGCCACACACACACAAGAAACACTTGTGTAGAGCTTCTTAAATTTATAGCTTAGTAAGCTGTAAATGTCACAGACTTATAGCATAATAAGCTGTAAGTCTGAAGACCCTAAGATGAGGGATATACAACCAGACAGTAACTGAAAGCATACATTTTTCAAATCAGCCATTCTTCCTACAAAACCTAAGAAGGTTTTCTGTAGGAGAAACAACATATACATACCTTGAACAGTCACTGATGCCAACCTTGGAACATACATATCAGGATCAAAAAGCAACAGAAAGCAAAACTTAAAAGCCCCCACATAGGTAAAACTGCACTAGACCACTTGATATGTTTTCGACACAAAACAATTTGTGGGTTTTGTCAGAGGCTTCAATCAAGGTGGCTCGATTACATTTGGGGATTTCATCCCCAAAGTAAAGCACAACTATAACCTCCCTCCAAGATAAATACTATGAATAATGAAAGAGGCTCATACAGTAATTAACTCAGACAGAAGCCCCAAAAGATAGAAACTAAATCAGTCAGATTTCTTGGCCTCATCTGAAGGCTTGTTGCTTAGTTGTTCAGTCAGGTCCAACTCTTTTGTGACCCCATAGACTGTTGCCCGCCAGGCTCCTCTGTCCATGGGATTTCCCAAGCAAGAATACTAGAGTGGGTTGACATTTCCTCTCCAGGACATCTTCCTGACCCAGGGATCGAACTCACACCTCCTGCATTGGCAGGGGGATTCTTTACGATCTGAGCCACCAGGGAAGCCCCCATCTGAAGGCTGGGCTAATGTATAATCTCTAAAGCACTATAATTAAGAAGCATTATCCACATTTCTTCAACACGATCTGTGACTTTAAGCGTGAGTCCACGCTGAATGCCAGGCCGCTCTGCCCTACCTGGCCTCGCGAGGCGGATGAGAGAGACGTACACATCATGGCAGTCCCTTTCCTGCGGGATGATGAGCTGTAAAAGCTGAAAGTTCTTGCAGCGAATCAGTAGAGGGCACCCGGTAGCCGCCGTTGCCTGTTTCTCGATGGTGGCGATCTGACTGTGGAGAATCTACCACCGAAAGTTAATGTGGGTAAACTAAGCACAGATAACAGGTACATAGGACAGAAAGCAACAGGTCTTGTCACAGAGCAGGGTGAGCACAGCTCTTAGCAGCAGCCATTGCTGGGCCTCATTATTCCCTCACTGTGTTACTAGGCAACAGGTCTGGCTCAGCCATTGGTCGGTTGTCAATAAGTTGTCCTGCTCAGCTATTGGTCAGTGCTGCAGAGGGCGCTGCCCACTGGTAACTGACAATGAGGGACCATTGGAGAAGTGATTCAGCTCAAGGGTTGGCAGTGAGGTGGTCGTCAGGAGGGGGCCCAGGGAACAGACTGGGGCCGACGTCCTGCGGGGCTCCAGAGCTCTGACTAAAGCACTCCACTAGCCGTGGCCCAGGCCTTGAGGAGTGGCGAGCCTCTCCCTCATCCCTGTCTCTGTGACCCACTAGCAGTGGCCGTCTGTCTGGGTCACAGTCTGTGAGACCTGGTCTCCCCTCCCATTTGGGCAGCTGGGTTAGGTGCCTGGCTCCCTTAGGGATGACAGCTGGGCAGGGTGTGGGAACCTGGCCTTGATGGAGATGCCAGCTGAGCTCTGGCCTTCTCTTAGCCAGGAATGAGACCTTGGAGGGTGAGAGTTGTACCCTGGGACCTTGCCCTTTCTTGTCAGGACAGAGAATAACATTCGTTTGGTAGAGATTTATAGGAACATGGTTACCTGACCATGACCTGACCTCAAGAGCAAAGGATCTGACCCCAAGAAGTCTGCAACAACTAACCACGCCCAACCCTCACCTTTTGCTTTTAAAGGGGCTTGCTGAAAGCTTTCAGTAACTTTGGGGTTCTTAGGGCATGAGCCACCCATCTGCTTGTATAAACCTGTAATAAACCTTTCTCTGTTCCAAAAGCTAGTGTTTCAGTATTGATGGGCCTCACTGTGGATTGGGCACAAAGCCTTGCAATTTGGTAACACTCTCTGAGCCACACATAGAGAGAAGAAACACCCTTGACCTTCAGCTGGCTTGCACTCAGTTGACAAGAACTGGTATGTTTGGGGGTAAGAACCAGCTGTCTGAATTCATCATTTTATTTTTCAGTGCCAAGCTTTCTGATAGTCAAGCTCATTATATGAAGCAAATCCTTCAGCCTAGAATTCTGCACAGCTCCAGGTAAGGGAATATTTGGGTCGTCAAAGTCTGAAATGCACTGGGTAGCTAAAATTAAATAAGGTCATGAGAAGTTAGTAAAATAAACCTTGCAATCAACAAAAGTTAGAGACGGTTCCGCTGGGAGGTGCCACCATGCTCCTTAATTCCACATGGAATGCTCGAGTTCAACAGCAACTTGAGATGGTTGTTTTCTAAGCTGTTGGTGGTCAGGCAGGCTGCAGAAGAGATTTATTTGAAAGGAAACCATGCTGAAGTGCTCTGGCTTTCAGGAGGGTCTCTGCTCAATCCTCAGTGGCAACGCTTCATTTTTTAAATTCCTCTTCACTAAGTAGGGCGGGCCACCTTCTGCTGCAAAGATCAGGTCTACAGAAAAGGCAGAATCTACTATCCACAGATTCTGGTTCTGGTCCTAATGACATGGTTGGGCAGCTCTCTTAAAATAAGGACCTTCTAATGGTCTCATTGTTATGTAGCAGAAATACCTGATAATAGGACTCTTCCCTAGACTTTTTCTTTTTTAAATTATCAGAAAACTGTAGATAACATAATGACTAAATGGCCTGCACCACAGGATGCTATGAACAAAGTGGATTGCAAATTACTGTGTAAACGCTTTATCTGGTACAGTAACATTATTGAATCTCTACTTGTCAGCTGTGACACAAAGCACTTACACCTCTGGCTAGTCCTCTGTCTCTCTTTGATGATGTCCAAATCATCAGTATTTAAAGTGAGTAAATAGATCAAGTGGACATGACCCTTTACAAAAAAAGGCAGTGCTCACATTCCGAAAAGAGTGCTCTGAACACTGAACCGCCCCAAGTCCCACCCTCCTCACCTTGAGAACAGACAAAACAAAGTCAAAACGTGTTACTTCAAACAATGGAAAACACAAAAAGCCAAAAGCAAGGACCGCATACCCATGTTTCTTTCCTTGTATCAGGTGATGTCTCCACAAATATGACGTGAGTGGCGGTCAAATACAAAGTCCCGAGGGCTGCCTTTTTAGAAGATATTCGATCTACCAAGCGGACGTTTTCAACCTAGGGAAATCAGTTTGACAGGGTTATCGTAAAGCAAAAGAGCTAGTCACAGACAAGAGTCAGCAGGTACTCTCGTGCTTAATCCAAATATGATTTTGAACAAGATCCTTCCAAAAACGAAAGACAAAAACTTGCCCCCTTAAGCTAATTAGATCTCACAAAGGTCTGTATATCAAAAGATACAAATTCACCAATTCCTTAAATGCAACCTTAAACATACCACAAAAGATTCACACACCCTATTTTTTTTAAAGAATATCCTGAATTTTAAAGAGGTCAATGTTTTTACTTTAATTATATCATTCTAATTTAAGGCAGGAAGGAAACACATGAAAGTTGTTTACATGTTAACAATGTATGAATTGCATTCTATTAAAAAGAAAACAGTGTATTTTCCTACACATTTCTCAGTTGCAGAAGTGGCCCTAAGGTTGTCTGCTCCCATATAAACTAGCAGGAATACAAACATACATACAGGAGCAAAAAGTATCACAAGAATGTTCTGTATGCTCCCCAAGAAAATTTACCAAATGAAGATGCTGATATTTGTAATAAAATCTTTCTACTAAATAGGATTCTACCCCTGAACTACAATTCAAACTGTCAGATAAGACTTCTGCAAACAATTTTTACCAAGTATATACCTCTGAAATATAGAGCAATTTCAAGAATACATGCAGCAGGGTCATTCCAATACGAAACATAAAGGAAATGACAGAGTGTTTACAGGGCAAATGAAAACCCACACGACGACAACCCCAATAAGGCAGCCACCTCAAACACCCATAGAACATTTCAGCACTGATGGCTAGGCTTAGCAATGTGACTTACTACTGCCAAGAATTAACCATCTACAACAGACACTGGCTCAGTCCTCATCTCTCAAATCAGTACGTTGTACTCCGTGACTGGTTCATTTCACTTAGCATCATGTTTTCAACCCATGTCTGAATCAAAGTTTATCCATTTGTAGAATATGTCAGTACTTCATTTATCTTTACTGCCCCAAACACATCCCATTACATGTATATACCACATTTTATTTATCTGTCAGCTGATGGACATTAAGGCTGTTTCTTTTTGGTTATTATTAATAATGCACATTCTTATACAAGTTTTTTTTTTTTTTCCTCATACAAGTTTTTATGAGGACAAGTTTTCATTTCTCTTGGGTGTATATATACCTAGGAATGGAATTGTGCCAGGTCATATGGTAACTCTTTGTTTAACCTTTTGCAGAATTCCCAGACTATTTTCCAAATCCAAAGTGGCTGTACCATTTTACACTCCCACCACCACTCCATGAGGGTTCTGACTTCTCTGTGTCTTTGCCAACACCTGTTATAATCTTTTTTTTGATCATAGTCATCCGAGTAGGTATGAGATGGTATTTTGTGATTTTTTACTTGCATTTCCCTAGTGGTTAAAGATGCTAACGTCTGCTCATGTGCACGCCTGTTTTTAATGAAAACACTTCCTATATTTCACCATTGAATTGGATGTTGATTTAAAAAAAAAAAAATAGCACATCATGGCGGGGAAGGCAATGGCACCCCACCCCAGTACTCTTGCCTGGAAAATCGAATGGATGGAGTAGCCTGGTGGGCTGCAGTCCATGGGGTCGCTAACAGTCAGACAGACTGAGCGACTTCACTTTCACTTTTCTCTTTCATGCATTGGAGAAGGAAATGGCAACCCATTCCAGTATTCTTGCCTGGAGAATCCAGGGATGGGGGAGCCTGGTGGGCTGCCGTCTATGGGGTCACACAGAGTCGGACACGACTGAAGTGACTTAGCAGCAGCAGCACATCATGGAAGTGACCTGTTCCTAGTTTAATGAGTGCTGATTTTTGAAAATTAGAAATGAACATCAATGTCTTGGAGGAATATTTACTTTGTTTAGTCTGATGCTATCAATAATAGTAATGGATTTTCTTAACCCTTAAGTTTTGGATTCTTGGTATATGGCCAACCTGGAATCCATGTATTAATGTTTTAATATTCCTTGTATTTTATCTTCTATAATTATTTTTATTTTCCTTTTTGGTTTTTCTGCATCTATGCTTTTAAGAAATATTAGTCTACATTAGCCTATTTGTGCCACTTTTATCAGGTGAAATCAGTTATGATTACATTAATTAGGAAGCTTTCAACATACAAATTATTTAGTATTTGAGACAAATACAGGCACTTCTTTATAAACAATTCTCTAATAATTCTTCCAATTTTTTGTTCAGTTATAGATCCATTCAATGTTTTCTCTCTCTCTCTCTCTCTATATATATATATATATATTTTTTTTTTTACTAAATCTCATTTTGACATTTTTTTCAAATTATCTTCTTACTGCTAATTTTCAATTTCTTATAATCTTTTCATTCTTGTCTGTGGGCAAATCCCTCTCTCCTCAACCTTTCTCTCATTCCTAATATTGTAAACTAGGTTCTTACATTTTTATAATTAGATATGCAGAGGTTTTTCTTCCAAGTAACAGGTCTTGGATTTATGAAATTAATTTTTCTCTTTTCCAATCATTCATTTATGCTTGTGTTGGTTAATAAATGTTTTAACATGCTTTTTTTAGTATATTATGTGGTTTTCCTTTGTTCATTTTTAAATCCTCAGGTTTGATAAGCTCATTAATTTTCATTCTTTTTGGTCAATAACAAGACTCAAGTCCAATCATTTTCCTTCAAGCAAACCTTTGGCAAGCATCTTATGAGTTTTGTTTGTAATATTATCATTCTTATTTTCTAGGTAGTTTATGCCGCTGCTAAGTCGCTTCAGTCATGTCTGACTCTGTGCCACCCCGTGGACTGCAGCCTACCAGGCTCCTCTGTCCATGGGATTTGCCAGGCAAGTGTACTGGAGTGGGTTGCCATTGCCTTCTCCTAGGTAGTTTATAACTACAGTCTTTATTTCTTCTCTGACCCAAGAGTTTTTAAAGAGAATATTTTTCAATTCCCATGTGATTCAATTATGGTATTTAAACTTTTGTCCTTAAATATTCTACTTTGAACTGCCTATGAGAAAGATATCATGGAAGAGGCAGTGGGAGGAGAAGAGCAAGGAGATAAAGTAGGACGTTTCTATGGGGGAAAAAAACCTCAGTTGCACATGAAATGTGCCTAGCTAAACGAACCAGAGGTCCAGGGTGATATGAGCTTTCCTGGTGGCTCAAAGGTAAAGAATCCGCCTGCCAATGCAGGAGACACAGGTTTAATTCCTGGATTAGGAAGATCCATGGAGAAGGAAATGGCAACCCACTCCAGTATTCTTGCCTCAGAAATCTCATGGACAGAGGAGCCTAGTGGGCTGCAGTCCATGGGGTCTCAAAAGAGTCAGACTGGACTGAGCGACTAAAACAAACAACAAATCAGAGGGTGCTATACCAATGAAGAATATCAAAAGATGGAACATAAATAATTTTCTCTGCACTTAGAACTCATGAAACAAAACTTTATTAGGGTGACCATACTGACCATAAGATAATATTTTAAAGTCAAAGCATCTAGTATGAATTATTCTCTCTATAGAAGTAAAGATATACCACTTAAATTATTTTTAGAAAACTCTCAGTGGAACAGAACAAGGTTCACAGATGGTGGTAGATTAGAACACTTAATGAGATTTTTCCATGTCTTTTTGTTAATTTTGGATGCTGCTGCAGGAAAATTACATTTCAAGATATAGCCATCGTTCTCACAGGTCTCACAGCTGTCAAAAGTAATTCTGAAGTAGGGGGAGGAAACAAAAAAAAGAGATGAGGGAAACACCATCAGCATGATTTCCCAATGATGTAATAAGAAGAAATGAGTAATAAAAATTAAAATTCCGTTGCCTGAGAAATTCTGTGAAGACAGACAGCACACTCAGGGATCACTGCATGGTTTACACTAAGACAGCCAGGACGTTCTTGACCGTGATGCTAGAGTCGGTCAATTCTAGACCAAGTGAAATACACCTCAATTGTGCTGATGCCGTCATGAAGACCCAATGGCTCCGTAACTCTGCCTCACTGCTCGGCTAACTCAAGTCTACCTCATCTATGCTAAATAAACTGTATGGTAAAAAGGCCTCTTTCATACTTGGAGAAATGATGACCTTTAAGAAACTACCAATTTTCCTTAAGACAAAGTTGTTGCAATTCATTTGCATGTTCTGGGGAACACCATGCTCAAGACACATTAGGGATCTGTGCTCTGGAAATGGCAGTTCATCTACACAAAAGATATTACATCATTATCTAATATCATGTTATATCAGTATATCCATGTGATATATCCCATTATATCATTAACTACTGGGTGTACATTTTTCACATTCTGACATTTGTGAAAGCGGAATGCATCTTAAGATTAATATGGTAAGACACTGTGGCATTTCATTGGCAGCGTTTTGTTTCTTTCCTTTACATAAAATCTCGGTGCATCTCACATCACGTGTGCCTTAGATTTGCTGAAATGCAGTTTAGTTTTCGGTCACCGGAGTACAAATGATATTTGAAACCACAGGACTGAAAGGTTACCTCAGGAGAGCATGTAGAGTGAGAAGAGGAAAGATGTGAGGGCATGCAAGAGTGAAAGGTCTGATGGAAGAGGAGGAATTGGAGACGCAAACCGGGGAGGAATGGCCAGGGAGGAGGAAGGTCAGAGGGCACGCTACTGGGGGAGAGCGTGCGGAGGGAGCGGTTTGCATGAGAGAGAGTGTGTATGCGTAATGCTGCCGCCAGATCAAGTAAAGCCAGAACTGGAAACTGCCCAGTGGATTCAGCGACGCAGAAGCTGCTGGAGGGGCGGTGGGAGCCCTGGGATCAGAAGCCATCACTCAATGGCTGCAGGAGTGAACGCACCAAAGCTGAGAAAGTGGAGACTCAACTCTTTGTGGAAGTGTGGGCAGTAGCCAGAGAGGGGAGCCTGGCCACTCAATATTAACGTGTTTAAGAGAATCGGCTAACAGTCATCTTAAGTAACTTTCTGCTTGAAATTGGTATTTGAAAATAGAACACCTTAAGACAAAATTTGGAGAAGGCAATGGCACCCCACTCCAGTGCTCTTGCCTGGAAAATCCCATGGATGGAGGATCCTGGTACGCTGCAGTCCATGGGGTCGCTGAGTCGGACATGACTGAGCGACTTCGCTTTCACCTTTCACTTTCGTGCACTGGAGAAGGAAATGGCAACCCACTCCAGTGTTCTTGCCTGGAGAATCCCAGGGACGGGGGCACCTGGTGGGCTGCCGTCTATGGGGTTGCACAGAGTCGGACACGACTGAAGTGACTTAGCAATGACGTAGCAATAAGACAAAATGACACTACAAAGCTAGATTCACAAACCACCATCAGAACATTCTCCTTTGTGGTGGTGGGTCTTCAGTCACCAAGTCATGTTCAACTCTTTGTGACTCCATGGACTGCAGTGCGCTAGGCTTCTCCGTCCCTCACTGTCTCCTGGAGTTTGCTCAAACGCATATCCACTGAGTCAGTGATGTCATCCAACCACCTCATCCTCTTCGAGATAAACCCAAAGAAAGTCTGAAAACGGGATACGGGAACCCCAATGTTGGCACAGGCAGATGTTTAGGAGTCTCATGACCAAAAGAAAGCAGCAAACATCCGATTCCACTTAACAGAATGCCTTTGTGTGGGATGGTGTTAGGTTCTGGAAAGAACAGAGACTGAATAGGATGGAGTCTTTGTGCTGAAGAATCTTACAGCCTCAGTGGAAAAGGCTGTGCCCAGTTTAACAGCCTTTTCATTCCCATCCCTGCCCTGCTGGATTTAGATGGGGGTGAGGGGTGGAGAAAGGTTTCATCAGCTTTTCTAGGCGAAGGCTGAAAAGCCTCAGTGAGAACACCAGGTCCCACCGTGGCACCGCTGGTCCTTCCCATCAGTCACGGGCAGGCAGAGCCTCTCCTCAACCATGCTCCATCACACCACCTTCTAATTTCAATCTAAACAGAAGTCCTTACTTTCTAACCTGCAGGTCGTTTTGAGGTTGTAGAATCATCTCTATCTGGGAAAGAAAAGCTGCCCTGGAGGCCAGGGAATCTGAAGGGCAGAGCAGGGTTACCTTTTGTTGAAACCAAGGAAAATGAAAGGCTCCGGCCACAGGTCTGGCTTGGGCCAAAGCCCCAGTGCTCAATACCGTATAAAGTAGGCTGAGGGCCTCTGCCAGTCACTGGAGGGAAGAGATCCAGACGCTGCCGACCAGGGAGAAACCAACGTGTCTGCGGCAGCCAAAGCCAAAGACAAGTTTATGTTCTAATCTAAGAAAAGCAACTAGAGAAATACTTTGTCGTGCTAAATTTGGTATCATGACATTTTCTAACTCTGGCAACGTGGAAAGTGAGGTATTTGGAAGTCGTCGAGGCCTGGGCTCTGGTTTTGGTTCTGAAAGGGATCCGCTGGGCTCAGGCGGCTGAGGGACTCCCTCTGGGTTCTGACTCCTGCAAAGGACCTATGGCTGTTTAATGCCTTTCCCCGCTCGGACTGCTCTCTCTGTCTGAGGAGCTGCAGAGAGATGCTAGAAAGCACACAAAACAGCAGCTGTGAGAGCACACATGAGGCTGGCTGTTCAGTCGCTCAGTCGTATCCGACTCTTTGCGACCCCATGTGCAGCACGCCACCTTCCCGGTCCTTCACCATCTCCCGGAGTTTGCTCAAACTCATGGCCATGGAGTCGGCGATGCCATCCAACCAAGAACCGACTCACTGGAAGAGACCCTGATGCTGGGAAAGATTGAGGGCGGGAGGAGAAGGGGACGACAGAGGATGAGATGGTTGGATTCACACGATAATGACTCAATATTACATCTCAAGAAATTCAGCCCCTCAGAACTGTGGTTGGCCAACAAAACTCTTGAGATTTCCCCAGGAAGGGAAGCACCAGCCTCAGCCATGAGAGATGCTATGACAGCCTCTGAAACTGGACCAGAGGCTGCACTGAAGCCAAGCATTTGGGGCCCAGAGGAGAGAGATGAGCATCCTCCCCACTAGTCCAGGGGTGGGGCCACTGGCCACACCCAGCTCTTCTCAGTCTCCAGGCTCCCATCCAACCTGCTATCTTTTTCTCTTTCCTCCTAAAGTCTTTGGAGTCTGGACACAGCTGCCTGAGACCCCGAGTACTTGGTAAGGCTTCCGGGGTGACTTCTACCTTTGATAATTAAGTGTTGTTTGAATTCATGAAGTCTCTTACTACAGTGTTTAAAAGAAAGTCTCCTGGTTGCCTTTCTTGAACAAATAGAATTTTTTTTAAGTATGATACATCATCTTAGTGCTCATAAAATTCTTTCAGATAAAAATGAAACAATTATGTAAAAAGTTATGTTTACATTAGAATGCCAATGTGATTTTTGAAACATGATATTTTGCAATCTATCTAACCATCCTTTTCTTTTTTTCTTTTAAACAATCTTTCATGGTGATACTCGAGCTTACACAGCACAGAGACCAACCTGGCTTCTTAAAACCCATCTATCAACTTTCCACTCTACTGGCCAGGACGTGGCTCAGTGCTTATGCAAAAACCAAACTCAAGACCTTTGCAATGATGAGAACCTAGAAGGGCACACGGAATCCATTTTTTCTAAAATGCTCTTCTTTGGGAGCACAGCATGTCATATGAGCCACAAAATGTGGGGATACGTGACATAAAAATGTGCTGTTTAAAGTGCCCCGTGGCGGAAGGAGAGGGTGGGGCAAATTGAGAGGGCAGCACTCACACAGATACCCTGCCATGTGTCAAGCAGACAGCTAGCAGGAAGCTCCTGTGTCACACAGGGAGCTCAGCTCGGTGCTCTGATGACCTAGAGGAGTGGTGGGGGTGGGGGACGCGGGAGGGAGGCTCCAGAGGGAGGGGATACATGTATCCATATTGCTGATTCATGCTGTTGTACAGCAGAAACCAACACAACACGGTAAAGCAATTATTCTCCAATTAAAATTTTAAAAAATTTAAAATAAAGTGCCCCATTGCCACTGCAGGTCCATCCCACTGTATGGTCTTTTACATCGGAATTAGGAGTGGGTGGCAAGGGTCCCATGGCTGGAACAGAAGCCCCCAAGGATGGAGCCCACCCTGGGCATTCACAGTCTTGGGTGCGGAGGCTATTCTGGCTTCAAGCAGATACCACCCCTCACTCACAAACTGCCGAGACTCACAACTGGATGATCCAGGACTAAGTTTCCAGAAATCTGAAGGTCAAGAAGGAAGCACAATTGAGGAAGTTCCCTCTCAACCTCTCCCTTGAGCAGCAGGGGCAGAAGAAAGGAGAATAAGAACAGAGGCACTGACACCCATTTCGTGAACAGCTGTTGAGTGTCAGGTATGTACTGAGTGGTGTTCACATGGTGTTCCTAGCCCTGGCTGAAAGGGGGAAGTGGCGATCCATTGAACAAGCGATACTAGTGTAGCCTGTAAATCCACTGCCCAAGGCCTCGCAGCTAGAGAGCGGGAGAGACAGATTTCAGGCCAGAAGTGTCTGACTCCTACATCCGTTTCCCTAGGTCTCTCCCACACTTTACCGCTTCAGTCCAGGCTAACACTGTAAATTAATGGCTCAATGGCCCAGCCTCCATTTGCCCTAAAATTGCAATGAGAGAGCGGACACAGTGAACAAGTGAAAAGTTCTGACCAAAGCTAAAGCACTGATCATTCAGTGCAGAGCTTCACATTATAATGGCCATCTTAACCCCCCATCTGTCCATTTCACTGGCCTGGAGGGACACACCCACATGGTCCCGAGGCAGCCTGGAGAGCCTGGCTCCCAGGGGGTCCCAGGACCAGCCAGCCAGAGTCGTGACAGGTGCACTGGCGTGTTTCATGTCAGAAGGTGCCACGACCTCCTGCAAAAGCAGGAGAACCGCATCAGGAATCAAGGCGCACTTTTGCTCACCAACCACATGTTAACTCTAGAAAGGTTTCATTTACGGTAGGTGTCCTTGTGCTAAGGAGGATGGTTTAAAGCCTTATCCCAGAGCTCCTGGACAATGAATGATTCCACCGGTGAGGAACTGCATGCCTGGGAGAGAAAGAGGCAAAGCATCCGTCTCTATAGTTGGGAATGAACAGTAACTACTGACAAACAAATCCATAACAGAGACTTCAGATTTCATTCTCGTTCCCACAGAATGCTCACCTCGTGTCTGTGACTCCATTCTCCCTTTTAACAGCAATGATAACAGAGTTTGCAAGAAAGATGGGCTACTCGGTGAGAGCTGCAAAAAATTTTGACATGGACAAAGAAAAAGAAATACACAAGTCTGCAGACTATTTGGAATTGTTATAATCTCTTATAATGGGGGGAAAGCATTTTATTTCTCTCATTTAAAAAGAAGTACTTTCAATACTGTATTGTATATTTGAAAGTTGCTGAGAGAGCAGATTTTAAAAGTTCTCATCACAAGAAACAAATTGCTAACTCTTTTGAGATGATGAATGGTAACGAACACTATGGTAATTTTTTTGTAATATATATGTGTGTGTATGTGGTCAGTCGTGTCGGACTCTGCAACCCCATGGACTGTAGCCAGTCAGGCTCCTCTGTCCATGGAATTTTCCAGGCAAGAACATTGGAGTGGGTTGTTATTTCCTTCTGCAAAGGATCTTTGCAACCCAGGGATCAAATTCACATCTCTTGCATGTCCTGCATTGGCAGGCAGACTCTTTACCACTGAGCCTCCTAGGAAGCCTATACATCTATCTATCAAATCATTATACTACAGACCTTAAACTAATATAATGTTCTGTGTCAATTATATCTCAATAAAACTGGAAAAATTACATGGTCAAGTGCTGCCTAATAAACTTGCTTGCAAAAAAATTTTTAATTGAAAAAATTAAGAGATACATATTTCTCCTAAGCTATATAAAGTTGCTTGAACACATAAAAGGGGGTAGTCACTAAGTTTCAGGAGTTTTCTAATCCAGCTGTTTGGTAGAAAAATCAGAAACACCAAACCTTCTCCCAAAAGGCAGATTTAATCTGTTTAAAACTATAAAACCAATGAAAGTCTTTTCCCAGGACCATTTTATTCAGAGGTCAGATATTGGAGAAGAACTGAGGGAAAGGCAAAAATCACAAAGCCCAATCCAAGAAAATACATGGCATGTAACCAGAAGAAATACTTAAGACATTCTGCCCTTCATAAAACTTATAAAATATCCTTGACATAACACTGAGTGAGATGCTGGTGGGAGACACATATTCAGAATGCATGAAAATAATCTTATTTTCAGGCTGTCTGAAAAATTAAGTCTCTCAAAAATGTATCCTGCCAAATTATTTGCTAAAACATCAATACAGTCAAGATAAAATACAAAGTAAGGCCTTTGTTAAAAATCCCTGAAACTGGGCTGCCACCCATCAGTTGAAGCCCTGTTAATTTCACTAATTTAATAATTCATGTTATTAATTTGTTGAGTATCTAGCCTGTGCCAGGGACCCAGACTGAGTTATCCAGAGGCTCCTAATTAGCAACACTGCCCACAGATTATCTGACTCCACCTCTGTCCGCCAGGACTTTCTACAGAGCAAGAGAAATCTCAACTTCATATGGCTTCAGTCAAAAGGGATTTTTTTAAGGAAGCACCTATCCATACCCATCAGGCTGGCAAGGGCTTCAGAGCCCCCAGCGCCCCCCACCCCACACCTCTCAGCAAGGCCCCCTCCCTTTCTGCTGGCTCTGGGCTCAGAAGCCCAACCTCACTGCACGCTTCCCCCACAGCCCAAGTCTCCAGGCTTCTCCTTAAGCCAGCCAGAGTGGTCACAGGAATGACAGGTGAGTGTCTGGACTTGAGCCACAGAAGAACATGGGGAAGGTCCGCAGAGCTGGCCGGGCCCTCGGTGAGCCTGGGGGAATGCACGGGGAACAGCCAGAGCCTGTAGCGTGGCTGCCACACGCTCTCTCCCAGCCTGTCATCTTTCCTCACGCCTCTGTGCATCACTCCCTATTTAAAGCTTCCCTGGTTCCCAGTGCTACTGATCAGGGCCTTCCACAGACTGGCCCCACCTTATCTTTTCAGCAGGCTCCTTTTTTAATGCCCCAAACCACTTTCAGTATCATATAACAGATGCCACCAATTATTCTCCAAAGAGATCCTGAGCTACCAGAATCCATGCATGGGAACAAAACCCCCCATGCTTCTGCCTCCACCAGCATCTCCTAACCAGTGGAGCCCGCCTCTTCAATCTTACCTCCTCAAGCACCAGCGTCTCCCTGGACAGAGCCAGTTTCAGGAAGGTTAACTGAAGCAGGAGGGTTCAGATTTGGAAAGACTAAAACCTAATTTCAAACAGACTCATAATCCAAGGACTTTAGATAGACCCATGGGTAGATATGGGTAGAGAAGTTCATCCCAGTAATCTTGATCTCATTTTCAAAAGTAAGAGGTAAAAGAATGAATAGGTTTATCCAGAATATTCTGTTATGCTAACTGCAAAAAAGGACACTGAAAATAAAGATCCCAAATCATATGCATATTAGAAGGACGTTTGGTGTCTCAACTTTCAAAATGAAGAATTCACAGATTTCCTCAATCTGCTGGAAAAATGTAAGACCTTTATTCACACAAGAAACAGGGTACTTGCCACACAAACTTCTACAGATTTTTCAAGCCACCTACAAATCATCAGATAATTCCAATAAATAAGGCTATACTCTGAAAAGATATAAGTTGTGCAAAATTTACTATTAAAAGAAGAAAAAAAGCCAGTCAACTTTCTTACATAAAAAAGGATGTTTGGGGAACTCCTCTGATGGCCTAGGGTTAGGACGTGGTGCTTTCACTGCCATGGCCTCGGTTCAATCCCTAGTCAGGAGACTAAGATCCTGCACACCATGGGCCACAGCTTACCTTTTTTTTTTTTTTTCNATTAAAAGAAGAAAAAAAGCCAGTCAACTTTCTTACATAAAAAAGGATGTTTGGGGAACTCCTCTGATGGCCTAGGGTTAGGACGTGGTGCTTTCACTGCCATGGCCTCGGTTCAATCCCTAGTCAGGAGACTAAGATCCTGCACACCATGGGCCACAGCTTACCTTTTTTTTTTTTTTTCATTTTTAAATTTTTAATTAAAAAAGAAAAGTATGTTTTCATCCAGCTTAGGTCAAGGTAGAGGAAGTATCTTGGCGATTTCAGATAGCCCTGAATGCCTATAAATGGGTAGGATGTTGAGTTCCATCTACCTATACAGTTGTTGCAACAGTTGACTTGACGGACATGCAACTAAATTTTAAAAATTCCCTGAGGGAAGACAATAAAACTAAAATAGTTAGTGACACAGACCCATAGCTACTTAAGAAATGAGACTGCTAGCAATTCTTGGAAAAGACAGAGAAAAGAAAAGCGAGCCCATTTTTTGCTCAAGAGAAACTATAAATGCTATGCCAGCAGCCAAACTCATAAATAAAGCCAGGCACTTGAGAGATCTGCACAAGGCCCATATAATTTATTTTGGTAGGATGACCCTGGATGTGTAGGCTTAAAAGAACACGCACTGCTGAACAAGAGGACAGACTCGGGATTTATTTCAACACCACCTTAAAATAACCTCAACCAAAAATACCATTTTCAACAAACCTAAATAAGAAATAAAAGAGGAAGAAAGAAGAGTTAAGAGGAAAATAAATGAAGAACAGATGCTGGGCCCTCTGTGACTCAAAGAATAAGCCCATGGAGCAACCTATTGAGGATAGTTGGCCTTAACACATTAGTGATTGTGAAAACTAAGATAGTATTTGGGACAATAAGACCTAGTCAGGAAGCAATAGAAAGCAAAGGCTTCTTTTCATGATTTTCCTCTAAAAAAGATTTCCAAAATGCTTCTGAAGTTGTGTTTTTCACAACGGCGGCGCTAGCAAAGGTCTAAACCATCTACTTACATAGTTCTTTGGGAACTATGGGAAAACATTTTTCCAAGGGCAAGTTGAGCCAAATAGAACTTACTGCTGGTCCAAAGAGTGGAGACAGCCGGGCACAGAGGGAACCAAGTCGTATACACCCTGGCCCCTCCCACCATCTCCTGGCAGGATTCGGCGCCAGAGGACCAAGCTGGAGAGCCCTTGGTTGGCCGGGCAAGGCCAGGTTCCAGCTCATTTACACGTTCCCATGCCTCACCCCTTGGCTCCGGGCCCCCAGGGACAGACTCCATAATCGGCACCATATTTTCCCCCTTCTCGTCTTACGGGTCAGCCCTCGGGAGCCCCTCATTCGCGTTCTGGGAAAGGAGCATACAGCAGAATATCGTGCAGACACAAAGATGGGAAGACCTCTTCCGAGGCTACACGACTTCCCTGTGACAATGAGCTCTGAGGTTCCCGAGAGCTTGAGGACACCACGCACCCAGCACGGTCTGTCCCCTCCAGCCTGCCACCCGTGTCCCGCCTCCTGAATCCTGCCTGTCCTTGGCCATTCCAGACCACAGAGATAACCCACTTTCCTTCAAACTGCTGTGACACTGCTGGTTTTACTATTAAATATTTACTTCCCATTTATTCTACACTGCTTTATTACATCCTATTATCACTGACAAACTCTGTTTCCAAGAATGTGTGTTCTCAAAGAGGTTCTTTTATTTCCAACCTTTCCTGCAACGCCATGAACCATGCAGACCTGCACCCGCACTAGAAATGTGGAAAGAACAAAGATACAGTCCCTGGCTCCCTGACTTCCTGAAACGATGCACCATCTCGGTGATATCAGAGCAACACGCCAGCCTTCAACGCGAGGTCCCTTAATAACATTTTTTTTTTCATCTTTGTCCCCTAATGCTTGGCACACGTACATGATAAAGTTTTTGTCTAGTGAATGAAAAATAACAGCACTATGGTAAAGACAAAGTTATGTGAGGGCTTCATTTCAGTTCAGTCGCTCAGCCATGTCTGACTCTTTGTGACCCCATGAACTGCAGCACACAAGGCCTCCCTGTCCATCACCAACTCCTGGAGTCTACTCAAACTCATGTCCATTGAGTCGATGATGCCATCCAGCCATCTCATCCTCTGTCGTCCCCTTCTCCTTCTGCCTTCGATCTTTCCCAGCATCAGGGTCTTTCCCAATGAGTCAACTCTTCGCATGAGGTGGCCAAAGTACTGGAGTTTCAGCTTTCGCATCAGTCCTTCCAATGAACACCCAGGACTGATTTCCTTCAGAATGGACTGGTTGGGTCTCCTTGCAGTCCAAGGGACTCTCAAGAGTCTTCTCCAACACCACATCAATTATTCGGTGATCAGCTTTCTTCACAGTCCAACTCTCACATCCATACATGACCACTGGAAAAACCATAGCCTTGACTAGACGGACTTTGTTGGCAAAGTAATGTCTCTGCTTTTCAATATGCTATCTAGGTTGGTCATAACTTTCCTTCCAAGGAGTAAGCGTTTTTTAATTTCATGGCTGCAATCACCATCTGCAGTGATTTTGGAGCCCCCAAAAATAAAGTCTGACACTGTTTCCACTGTTTCCCCATCTATCTGCCATGAAGTGATGGGACCAGGTGCCATGATCTTAATTTTGTGAATGTTGAGCTTTAAGCCAACTTTTTCACTATCCTCTTGCATCAAGAGGATTTTTAGTTCCTCTTCACTTTCTGCCATAAGGGTAGTAT
Source organism: Oreotragus oreotragus (assembly GCA_006410675.1). Lineage (NCBI taxonomy): Eukaryota > Metazoa > Chordata > Mammalia > Artiodactyla > Bovidae > Oreotragus > Oreotragus oreotragus. Next base: position 116,115 of record SJYX01010583.1, read on the forward strand.
CATCTGCATATCTGAGGTTATTGCTATTTCTCCCAGCAATCCTGATTCCAGCTTGTGCTTCTTCCAGCCCATCGTTTCTGATGATATACTCTGCATATAAGTTAAATAAGCAGGGTGATAATATACAGCCTTGACAGACTCCTTTTCATATTTGGAACCAGTCTGTTGTTCCATGTCCAGTTCTCACTGTTGCTTCCTGACCTGCACACTTGTTTCTCAAGAGGCAGGTCAGGTGCTCTGGTATTCCTATTTCTTTCAGAATTTTCCACAGTTTATTGTGATCCACACAATCAAAGGCTTTGGCTTAGTCAATAAAGCAGAAATAGATGTTTTTTTGGAAAGCTCTTGCTTTTTCAATGATCCAGCGGATGTTGGCAATTTCATCTCTGGTTCCTCTGCCTTTTCTAAAACCAGCTTGAACATCTGGAAGTTTGAGCATTACTTTCCTAGCATATGAGATGAGTGCAATTGTGCAGCAGTTTGAGCATTCTTTGGCATTGCCTTTCTTTTGGACTGGAATGAAAACTGACCTTTTCCAGTCCTGTGGCCACTGCTGAGTTTTCCAAATTTGCTGGCATATTGAGTGCAGCACTTTCACAGCATCATCTTTCAGGATTTGAAACAGCTCAA
>SJYX01010583.1:117222-248300 GCA_006410675.1 Oreotragus oreotragus
TTCTGTCCTTTATCAAGCCCATCTTTGCATGAAATGTTCCCTTGGTATCTCTAATCTTCTTAAAGAAATCTCTAGTCTTTCCCATTCTGTTGTTTTCCTCTATTTCTTTGCATTGATCGCTGAGGAAGGCTTTCTTATCTCTCCTTGCTATTCTTTGGAACTCTGGATTTAGATGCTTATATCTTTCCTTTTCTCCTTTGCTTTTCACCTCTCTTCTCTTCACAGCTATTTGTAAGGCCTCCCCAGACAGCCATTTTGCTTTTTTGCATTTCTTTTCCATGGGGATGGTCTTGATCCCTGTCTCCTGTACAATGCCACGAACCTCAGTCCATAGTTCATCAGGCACTCTATCAGATCTAGGCCCTTAAATCTACTTCTCACTTCTACTGTATAATCATAAGGGATTTGATTTAGGTCATACCTGAATGGTCTAGTGGTTTTCCCTACTTTCCTGAATTTAAGTCTGAATTTGGCAATAAGGAGTTCATGATCTGAGCCACAGTCAGCTCCTGGTCTTGTTTCTGTTGACTGTATAGAGCTTCTCCATCTTTGGCTGCAAAGAATATAATCAATCTGATTTCAGTGTTGACCATCTGGTGATGTCCATGTGTAGAGTCTTCTCTTGTGTTGTTGGAAGAGGGTGTTTGTTATGACCAGTGCATTCTCTTAGCAAAACTCTATTAGCCTTTGCCCTGCTTCATTCCGTACTCCAAGGCCAAATTTGCCTGTTACCCTAGTTGTTTCTTGACCTCCTACTTTTGCACTCCAGTCCCCTATAATGAAAAGGACATCTTTTGGGAGTGTTAGTTCTAAAAGATCTTGTAAGTCTCCTATGAACTGTTCAACTTCAGCTTCTTCAGCGTTACTGGTTGGGGCATAGGCTTGGATTACTGTGATATTGAATGGTTTGCCTTGGAAACGAACAGAGATCATTCTGTCATTTTTGAGACTGCATCCAAGTACTGCATTTCGGACTCTTTTGTTGACCATGATGGCCACTCCATTTCTTCTGAGGGATTCCTGCCCACAGTATTAGATATAATGGTCATCTAAGTTAAATTCACCCATTCCAGTCCATTTTAGTTCCCTGATTGCTAGAATGTCAATGTTCACTCTTGCCATCTCCTGTTTGACCACTTCCAATTTGCCTTAATTCATGGACCTAACATTCGAGGTTCCTATGCAATATTGCTCTTTACAGCATCGGACCTTGCTTCTATCACCAGTCACATCCATAAGTGGGTATTGTTTTTGCTTTGGCTCCATCCCTTCATTCTTTCTGGAGTTATTTCTCCACTGATCTCCAGTAGCATATTGGGCACCTACCGACCTGGGGAGTTCCTCTTTTAATATCCTATCATTTTGCCTTTTCTCAGCAGTGGCCGAGAAGAGCTACCCTATGTCCGACATCAGAGGAGGTGGCCAAGAGAAGCTATCCCATGCCCAAGGTCAGGGCAGTGGCCGAGAGGAGCTACCCCTCATCCAAGGAGTGGTGGTTGCATGGGTGCAGGAGGGTTGAGAGGAGTTACTCCATGTTCAAGGTCAGGAGGGGCAGCTGTGAGGAGATACCCCTTGTCCAAGGTAAGGAGCAGCAGCTGCACTTTGCTGGGGCAGCCGTGAAGAGATACCCCACGTCCAAGGTAAGAGAAAACCAAGTAAGACGGTAGGTGTTGCAAGAGGGCATCAGAGTGCAGACACACTGATACCATATTTACAGAAAACTAGTCAATCTAATCACACTAGGACCACAGCCTTGTCTAACTCAATGAAACTAAGCCATGCTGTGTGGTGCCACCCAAGACGGGCGGGTCATGGTGGAGAGGTCTGACAGAATGTGGCCCACTGGAGAAGGGAATGGCAAACCACTTCAGTATTCTTGCCTTGAGAACCCCCTGAACAATATGAACAGTATGTGAGGGCTTAGAGGTAGAATCAGATATGATTAACCAAGAATGCTCTATTACTGAATTTGAATCTTCATTCAAGGAGGTAAGGAATTCTCAATGCTGGAAGATGTTGCAAGTACAAGAAATAAGGAATAAGGACAAATGAAAAACTGAACAAAAAAAAGAGCTCTCTCTGCAAAAGTGAAGACTACATGCCATGGAACAAAGACTTTTGACTTTCTTCCCCATAGCTGGGGCACAGGATGCCGCTGTGGTTAAACAAGCAGTTTTTAAAAGCTGCTGTGAACACAAGTCACCAGGTAAAAATAAAAGCTGCGCTCTACAACTTGATTACAAGTGTTTGTTTGTTTTTTTAATCCAACTAGCTTCACACTGGAAAGATGTTACCCAGGTGATATAGAACCTGACAGGTTTCAAGAAACTTTAGGTCACTTTGCTTTAGGTCATAAGCTCTTTATGCAATTGCTATATGTAGTTACAGGCTTCCCAGGTGGCTCAGTGGTAAAGAATCAGCCTGCAATGCAGAAGACACAGGTTCGATCCCTGGGTCAGGAAGATCTGGAATGGAAACTGGCAACTCACTCGTTTTCTCACAGATATTCTTGCTGGAAAATTCCATGGACAGATGGCAGGTTATCCGTGGGGTTGCAAACTGACAGACACAAGTGAGCATACGCATGGATGTAATTACATAGCTCTTCAGGAAACTCTTTATTTGAAAAGTTAAGACTATTCAACACACCATGTCCTGCCAGTTTCTGGCAAACTAGTTTTCATGCAGTCATTTGTGTTTTGTGAGAATCCTTGGGATTAAAGTTTTGGTTACAATGTTGCTTCACTTTTTAAAGCCTGATTTTCCTTGCAAAACTAAAATCTGTGAACTTGGTACTAAGCCCAGGTATAATATTTTTATTGGAAGGCATGTTTCTATTTTCTTGCGAAATACTTTTATTTTAATAAAATACTAGCATAAATATAAGAGCACTGAACCCTAACCGCTAGACAACCAGGGAGCACTAGCTGGTGTTAAAAGACAGACGTTAGCTAGACTTATTGTGATCAATTTACAATGTACACAAATACCCAGTCGACTGTCGGGTGTTCCAGGGAGATCCTAGGACATTAGTTTGCATGCTGAGGTGGGTAAGAAGCAAGTGGAAGGTTTACAAGAGAAGAAAGGCAACAAGATTTGGCAAATAAATCTAAAAGTGGAAGATTTTCCAAGGTCTTGGCTTACAGTGATTTTATATGTATATATATTGCAATATTTTTGTTTGTTTGTTTGCTTATGCCTTTCCTACAGCGTAAGTACCATAAAACTAGGGAGCTTGTCTTATTCACCACCAGATGGATCCCCAAGGCCTCAAACAGCACCTGACCTACAGAGAGCACTCAACGAATAGCTGTTGAAGGTCCAAGTGAAGAATAAAGTCATGAATAGGGTCCTTGAACTGACTCCCTCAGCTCAAGAAGGTAGAATCCCTTTGATAAACCACCACTCCTCCCACAGGCTGAACAGCTCACTCCCATGTGGAAGTCAACGATGCCCCAAACGTTCAAAATCATCTGTGCTTTGCTACATGCCCTGAGGAACAAGACTTCTTTCAGAGCTTGGCAATAAATTTCTTTCTCCGGGAATCTGTGATAAGCAGTGTTTTAATACATGAAAAAGAGGAGAAAAGTAAACATACAATTTTTATAAAGCTGTCGTAGCCTGCCACAAAACGTTAAGTGGGGGTTATTTTTAACCTATTTTAAATGGCTGTGGGAGGAAGGGTTGGACTTGTGTCCTGGGAAGTAACTTTAACTCCCAAAGGCTTCAACTCGCTGTCCACCAGGGGAAAGGCCACTAGAAAAAAATAGTTTTGACTGTTCCGGGCCTAAGAAGTATGGTACAAAATGAGTTTCTTGGCCTCCCTCTGAGTGCAATAGAAGAATATAAAACAGAACCATCACACGGGACAGAGTCACAAAATCCTTGCATGTTCAGTCAAGAAATTTACTTTCATGCATACTTCACAGTGTGTCCCATTCACAATGGAAAAACCAATAAAAATAACCTTTAAATAAGGATGAGAAAATATACGTACATATGTTCTGTGAAAACAAGCACTTCAGACACTGTTTGCCTGTGGAGATGTGACAGAGGTGATAACGAAAGCAAATCAGTCAATACTGTGAGTTGTCAAGTGGCAAATGCTGAAATTCACGAATAAATAAATGAATGTCCAATGGACAAACGCAGGAGGTTATGTGTTCACGTCTTGATCATTTCTCATAAGCGTTCAAATATTTCAAGGTGTATAATGTGTTTACTGTAAGACATTAAGCTTCTGAAAGCTTTAATGCAGGCGTCAATGCAACCATGTTATTTTCACCCAGTAAAAAAAAGAAAAATCAGTGTATTTCTCAGTTTCCTCCCCACACATCTACTCCAAAGGGAACTCTCTCTCAGAAGTCCTCAATGATGTCACGGAGGCTTCTTCTCCAGGGAACAGCAGCCACGGCAGGGGCTTCCTGAGCAAAACTCGACACTTTTCCCAAAATCCATGTGTTTGATGAAACTGATGTTTTTATAAAAGAAAAATATGCTCTCCAATATGGATGTGAACTACAGCTGGGTGACGGGAAGGGACTCTTTGCTGAGTGCCTTCAGAGGAAAAAGTACTCAACCACATCATACGGTGAGGAAATGAAGTGAATGTGTAAGTCAAATGAAATGTTTGGATTAAGAAAAAAGTTTTTATTCTCAAATTTTGTCAAAGTTCTTCCAGCATACAAACCTGTGACCACCTCCTTTTCCAATGATGATGATAATAAATATAATAAAAACAGCTAATATTTACTACATGTCACGTTAAGTGTTTCAATGTATCCTCTTGTTTAATGTCTTAATGAGTTACAGATGGAAAAATGAAGGCTTTGGGAGACTTCAAGAGACTCATTCAAGATCATATACATTGCTATAGTAATCAAGACTGTGTGGTACTAGTGAAGGAGAGAGATCAAAGGAATAGAACCAAGAGTCCAGTAAGAAACCCAAGCATCTATGGTCTGAGCAACTATAGGGAAATAATTTTTCACATGGTTGTGGAGACAAAGGGAATAAGGAGAGTCAGTAAAGGCTGCTGGAACAACTGGAATCCCATATGCAAAAGAGTGAATGTAGACCTTTATCTCATATCATATACAAAAATTAACTAAAAATGGATCAAAGAACTACACAGTGTAAATCTTTATGACCCTGGAGTAGGCAATGGTTTCTTAGATATGGCATATAACACGAGCAACCAAAGAAAAATTAGGGAAATTGGACTTTATCAAAATCAAAAACTTTTGTGCTTCTAAGGACAACAATAAGAAAGTGAAAAAAATGACCCACAAAATGGAATAAAATATCTACAAGTCATATATCTGATAAAGATCTGGTATCCAGAATATACAAAGACTTACAACTCAACAATACAAATGTAGATGACACAATTAAAAATGAACAACTGGCTAGAATATAACACAGAAGAAAATCTTGATGGTTTGGCAGTGCTTTTTAAATACAACAGCAAAGGCATGATCTACAAAAGAAAGAATTGATAAGTGAGAGCTAATTAAAATTGAAAACTTTTGCTTTGTAAAAGACACTGCTAAAAAAAAACCCCTGAAAAGTCAAGCCACAGACTGGGAGAAAATATTTGCAAAAGACATTTCTGATTAAAAAAAAACACCTGATTAAAAAATGTACCAACGACCTTAACAGACACCTCAGCAAAAATATACAGATGGCAAATAAGCATACCCCTTATTGGAAGAAAAGTTATGACCAACCTAGATAGCATATTGAAAAGCAGAGACATTGCTTTGCCAACAAATGACCTGAAAAGTCAAGCCACAGACTGGGAGAAAATATTTGCAAAAGACATTTCTGATTAAAAAAAAACACCTGATTAAAAAATGTACCAACGACCTTAACAGACACCTCAGCAAAAATATACAGATGGCAAATAAGCATACCCCTTATTGGAAGAAAAGTTATGACCAACCTAGATAGCATATTGAAAAGCAGAGACATTGCTTTGCCAACAAATGTCCACCTAGTCAAGCCTATGGTTTTTCCAGTGGTCATGTATGGATGTGAGAGTTGGACTGTGAAGAAAGCTGAGCACCGAAGAATTGATGCTTTTGAACTGTGGTGTTGGAGAAGACTCCTGAGAGTCCCTTGGACTGCAAAGAGATCAAACCAGTCCATCCTAAAGGAGATCAGCCCTGGATTTCTTTGGAAGGAATGATGCTAAAGCTGAAACTCCAGTACTTTGGCCACCTCTTGTGAAGAGTTGACTCATTGGAAAAGACTCTGATGCTGGGAGGGATTGGGGGCAGGAGGAAAAGGGGATGACAGAGGATGAGATGGCTAGATGGTATCACCGACTCGACGGACAGGAGTTTGAGTGAACTCTGGGAGTCGGTGATGAACAGGGAGGCCTGGCGTGCTGTGATTTATGGGGTCGCAAAGAGTCGGACACAACTGAGTGACTGAACTGAACTACATCATAGATCATCAGGGAAATGCAAATTAAAACAACAATGAGCTACCACTACACACTGATTAGAATACAAATACTGACAACACCAAATGTTGACAAGGATGTGAAGCAACTGGAACTCTCATTCATTCCTGATAGAAATGCAAAATGGTACAGTCATGTTGGAAGAAAGTTTGATGGTTTACTTATAAAACCAAACATGCTCTTACTAGGTAAGTGAGCAATTACTTTATTCAGGTGAAGTGAGTGAAGTCGCTCAGTCGTGTCTGACTCTTTGCAACCCCATGGACTGTAGCCTATCAGGCTCCTCCGTCCATGGGATTTTCCAGGCAAAAGTGCTGGAGTGGATTGCCATTTCCTTCTCCAGGGGATCTTCCCGACCCAGGAATCGAACCGAGGTCTCCTGCACTGTAGGCAGATGCTTTACCGTCTGAGCCACCAGGGAACTCAAAGGAGCTGAAAAGTTACATTCACACAAAAACCTGTACACAGAAGTCTATAACAGCTTTATTCATAATTGACGGAACTTGGAAGCCACTAAGATGTTCTTCAGTGAGTGAGTGAGTAAACTGTGATACGTCCACACAATGAAATAGTATTCAGCACTAAAGAGAAATGAATTATCAAGTCATGAAAAGATATGGAGGAAGAAACCAAACTGAAAAGACTACCTAATGGGTGATTCCAACTGTATGACATTCTGAGAAAGATAAAACTGTGAGACACAAAAATATCAGAGATTGCCAGGGGCTGGGATGGGAGGGATGAGTAAGTGGCACACAGGATTTTCAGGGCAGTGAAACTCCTCTGTATGATACTATAGTAATTGATTGTGACTAGTGCAGCTATGAACATAGGCATACAAGTGTCTATTTGCATCCCTGTTTTTAATTTTTGGGGGCATATATGTAGGAACAGAATTGCTGGGCCCTCACAGTAATTCTATATTTATGTTTTTGAGGGACCGCCAAACTGTTATCCACAGCAGATGCTTCATTTTACATTTCCACCAGCCATGCTCAAGAGTTCCAACTCCTTTACATCCTTGCCAAAACTTATTTTTGTTTGTTTGTTATCAGTAACCATCTAATGGGTATGAAGTGGTATTCGACTATGGTTTTGATCTGCATTTCCCTAACAGTGATGCTGGACATCTTTTCAGGTGTTTACTGGCCATCTGGATGTCTTTTTTGGGGAAATGTCTGTTCAAGTCTTGGCCCAGTTTTTAATTGAGCTGCTTGGATTTTATTATTGTTGAATTATAAAGGCACTTGTTTGCTTTTTGAAAACAGGTGCAAATACCTGAACCAGAGAAAGCACAGCAGACTCTTTCATATTACAAAGGAATCATCTACCACATCTTTAAATATTACACTCCTCTCATGCTGGAAAATGTGTCTATTTACAGATCATCTTGATAAATGATAGGTGAAGGTGGGAAAAAAAAAAAAATTAAGCTACTGGAAATAAGCCTGACAGGCTACAGTACACGCGGTTACAAAAGAGTCGGACATGACTTAGCGACTAAACAACATTATTTACGTACAAGATACATAATTCAATATTCAACTGAAAATAATTTGATATTAGTCCTTAGATGCAATGAAATCCATAGGGAACTCTGACCTAACATACAAGCATATATGGTTTATGAGAAAGTTTTCAGAATCTGTCTTTAATGACTGACTGTATTCACATCAGACTACTTTCTAAAGGATTTGAGATCTTTATAAAGTGATAAAAAAGAAATAGCCCTATTTTCAAAAAGTATGCCACTCTCATATTGTCCTTCTGCAGTTCCTCAGGGGGATGCCTCCATCCTACTAAGGAAATCACCTGTGTGCCTAACAGGCATCTCAAATTCGGTGTGTCCAAAACTGAGCCCCAGGGTCCCTCTCCCCTCACTTCCAATCTCCTCCTGTGGCTCTTCCCATCTTAGCAATCCACCATTCCAGGCTGGAGCAAATAACCTAGGTGCACTCCTTGACGCCTCTTTTTCTCTCCTCTCTTATCTACTCTATTAGTAAATCCTTACCACTCTACTTTTAAATATATTTGGTTTATTTCCATCTCCATTGCTACCCTCATCCCCTCTATCTTTGCCTACCCTCTCACCTGCATCCAGTTTATTTTTGCCCAAGGTCCTGTTAAAGGTAAGCCAGAGCTCGGATCCCTTCTGTGGATATCTCCACAGGCAGAGTGAGAGTCCCTGCCCCCGCTTAAAGCTCGCTCCCCACAGCTACCCCATCCTTGCCCCTCACCCACCTGGCTTCCTGCTCCTGCGACTCCAAGCAGGGGCCTACTTCCAGACCCTCTGCTGTCCTCAGGTGAGCAGGTAATCGGCTCCCTCACTTGCAGGCCTCTGCTCAAATGTCATTTTATCAGGAAGGCTGTATTATCAGCCTATATCAAACAGACCCATCCTAACTCACTCCCACCAACATCCCTTTCCTCCTTATATTGTGCTATTTCTCTTCATAGAATTTCGATCACAAACACATACAGTGTATATCCCTCTAATTAAAAAGGGCTTCCCTGATAGCTCAGTTGGTAAAGAATCTGATTGCATTCCGCTGGAGAAGGGATCGGCTACCCACTCCAGTAGTCTTGGGCTTCCCTTGTGGCTCAGCTGGTAAAGAACCCCCCTGCAATGCAGGAGACCTGGGTTTGATCCCTGGGTTGGGAAGATCCCCTGGAGAAGGGAAAAGCTACCCACTCCAGTATTCTGACCTAGAGAATTCCATGGACTGTACAGTCCATGGGGTCACAAAGAGTCGACACAACTGAGCAAATTTCACTTCACCTGCTTTCCTATGCAGTATAAAATGAATAGGGATTCTTATGGTCTACGACACATTATGTGCTCTGTACGCGCAGACAACCCAGACTTCAGCTACACTTTTGCTAAACCTACTAGAAGTGAGGATTTCAACACACATAGGTGGTTTCGAGGAATGCTTGACTATAACTCCCACTTAGCCACAACTCAGAAAACTAAAGACAATGTAACTGCTACGGCTATACTTTTTTTTTTTTTTTTACAATGTTTTGTTGGTTTCTGCCATACAACAATACAAATCAGCCATAACTATACACACATCCCTTAAGTGGTGTGTTTCACTGTCATAAACTTACCAGCCTTGCTTCTGAAGTGAGATCATGTTCTTGATTACACAGGCTACCTCCCCAATATTGTCAAATACTGGGCAATGGAACAGCCCTTAACAACTGGGCAACAATCTGTCTTTGTTGTTGTTTGACCACTAAGTCCTGTCTGACTCTTTGCAGCCCCACAAACTGCAGCACGCCAGGCCTCCCCGTCCTTCCCCATCTCCCAGAGTTTGCTCAAACTTATGTCCATTGAGTCAGTGATGCCATCCAAACATCTCATCCTCTGTCACCCTCTTCTCCTCTTGCCCTCAATCTTTCCCAGCATGGGGTCTTTTCCAATGAGTCAGCTCTTCACATCAGGTGGCCAAAGTATTGGAGCTTCAGCATCACTCCTTCCAGTGAATATTCACAGCTGACTTTCTTTAGGATTGACAGTCTTTACACAGATTCAAATCAAAACAAAAGGCTGACCTTGGTTCTTTTGAAAAAACCAACTTGCAATAATAAGAAAAAATGAGAGGAATGTCTGATACCTTCCCTCAGGGCAAGAATGTGAGGAGGGCTGAGAGTTCAAAGCACTGGGAACCCAGACCACCTTCTCTCCTGCTCCTAACATCCAAATGCGAGACAGTGGCGTTGAGAATGCAATCACTGCTATACTGTCTGCTTCTGAATCCTCCCTCTCCTCATTGCAGCTGACTGAACATTTCACCTCAGTTTCCTCATCTGTGAAATGGGGATAATAATAATACTTACCTAACAGAGTTATTTTAAGGACTAATGAACCGAGTGCCTAGCACACAGAAAGTACTACTGAAGCATTTTCTTTCACCAGTACTATCACTATATTGCTACTGTTACAGCAGCCACCAAAAGTATATTCAATCTCACAAGCAAAGCTATATAAATTAATGAGAAACCACACTTGCTGAAGCTCTAATACTTTGACCACCTGATGTGAAGAGCCAACTCATTGGAAAAGACCCTGATGCTGGGAAAGATTGAGGGCAGAGGATGAGATGGTTGGATGGCATCACTGACTCAACGGACATGAGTTTGGAGATGGTGAAGGACAGGGAAGTCTGGCGTGCTGCAGTCCACGGGGTCGCAAAGAGTCGGACATGACTCAGCGACTCAACAACAACAGCACTTCATTTATCATTCTCCTAAGAAGAAAGAAGGGCTTCCCTGGTGGCTCAGAGGTTAAAGCGTCTGCCTCCAATGCGGGAGACCTGGGTTCGATCCCTGGGTCGGGAAGATCCCCTGGAGAAGGAAATGGCAATCCACTCCAGTATTCTTGCCTAGAGAATCCTGTGGACAGAGAAGCCTAGTAGGTTACAGTCCACGGGGTCGCCAAGAGTCGGACACGACTGAGCGACTTCACCTTCACCTTCACCTTCACCTAAGAAGAAAGAAAAAAAGTTCCTCTGCTTACAGTGGTAAAGCAGACACAACTCCAACAGCAAATGTAGCAGATGACATAAAAAATCTTTATGACATATATAGAAACGGAACCCACAAACACACTTCAGAAGTTTAAGCTGAGGCGACAGAGAGATCTGCCCAACAATTTAAATTCACTGATGTTTATCACAGCTATTTGTTTTAGTGACAAAATGGAAGCAAATAAGTACCAGATATTTTAAGGAATCAGTTCAGTTCAGTTCAGTCGCTCAGTCGTGTCTGGCTCTTTGCAACCCCATGAACCACAGCATGCCAGGCCTCCCTGTCCATCACCAACTCCTGGAGTTTACCCAAACCCATGTCCATTGAGTCAGTGATGCCATCCAACCATCTCATCCTCTGTCACCCTCTTCTCCTCTTGCCCTCAATCTTTCCCAGCATGGGGTCTTTTCCAATGAGTCAGCTCTTAGCATCAGGTGGCCAAAGTATTGGAGATTCAGCTTCAACATCGGTCTTTCCAATGAATATTCAGGGTTGATTTCCTTTAGGATGGACTGGTTGGATCTCCTTGCAGTCCAAGGGATTCTCAAGAGTCTTCTCTAACACCACAGTTCAAAAGCATCAATTTTTTGGCGCTCAGCTTTCTTTATAGTCCAACTGTCACATCCATACATGACCACTGGAAAAACCATAGCCTTGACTAGATGGACCTTTGCTGGCAAAGTAATGTCTCTGCTTTTTAATATGTTGTCTAGGTTAATCATAATTTTCCTTCCAAGCAGTAAGCGTCTTTTAATTTCATGGCTGCAATCACCATCTGCAGTGATTTTGAAGCCTAGAATAAACTTAGTTAAAAGCTGTAAAATGTCTGAAATGTTAATCTGCTTGCAACCTTACAAGTTAGTATCATCCGTGGTATCAAGGATGCTGACAGAAGACACAAGACTCCAGGGTCAGGAACTTGGACTCCATGACTCTCAGCAACCCAGAAAGCAGGGCCCCAGGCCTGTGCCAGGCACCTACCCCCTCCCTTCGACCCCTCCCCAATCTATGGGAAGAGAGTCCCCAGCGCAGGCCTTGCACACAGCGGCTCCCAGATGAGGAACTCAGAGCCCAGAGCCGCCCACATGCCAGTCCTATAAGAGGGCTGCTAACAAGCCTGAGCAACCTCTGCCCCCGAGGAAAATATTGTCTTTCTTATCCCGGACAGCAAACAAATCTGCCCTTTGCCCAGGGGAGGAACTGTGTCTTTCTTCCAAGGTGGTTCACTACTAAATCACCCTTGAAAAAGATAACTTCAGAGCAAAAGTGCAGAAATGTTTAAGACCCATGGAGAAGTGATTGCCTTCTAACCCTAAACAACTTATAATGCCTCCACACAACGTGAGACCGTGTAGTGACGACAAATCAGTTTTCAGAAGAAAGTTTAATAAAGTAAGAAATGTATTTATGGTATGCTATTAGATACAAAACACAGGTTCTCACTTTCCAAAATTACACACACAAAGAAAAGAGACCTAATTTTGTTTTATGTTGTTTTCCTATTTTTATACAAAGAAAAGTTATATATATATAGTTTATAAAGTTTATATAAAGATAAGTTGCTCAGTCATGTCTGACTCTTTGCAACCCCATGGACTATACCATCCATGGAATTCTCTAGGCCAGAACACTGGAGTGTGTAGCCTTTCCCTTCTCCAGGAGATCTTCCCAATCCAGACATTGAACCCAGGTCTCCCACTTTGCAGGCAGATTCTCTACCAGCTGAGCTACAAGGAAATTCCAAGAATACTGGAGTGGGTAGCCTTCTCCAGGGGATATTCCTGACCCAGGAATCGAATCGGGGTCTCCTGCATTACAGGAGGATTTTTTTACCAACTGAGCTATCAAAGAAAAGGGCTTGCAATAGATACAAAGTTAACAGTGGTTCTTGGATGTTGAGATTATGCACGCCTTTCATTTTCTTTCTACTTTTTTGAACTAAATTTTCTGTATTATGTTTTTAATCAGAAAAAAAAAGGAGTTTTTTAAAAAAAAACACCCATGGATATGACACCAAAAGCACAAGTGACAAAAGAAAACCTGGGTAAGGATGACATCATCAAAATTCAAAACTTTTGGCATTCAAAAAAAAAAAAAAAAAGTGTAAGTTGCTCAGCCTTGTCCGACTATTTGTGACCCCATGGACTGCAGCCCATCAGGCATCTCTGTCCATGGAATTCTTCAGGAAAGAATACTGCAGTGGGTAGCCATTTCCTTCTCTAGGGGATCTTCCTGACCCAGGGATTGAACCTGGGTCTCCTGTATTAGCAGGCAGATTCTTTACCATCTGAACCACCAGGAAAGCCCTTGTGTTCGAAGGATACCATCAAGACTAAGAAAAAACTGACAGACTGGGAGAAGACATGTGCAAGTCATACCTCTCATGGACTTATATCGGATTACTTATTATACGGACTACAGACTTATATCCATAATGTATAAAGAAGTTTTGCCACTCAATAATTAAAAAGACAAATTACCCAATTAAAAATGAACAAAGGATTTGAACAGACAGCTCTTCAAAGATACACAAATGGTAATTAAACACATGAAAAGATGCTCAACATAATTAGTCATTAGGGAAACACAAACCAAAACCATGATGATTACCACTTCACACCTCCTGGAACGAATAAAAGAGACTGACAATAACAAGTGCTGGCAGAGATGGGAAAAAACTGGAGCCTTCACACATTGTTGCTGGGATCTTAAAATGGTGCAGTCACTTCCAGAAAACAGTCTGGCAGTTCCTCAAAACATTAAACAAAGGATTGCCATATGAGAGCAGTTTCACTCAAAGGAGTTGAAATTCCACCTAAAAGAAATAAAAACATATGCCCACACAGAAATTTCCACATAGGAGTTCATAGCAGCGTTACTTGTAATAGCAAAAAACAGGAACAGCACAAATGTCCAACGCCTGAAAAACAAAACCTGATATATCCACAGAATGGAGAAAAAGGAACGAACTACTAGTTCACACTACAAACTTGAATAAACCTGAATACACTACGCTAAGTAAAAAGAGCAAGCCACAAAGGACCACATATTGCATGGTTCAACTTACATGAAACATTCAGAAAAGGGAACTACATAAAGACAGAAAGTACATTAATGATTCCCGGGGACAGCAGGGGCAAGGGAGAAATGGAGAATGACTTTAGGGTAAGGAGTTTCTTCTTAGAGTGATGACATGCTGTGGAATTAAGGTAACTGTAATGGTTATGTAACTGTGAATACACACCAAAAAAGCACAGAATTGCATACTTCAAAAGAGCAATTTTTATAGTATGTAAAGTCCATCTCAGCAATGGTGTGATCACTCATCTAGAGTCAGACATCCTCGAATGTGAAGTCAAGTGGCCCTTAGGAAGCATCACTACAAATAAAGCTAGTGGAGGTGATGGAATTCCAGTTGAGCTATTTCAAATCCTAAAAGATGATGCTGTGCAAGTGCTGCATTCAATATGCCAGCAAATTTGGAAAACTCAGCAGTGGTCACGGGACTGGAAAAGGTCAGGTTTCATTCCAATCCCAAAGAAAGGCAATGTCAAAGAATGCTCAAACTACCGCACAATTGCACTCATCTTGCATGCTAGTTGAAGAAGGAAATGGCAACCCACTCCAGTGTTCTTACCTGGAGAATCTCAGGGATGGGGGAGCCTGGTGGCTGCCATCTACGGGGTCACAGAGTCAGACATGACTGAAGTGACTTAGCAGCAGCAGCACATGCTAGTAAAGTGATGCTTAAAATCCTCCAAGCCAGGCTTAAGCAATACGTGAACCGTGAAATTCCAGATGTTCAAACTGGTTTTAGAAAAAGCAGAGGAACCAGAGATCAAATTGCCAACATCTGCTGGATCATTGAAAAAGCAAGAGAGTTCCAGAAAAATATCTATTTCTGTTTTATTTGACAAAGGCGAAAGCTTTTGACTGTGTGGATCACAACAAACTGGAAAATTCTTCAAGAGATGGGAATACCAGACCACCTGACCTGCCTCCTGAGAAACCTGTATGCAGGTCAGGAAGCAACAGTTAGAATTGGACATGGAACAACAGACTGGTTCCAAATCAGAAAAGGAGTACATCAAGGCTGTATATTGTCACCCTGCTTATTCAACTTCTATGCAGAATACATTATGAGAAACGCTGAGCTGGAGGAAGCACAAGCTGGAATCAAGATTGCTGGGAGAAATATCAATAACCTCAGATATGCTAATGACACCACCCTTAAGGCAGAAAGTGAGGAAGAACTAAAGAGCCTCTTGATGAAAGTGAAAGAGGAGAGTGAAAAAGTTGGCTTAAAGCTCAACATTCACAAAACTAAGATTGTGGCATCTGGTCCCATCACTTCATGGGAAATAGATGGGGAAACAGTGGAAACAGTGTCAGACTTTATTTTGGGGGGCTTCAAAATCACTACAGATGGTGACTGCAGCCATGAAATTAAAAGATGCTTACTCCTTGGAAGGAAAGTTATGACCAACTTAGACAGCATATTAAAAAGCAGAGACAATACTTTGTCAACAAAGGTCCGTCTAGTCAAGGCTATGGTTTTTCCAGTGGTCATGTATGGATGTGACAGTTGGACTATAAAGAAAGCTGAATGCCATAGAATTGATGCTTTTGAACTGTGGTGTTGGAGAAGACTCTTGAGAGTCCCTTGGACTGCAAGAACCAACCAGTCCATTCTAAAGGAGATCAGTCCTTGGTGTTCTTTGGAAGGACTGATGCTAAAGCTGAAACTCCAATACTCATGCGAAGAGCTGACTCATCGGAAAAGACTCTGGTGCTGGGAAGGATTGGGGGCAGGAGGAGAAGGGGACGACAGAGGATGAGATGGTTGGATGGCATCACTGACTCAATGGACATGGATTTGGGTGGACTCTGGGAGTCGGTGATGGACAGGGAGGCCTGCTGCGGTTCATGGGATCGCAGAGAGTTGGACACGACTTAGCGACTAAACTGAACTGAAAGCTATCTTTAAATAAATATAAACATTATACACACACAGACTATACATGCACATAAAAGCGAGAATTATTCAAATGGTAGAAGATACAAATAGACAATTCAGAAAACCAACAAAATGGTCAATAAACTAAATTTCGAAAAATATTTCAACTTGCTAGAAATAAAAAAAAAAAACTACACACAATGAACTAAAGAAGCACTATCCCCCTTTAACAAATATTTTTTACATAAGAAAGCAATGATACAGTGAGACAGACACTGTACTCCATTTCTGAAAGTTAATATAACGTTTTTGGAAAGTCATTAGGCAACACATATCCGCCATAAAATTGTTCATCTTCTGAGACACAGTAATTTCATCTAGGGCTCTATCCTGAGGGAGTAATCACATATGCAAATAATAAATAAGATATTCATTATTATACTATTGGAACAGCCTTATGGGGAAATTCTTAATGTGATAATGACATATCCATATGATAAAAGAAAATCACAGTCTTCTAAACGCATGTTTTCAACGACCACAATA
Source organism: Oreotragus oreotragus (assembly GCA_006410675.1). Lineage (NCBI taxonomy): Eukaryota > Metazoa > Chordata > Mammalia > Artiodactyla > Bovidae > Oreotragus > Oreotragus oreotragus. Next base: position 133,728 of record SJYX01010583.1, read on the forward strand.
GGGTAAATGAAAACAGGCATAGTACAAAAGTGAATTGAGAAATCCTTAATTTCTAAACAAGCAAATAAAAAGTTTGAACATTCATACAAAGAAAAAAAGTCAGAAGGAAATAAACTCAAATATTAACAGTGGCTAATTTCTATATTTTTCCTATTATGGAATCAAAAGGCAATACACTATTATCACCTGAAAATGTTTTGTTTTTTTTTTAATAAAGATAAAAGAAAATAGAACACTTAGTGCTGACAGTGTGATGATAGTGACTGGCACAAAGCCAGTCTCTTCATGATTCTTTGAATCTCTATGACAGATCTCGCAAATGAGGTTGCTATTTTCAAATGGGGGTGTGGAATTTTGAATTATACGCTGGTGGGTCTGACATTCATTCCAGGCAAGATGCTAAAATGGAATTTTGTATGAACCTAGAAAAGGAAATCATCAATCAGCACAAGGATTCACTCAGTCACTCACAGACTACTTCATTTTTGTCTTTGATGAGCTATCTGGAGAGGTGATGGAGGGCAAGTTTATCAAACGGTAGCTGGCACCAAGCTGGGGGAACTAGTATATCTTTATCAGGACGGAGAGCTTGAGAGATGAAGGCAAAGTGACTTAAGCTACTAAGAAGTCACATCTGCCTAATTCAGTTTCTTTCTTGGATGAGATCACGGATGAGGTAATAGCAGAGGGCAAGGCTGTGGATAGTACCTGGCTGAGAGGAATAGCAGATGTGCATCAGAACCCCAAAGAACACAGCTAGGGATTAAGCAACAAGGTATATCCACTAAGGGGTGGGTGAGCGTGTGTAAGAAGTTAAATCCAGGGGGAGGCGGGGCAGTGGGCAAGAAGCTAAATCCATGGACTGTGGCCGTCCAGGCTCCTCTGTCCATAGGATTATCCAGGCAAGAAATTTGGAATGGGTTGCCATGCCCTTCTCCAAGGGATCTTCTTGACCCAGGGAACCTGCATCTCTTGAAATTCGTACATTGGCAGGCAGATTCTTCACCACTGAGCCACCTGGGAAGCCCTAAATCCAATGAGATAACACTTAACAAAGCAAAGTGTACGATACTATCACTCAAGGAAAAGGCAGGGAGACCCAATATTGCAGCTCAATGTGTGGAGACAACTTCATGTTCCCTTCCACAGTCAGCTCCCCAGAAGGCCACTGAGCTGTGGCTGGATGATATTTAAATTTGAAGAATAGTTAGCAAACTTTACTCCCCCTGAGTTCAACAAAACCTAGAGGAATCACATGTTTGTTAGTTTGTTTTAATGAAAAGTAACCAGGATATAAAAGAACTTAAAACCAAGCCACTGATCGGTTGCCAGAACAGGCAGTGAAAAGCCAACCACTTAGGTAGTAGGAAAGGGTTACAGAGGTGGCCAAAGGGCCATTTTCTGGAAGGAGGGTTGATGCAGTGGGGAACATCCCCCAGGACAGAGCTAGAAGCAATTACTAGAAACAGTGAGCCAGATTTTGACTCAATATAAAGCAAACTTCCTAATGTCTAGAGCTGTCGTGGTGGTCATGGATTGCCAAGGAACAGAGTGAGCTCTCAGCATCAGAAGCAGGAAGCTTGGGGTAGCCGGGTGCTGGGCTCAGAAGAAATCCAAGCACCATTCTAGTCTATTCTCCCCTCAGATGCCTGAAACACCTTTGTGTCTCCACTGACAAGAGTCACCCTGACTCTGCATAAAACACCTGTCATCCACTAATTTATTTTCTGTAACAGGGATGTGTGTGCCCTAAGTCACTTCAGTCGTGTCTGATTCTTTGCACCCCATGGACTATAGCCCGCCAGGCTCCTCCATCCATGGGATTCTCCAGGCAAGAATACTGGAGTGGGTGGCCATGCCCTCCTTCAGGGTATCTTCCCGACCCAGGGATTGAACCCGCATCTCTTAAGTCTCCTGAGTTGGCAGGCGGGTTCTTTACCACTGGCGCCATCCGGGAAGCCCCACAACAGGGATAATTGTGGGAAAGAACTTCTCTACATGGAGCCAAGATCTTCTCTGCAGTCCCTCCATTGCTGCTCTCTGGGACTATAAAGTGTTTCTCTAAACCCTGGGCCATATGAGAAGCCCTCTAATACTGAAAGATACCACATTATTAGAATCCTTATGAAGACTGTTCCTACTGTCCTCATTCCACTCTTGACAAATACACTGAGAAACCTGTACCAGGGTATTTCTTGGGGCACAAAACCCAAATCCCTATGAGTGGATATAGTTTCAGCAAACCACACTCAAATGAATACTACACAATTATTAAAACAGTACATAGGCAGATGACATTCAAATATAAAATATGCATGCAAAATAATGGCGGATAAAAAGGTCATTAAGAGAAAAAGCATTCTACTTATGATTATATAGAAAGGGCATATTATCACAAATTAGAAGTGAATTTGGAATGATGTGAGTATAACTTCACCTCATTAGTTTGTTTCTCTAAGAAACTGTTTAAATGTGCAACAAAAATCAATAATAAAAACAAGCTATTTCTCCCAGAGCGTTCACAGCAGTGCTATTCATAGTAATCAAAAAAGTAGAAACAACCCAAATAACCATCCACTGATGAAAGCATAAACAGAATGTAAATCCACAAAATGGAATATTATTCTGTTATAAACAAGAGTGTTTATCTGCTATGAGTTGGATGAACCTAGACAGTGTCAGTCACTCAGTCGTGTCTGACTCTTTGCCGTCCCATGGACTTTAAAAGCCCGCCCATCTTCTCTATCCATGGAATTCTCCAGGCAAGAATGCTGGAGTGGGTTGCCATTTCCTTTTCCAGGGGATCTTACTGACCCAAGGATTGAACATGGTCTCCTGTACTGCAGGCAGATTCTGTATCATCCCAGCTACCAGGGAATGGAGACTGACTGCTAACAGGGAATGGGTTTCTTCAGGGGCTGATGAAAATGTTCCCTGTAAGATAGTGGTGAGAGGAACCCAACAATGTAAATACACTAAAAACACTGAAATTTACACTTTAAAAAGGCTGAATGAGGAATCTTACGTTATTTTAATTCTGTCTCATTAAAACTATATATAATGACAAAATACATATCATTATATATATATGCTACCAATTTTATAAACTATATTGACAGCCACAAGTACTTTATACTATTAGAAGACTGACAATATTGTACCTAGTCAAGAGGCCTGGATTACTAAAGAAAAAACTAAAAACCAAAGTGCTGAAATTAAGAATTACTCATTCCCGTGCTTAGAGTCACTGAAACGTACAGTTAAATATGGTTAAAATAGTATGTTTTACATTATGTGACTTTTAACACAATAAAAAACATTTTTTAAAAAGGAAGTACTCATTCTATTATCCAATTATTAATTTATTTACTGTGTGCTTACTTGGTCCCAGAAACTATATTAGGTGCTGTGGATACAGGGGTGAATGAGATGTGATTCTCGCCTTCACAGGGCTCTTGGTCTAACAGAAGGGCTTGAGATGAATATTTGCTTGCATAAATATAAAACTTGCATGTAACGTGGGGCATAAGGTGAAAACCTGGGTTCTATGATAGAATATAACAGGCAGCCCTGATTTAGATGAAGAATGGGGCAACAGCCTCCTTGAGGAAATTACACTGGATGTGAAAGGAGGAAGATTGGAAACTTAGGCAGGTGAACAGTGGGAATAAGAGTATCCCCCAGGAGGAACAGCAGCGAGAAAGTCCTCAGGCAGAAAAAGAACCTGTCACAGGCGAGGAACCCACGAAGGCTAGCTGCAATCAGAGGAAGGTAAGCAAGAAGACGACTGTCACAGAACCAGGATGGGAAGGAAGCAGAGGTCCGTCCAGGCAGGCCTTTCTGGGGCTTCTTGCTCCCTATCCTGGGTACAAAGGGAAGGACTCTGAGAATTCCAGCAGGGAAGTAACATAACCAATTTGTGTCATAAAAGCTTCACCCAACTCCCTCCGTGGAGGCGGGACTGGAGAAAAGCAAAGAGGAACTTGGGAGACCAGCTAGGAGGCTGTGAGGGTAATGGGGGTGGAAAGGAAGAGAAGGCATTTTCAAGGTCAATTTGGAGCTGTGGAGGTCATCGCGTATTCTATTTCACAACTCAAATGTACACATGTGGGGGAAAATGTCTTCTGGAAAGGACAAAGCACAAAAAGTAGAGATTACTTTACCAGAATCCCAGCTAGACTCATTAGCACCTATCCAATACTAACCCACACCCTTCAAAACACTTCAAGCTACTTCTGAAAGCCCAGAAGGTTTTCTATAGAACACTTTAACCCAAATTATCCCTAAGCTTCTTGTAAGGTTTTTTTCTTACCAGCAAGTTTTCTGAGTGTCAAAACAAAAGGTTCACTGTGATGAATACAGGTAATGCTTGATGTCCTCACTTCAACCCAACTGCAAACTAGCTCAACCTTGGAACATTTTTTCTTTCTAATACAGGAACCACTCTGGGAGAAGAACACCCTGTTTAGCATATGCTCTATTAAAGGCTTCAGTTACAAACACACACACACATCAAGAGAGAAAAATGTGCAAAGCATTCCAGATTATTCATGGGCATCTGTCTCCTTACACTGCACTCCAGAGACTGAAGTGGAGCACACAGGCTGTGATGGATATCATGCAGCTTGCAGAGTCAATGAATGACTTTCATTATAATAGGAAAACAACTGCACATTATACACGCATTTCCTCTCCTCTTAAAATAAACCCCTGCTACCCACATGGTAAACACACATCAAACCTACAGATAAACTTCGTGTATACGCCTCACAAATCATCTAACATGAAATCATACAATATAAGGCAAGATACCTATTTAACACCCCCGGAATATAATGGAAGCCAAAAACAAAGATGAATATGACCATCAGTAATTATGCATTCTACAACACAAACTCTTAAGTAGTATTCTTTCATTTACATTGTGAAAATTAGTTTTGTACTTAAAAATGTAAAATAGGGGCTTCCCTGATGGCTCAGTGGTGAAGAGTCTGCCTGCCAGTGCAGGAGTCATGGGTTCGATCCCTAGTCCTGGAAGAACCCACATGTCACGGAGCAACTAAGCCCATAACTACTGAGCCTGTGCCCTAGAGCCTAGGAGCTGCAGCTACTAATGCCCGTGTGCCCTAGAGCCCACGCTTTGCAACAAGAGAAGCCACCACAAAGAGAAGCCCACAGACTGCAACCAGAGAGTAGCCCCTGCTCACTGCAGCTGGAGAAAAGCCCACGCGGCAGTGAAGACCCAGCACAGCCAAAATAGTTCAGTTCAGTTCAGTTCAGTCGCTCAGTCGTGTCCGACTCTTTGCGACCCCATGAATCGCAGCACGCCAGGCCTCCCTGTCCATCACCATCTCCCAGAGTTCACTCAGACTCACGTCCATCGAGTCCGTGATGCCATCCAGCCCTCTCATCCTCGGTCGTCCCCTTCTCCTCCCGCCCCCAATCCCTCCCAGCATCAGAGTCTTCTCCAATGAGTCAACTCTTTGCATGAGGTGGCCAAAGTACTGGAGTTTCAGCTTTAGCATCATTCCTTCCAAAGAAATCCCAGGGCTGATCTCCTTCAGAATGGACTGGTTGGATCTCCTTGCAGTCCAAGGGACTCTCAAGAGTCTTCTCCAACACCATAGTTCAAAAGCATCAATTCTTTGGCGCTCAGCTTTCTTCACATAATCCTTACAACACAATAAAAATGCATGTCTGACTTGAGAGTGCTAACTAGCCTTCCCCCAAAGTTACTTTTTTCTCAATAAATCAGCTATTTCACAAACAGAAGCACATTTTTGCCCTTCTGTTACTAAATGGAACTTTCATTCATTTTCTCCTCTGACCCAACAATAAATACGTTCTCATAGATTTTAGCTGGGAGTATATTTCAGTGGTAAGTCAGGGCCTGTATGGAATGAAGCTTTTGCTACTGTGGGCCTGGTGCAAAACTAAAAAGAGTTAAGACCCTAAAACTCAGAGGATTTAACTCTGAGCTGCTTTGTTAATTAAGAGTAAGGTGATTAGGAAGTCAGTGGGGCATGCCGTCTCGGTGGCTTATTTATTCAAATAGTTCACGTAATTCCCACCAAACACCCTTCTGCCACTACTCCAAATCCGCCTCCTCCGACCCCACACAAACTTTTCTTGTTGAACTCTAGGAATTCTGATTTCACCAGCTTCCTTCTTCCTGGAATCTACTTTCTATACTAATATTATATGGACTGATTGAGCATAAGGGTATTAATGGCATGTGACTTTCAAGGTAAGGTCATGAATACAATGGAGCTTCCACCTTATTTTAGTCAATCTGGGCATGTAACTGCTACATCATATGGGTGCTCAAGCATCCCTGGGTTGGGTCCATGAGGCAGAGAACTGAGGCCTCTTGCAACTAGTCAGCAAGCAACTGGGCAGAGTCCTGGGAGTGAGCTGTCTTGGAAATCCCCCAGGCCTAGCCAAAGCTTCAGATGACTGCCTGTTGCCTGAAACGTGAAACTTTTCAAGACAGAACCACCCATCTCTAATCCATAACCAGCTTCCTGACCCACATGTGTGAGATAATAAATATATATCATTGTTTACAGTTGCTAAATGTTGGGGATAATCTGTTATTCTCTATATTGCTATATACTCATGTATATAAAATAGCATGTTTCTTGTAGTCTGAATCCTGAACTCTGATGATTAATATTCTTTTCAATAAGCCATTTAACCCATTCCCAGTGGTATCCTTTTGAGCCACTTCATTTACAGGGGATTAGCTTATTGCAGAAGACTACTGTGATCTGAACAAAGTCAGAAGTCATTTTATCATACCATGCCTTTAGTTTTCTAAAGTTTTGCTTTTACTTCTTGTATTTTTATACCTTTCTTGAAAAATTATAACTAACAATTTGCTACTTTCAAGAGAAATGTTCATTTCATCTAGAATTTCACACCTTTAATTCTTGACCCTTATTTGCATTTTTCATGATATAATTAATGTGTTGTCACTGTATTCTTATAAATTTTTTATAAAGTTGGCATTTCTCAAACAAGTAGCTATTAGCAAAATGAATTTTTTCTTACATTATTTTTTTTTTTTAACAATTCTTACTTTTGGGGAACACAGAAGTAAACAAGTTGACCTTATGCTTTAAATAAAGTCTTTGTCCCATAAGATCTTTCTGCTATCTCTAACATCAGTTCTACTTTCTTGTAACACTATGTGATTTTTCTCAAATTCTAGTATGTAACTCAAACTTGATGTTTGCCAAAAGCTATCAAGAGCAACAACAGTAATAACTAACGTTTCTTGGGCAGCCAGGCGCTGTGCTCTGTGCTGCTGATCTTTTGTTTCATTTACTCTTCATAACAATCCTGTGAGAAAGGTGCTGGGCATCACCACCCCCTTCTAGAAGCCACAAGAAGAGTGTTTTAAGAAGGGAATGGTCAGGAGCTCTCTCTCCTGGGGAACCGGGGCTTAGGGTCAGTGGGCCTCCCTGGTGGCTCAGTGGATAAAGAATCCACCTGCAATGCAGGAGACCTGCGTTTGATCCCTGGGTCAGGAAAAGTCACCTGGAGAAAGAAATGGCAGCCCACGTCAGTATTCTTGCTTGGGGAGTCCCATGGGCAGAGGACAGAGGAGCCTGGTGGGCTACAGTTCACGGGGTCACGAGAGCTGGACACGGTTTAGTGACGAAACCACCCCTAGGGCGCTGGTTCCTGACACACCAGTCCCAGGGCAAGTCTTGATTTCAGTGTGGGCATCGGTGTGGTATGGACTAAATTGTCTTCCCCCCAAAATTAGTGTGGCGAAGGCTTAACTCCCCCCATGACTCTTTTTGGAGATAGCCCTTTAGGGAGGCAATTAAATTTAAATGAGATCGGAAGGATGGGGCCTTCATCCAACAGGACTGGTGTCCTTATGAAAAGGGGAGAAGAAAGGACTTCCCTGGTGGCCCAGTGGTTAAGACTCTGCTTCCACTACAGGGTGCATGGGTTCAATTCCCGGTTGGGGAACTAAGATCCTGCAGGCTAGGCAGCCAAAAAATAAATAAATAAATAAAGAGGAGGAGAGTTCAGCACTCTCTCCTTCCCTGTGCAGAGACACTTGGCTGTGTCAACAGCCTCCAGACCGTGAGAAAATAAATGTCTGTTGTTTAAGCCACCCAGCCTATGGTATTTTGTTACAACAGCCCAAGCAGACTAATAAACAGGATTTGCTTTCTCACTGTCTCTTTCAGACACTCTTGGATGAACCTTGACTAGTAAACCACACCCTATTAATGCAGTTACATATCTTGCATAAAACTGATTATAATTAATTGCTTCTTTATTCTTCAGCGCATTAAAATTCACTACTCTCTCACACTAATATTACGTTTAGCACTGTAACTACCTAGCACATGTTAGCACTATTAATCATGTCATCCATATCATTAAAACCAAAATGTTGTCAAACAGTCTTCCTGCTTAGCTGTAGAAAATGAACAGCTGAACACAATGTCAAGCTTTACAGCATTGAAATATTAATGTCCCTAATGTTTAGTTTGAAACAATTACTTATTTTGTTGCATTGGGTCTCCGTTGCGGCACACGGGCTGAGTAGTTGCGGCACGCACGCCCAGCTGCAGCAAGTGGGATCCTAGTCGAGGACCACACTGCATCCCCCACACTAGAAGCTGGACTCCTAACCACTGGACCATCAGAGGAGTGCCCCGAAGGCTTAAGTTTGAAATGAATTGTTTATGCCTCAGAGAAACCATCTAAGTATCCAGAGGCCTGTTTCTTGGAGTTCTGACTACTTGTGTGATTTGGGCTTGTTCCTGCTGGATCCTGACCTTACAGGATTCTTATCATTGTCTACCTCACAAGGTCTTGGCTAGAATCCTGTATCCTAAACTGTTCAATATCCTTCTGGCCTCAAAATACCTATCCTGACTTGCCTTCTGTCTGTCAAGCTTTTTCTCACAGCCAGGACAGCACAATCAGAAAATGATGATGGCCCTGGGTTTTAGAGTCAGCTGACAATCCACTCCAGTATTCTTGCCTAGAGAATCCTGTGGACAGAGAAGCCCAGTAGGTTACAGTCCACGGGGTCGTGAAGAGTCGGACACGACTGAGCGACTTCACCTCCACCTTCACCTTCAACCTGAATTTTAGTGATTTCTCCACCATTTAATAGAGTCAGTGAAGTCTGGCCAGGTTGCTTACATTCATGCATCTCAGTTCCTCATATGTGTAATGTGCTAGCAACTCTTCAATTTTTATGAGGAATAAATGAAATGAAAACCACTTAGCTAGGTGCCTGAAACATAATAAATATTCAATCACCCATAGTTATCATTATTAGTTGTTGATTAATCTGTTTCATGAGGCTTCCCTGGTGGCTCAGTAGGTAAAGAATCTGCCAGCAATGCAGGAGATGCAGGAAACTTGGGTCCAATCCCAGGGTTGGGAAGAAGAAGAAGAAAATAGCAACCCACTCCAGTATTCTCTCCTGGGAAATCCCATGGACAGAGGAGCCTGGTGGGGTATGATCCTTGGGAACACAGAGAGTCAGACATGACTTAGCGGCTGAGCATGCATGCCATTAGCTTTAGTCTTTGTAAATGGAGGCTACTGGCTCTAATGCTGTGGTTGTAGGTTACTCATTGCAAAAGAGAACCTCTGGCTGAAATGACTGAAAGTAAAGAATGATCAAGACGGAGAATTTTAGGGGCTGGATAAGCCTGAGGTGGGATAAATGTGTGGAAGCAAGTAGCTTCCCCCTGCCCCCAGCTCAAATTACACCCAAAAAAAAGCATCTATATCACCTAAACAGAACAGGATGTATCTCTTCAAGATAGTAATTTCATTTCCTTTGCATATATAACTAGAAGTGGGATTTCTGGATTACATAGTAGCTCTATTTCATAATTTTTTGAGGAACCTCCTTACTATTTTTCTTAAGTGACTGCACCAATTTATAATCCCACCGATAGTGTATAAGTACTCCCTTTTCTCCACATCCTTGCCAGTATGTGTTATCTCTCATCTTTTCAATAATTCTGTCTAGTGTGAGGTGATATCCCTGTGGTTTTGATTTATATCTCCCTGATGATTAGTGATATTCAACACCAGTTTATAGATCTGTTGGTCATTTGTAGATCCTCTTTATAAAAATGTCCATTCGGTTCTTTTGCGCAGTTAAAAAAATTTTTTAAATTTGTCTTTATGTATTAGGGTATAGGGTGTAACTAACAAACAGTATTGTGATGGTTTCAAGTGAACAGGGAAGAGACTCAGCCATACATATACATGTATCCATTCTCCCCCAGACTCCTCTCCCATCCAGGCTGCCACATGGCACTGAGCAGAGTTCCAGGTGCTACAGTAGGTCCTTGTTGGTGATCCATTTTGAATATAGCTGTGTGTACATGTCCATCCCAAACTCCCTGATTATCCCTCCCTGTATCCTTTCTCCCAACCGCCATAGACTTTTTCTTGAAGTCTGTGAGTCCGTTTCTGTTTTGTGAGTTCATCTGTATCATTTCCTTTTAGACTGCATATATAAGGGATGTCATACAACATTTCTGCTCTGTCCAACTAACCTCACTCTGTATGATACTCTTTGGGTCTAACCCTAACCCTATTTTTAATTAGATTATTTGCTTTTGTTTTGTTTTGCTTCTGATACTGAATTATATGCATTCCTTATATATTTGGGGTATCACCCCTCTACAGTTAAGTCATCTGTAAATGTTTTCTCTTTCTCCTTAGGTTGCTTCTTCATTTCAATGACTATTGCCCAGATCCATTTCAAAAAGCTTTTTCTGTTTTCTTTCAGGAGTTTTATAGTTTCAGACCTTGCATTTAAGTCTTTGATCCATTTTGAGTTAATTTTGGTGAGTGATGTCTTCAAAATTCTTCATCATTTTTACCAGTCTTATGGTAAACACTGAATGTTTAGTTTGAAAAAGACTATGTGTATAATTGGACCAAAATTGGACCAAATTAAGTATGGGGGAGCAGAATTAATGCTGCACTTAGTTGCTCAGTCATGTCTGACTCTTTGTGACCCCATGGACGATAGCTCATCAGGCCCCTCTGACCACGGGGATTCTGCACCATCCAGCCATCTCATCCTTGGTCGTCCCCTTCTCCTCCGGCCCCCAATCCCTCCCAGCATCAGAGTCGTTTTCCCTGCACCTCAAAACAAACAATCTCATAGAAAAAGTGATCTAATCTGTGGCTATGGGAAGGGGAGTGGCTGGGGGAAGATGGTCAAAAAGTATAAACTTCCAGTTATAAGTAACTACTAGGGATGGAAAGTATAACATGATAAATATAATTTTACTGCTATATGTTATACATGAAAGTTAAGATGACAAATTCTATGAGTTCTCATCACAAGTTTTTTTTCTGTTTCTTTAATTTTCTCTCTATATGATGACGGGTGGCCATTAACTTATTGTGGTAAGCATTTTATGATGTATGTAAGTTGAATCATTACACCGTATACCTTATACAGCACTGTATGTACATTCTATCTCAATAAAAATAGAAGAAAAAACTAAAGACAAAAAATTTTTAATTGTTTTTAAAATGTAAAATAAAATGATATTGTTTAACCTCATCATTTCTATCTTTATTGCTGTTAAGGCCTTTGGCATCTTTAAAGTTGTAATGATATATTACAACACATCATACGTACACAACTGCCTGCCAGCATCTCCAATGCTTCTGGTCTTCTTTGGCATCTTGCGTGTTAAGACTTAGCTCTTTGAAGAAGCCTTCCCTCACCCTTTATGGTAGAGTGGACCCTCTACCCACTGACCTCTCTGCCCACTGTCCTGTGTACACATTTCTCTCTAGATTTACAGCTGCCTCAACAGACTTTATTTTATTGGGCTCCAAAATCACTGCAGATGGTGACTGCAGCCATGAAATTAAAAGATGCTTGCTCCCTGGAAGAAAAGCTATGACCAACTTAGATAGCATATTAAAAAGCAGAGATATTACTTTGCCAACAAAGGTCCGTCTAGTCAAGGCTATGATTTTTCCAGTAGTCATGTATGGATGTGAGAGCTAGGCCATAAGAAAGCTGAGCGCAGAAGAATTGATGCTTTCAAACTGTGATGTTGGAGAACTCTTGAGACTCCCTTGGACTGCAAGGAGATCCAACCAGTCAATCCTAAAGGAAATCAGCCATGAATATTCATTGGAAGGACTGATGCTGAGGCTGAAACTCCAATACTATAGCCACCTGATGTGAAGAACCAACTCATTAGAAACGACCCTGATGCTGGGAAGGATCGAAAGCAGGAGGAGAAGGGGACAACAGAGGACAAGATGGTTGAATGGAATCACCAACTCAATGGACAAGAGTTTGAGCCATCTCTGGGAGATGGTGAAGGACAGGGGAGCCTGGCATGCTGCAGTCCATGGGGTCGCCAAGAGTTGGATACGACTGAGCGAAAGAAGAACCCTTCAGACCAGGGCCTCCCAGGACATAACACAGAACCTTTCACAGGAAGGGTTCTCAAACACTTGTGGAATGACTTGAATAAACAGACTGGATCTACCCAACCTCTAACTTTTAATTTTTTCCACCTAAATGTTAATGACTCTCTCAACTCAATGACATTTCGGACAACTGCCCATTCCAACCACCCCCTCCCAACCACCATTTCTTTCTGTTTCCTGACAGGTGATTTCTGGTTTGAAGTACTACACTGCTTAAGGCATGTTTATGAAAACTAGTTTGAGGAACAAAGTGACAATATTGCTTGCTGTTCAGGTTTGCACACATGGTTTTATAAACAATGGGTTTGAATAGATTAGAAAAGGCCTTGACTCCCAAAATTCACATTCCATAGGGAAAAAAAAAAGCATCGTGATATCATGTCACCCTATTACTATTAACATTCACATTAGACATCATTTTTATCAAGAGCTCCCTTCATCATGAAAAAATAAAAAGGATGCCCTTGGAAAGGGCAGAGAGTCCATGAGCTAAATTCCTCACTCCAGAATAAATTATTTAGCACCACTTAAACCCTGAAAGCTTTGAGCCACCTATTTTGTGGTTTATGGCACTCTCCTTTAAGTTTACAATTTCCCGACTGTGACGCAACAATTTAACTGCGCAGTGCAAAATCAATACAACTGAATTTTAATGCTGGAACTGACATTATGTAGCGAACTAAAAGATTTTATTCTTCCACTGACATGAGACAATTGTAAAAACTGCTTTTATAAAGAGGCACTTAGGAATCACTCCAGAATTTAGGAATGAATTTTTCCTCCAGGACTTACTGCAGAGCAATGGCCCCGTGTCATCATTAGGAGCCCTGGGGCCTCCTACTTCCCGCCCGCTCTGCGCTAGCTTTGACTTCGCGGTCAAGGGCCTAGGTTTTGAAGCGATCAACCTGGCAAGGCAAGGCGCTGTAGAGGCAGTAACAGGAGACAGCCAATTAGTTGCTGAAACAGGTTTTGTCACTAGTTAAGGGTTTTTATCGGAACGTCGATCACCTTTTTCGCTCTAAATTATAACACTAGTACAACTATGAGTAGGAAGGTTTGGTACGGGGGTCAATTTAACTGGAATGACCTGGAACCAGTCACTTTTGTTGAGCTGTTAAGAGCTGGTGTTGTTCAAAGCACAGCAGCGGACGATCTGTAAGTTGCAACCCACTGGAAAACGCAAGAAGACCGAAGGACAGATTTAGACTAGAGCGAACACTGATCATCTACTAGGCCCAAGGTCCACTGCAGTTGATTGACAGCCTGAAGACGCAGAAGCAGAAGGGCGGGTTGGGCAGGTCCCAAGCCTTAGATTCAACAAGCTTCCCGAGTGCCTTCAACGCACCTGCACCTAACTCGCTTCCCTGCACCTGTCATGAGGAAGGCTTGTTTCTCTTTCCACTGCTCAGAGTAACTAACAGGGAAAAAAGAAAAGAAAAGGCTTTTTTTTTTTTTTTAAGCAGCAACCTAGTGCTAGACCAGAAGGGAGCGTTTATCAGCCTATCAAAAGCCCCATTACTCAACAATTAGGGTTCCCTCCATCCAGCCCTCAGTCCACCGCGCAGCCCCCAAGGACAAGAGGTTAGATCCAGCGACAGCCAAGGCCAGGCCTGGGCGGCAGCTCCAGGGAGCCCTGCCTCCCGGCGAAGCGGGAGATGCTCGGGCGCTGCCTCCTGCCTCACTCGCTAGCAGTGCGGATTTGGCCTACGCCGGGGCGGGGAAGCCGGGCCTCCCGCCGGCTCAGCATCCCTCGTCCGCCCGCACCCGTGGCACCCACCTTGGGCGTGCGGATGTGCTCCATGGCGGGCCCGAGTCCGCAGGTCCTGGGCGGGCGCGGCCTCCGGCACCTGCGCGCGTCGGCAGAGAGGCGTTAGGGGTGCGGGGAGGGGGCTTCGCGCCCGGGAAGGGGCGGGCTGCGGGCCTGGCTCCGCCCCCAGGTGCGGCGGCGCCCGCGCGAGGCCGGCATGCGGGGCCCCGGGCGCCCGCGCGGCCCTAGAGCGCGCGGCTCTGGCTTCAGCCACCTGCGCCGCCCGCCGCCGCCTCGGCGTCCTTGGCCGGGCTGGGGTCGCGGGAGCCAGTGCCGCTCGCTTCCCCCGAAGAAGGCCAGCCGGCGCAGGACTGTGGGGGTCACTGTTCCCCGAGACACAATGAGGGCCTTGTGTCGGGTGTGGCCTCTTGGAGGACAGAAGGGGCCAGGCGCTGCTCCACACCGCCCATCGGCTTCCTTCCAGAGCGTCCCGGCAGAGATGGGACTTCAGGGTGGGCCAGGAAAAAACGCTGCCACGAGCACTCCAGATGCAGTGTGGCCTGGTGGGCTCTGTTTCAGCCCAGCCTAGCCGGCAAGGCACTAGGGACGAAGCTGGAAATGTAGCAACAGTGTTACCGCCCTAGAACGCGCTGTTAACTCAGGCATCTCACATCAACCTGTGACTTCACTGTTGGAAGTGATGCTTTCCCCTGGCACTGAATTGGATTCTCATTTGCCATCCTCACTTAGCTCTAAAGGAACTGAAAGACACAGACACAAAGCATCCATTATATAAGGGCTTCCCAGGTGGCTCAGCGGTGAAGAATCCCGCTGCCGATGCAGGAGACGCGGGCTGGATTTCTGCATCAGGAAGATCCCCTGGAGAAGGAAATGGCAACCCACTTTAGTATTCTTGCCTGGAAAATGCTATGGACTCGGGCACCTGGCAGGCTATATATAGTCCCCTAGGGTCTCAAAGAATCTGACAGGACTGAGCACATGCACACACACACACCCCACATCCGTTACAAGGTGTCTTTTTTTTTTTTTTTTTTAATTTATGAATTTGGAAAAGTCAAAGAGAAGAAATGTGCCCCACTCCTGCCTTTTTTTCCTTGCAAACTTGTGTGTAAAATTTCACCATAATATTTCACAAAACTGTTCATAGTTCTTAGAATGATATCCAATTTTTTTTTCTAGCTCCTACTCATCTCCCTTTCTACCTGGCTTGTAAATTCTTTAGCTAGAGCCGTTGATTGTTTATCTCTTTTTTTGTCCAGTACATCCTAGGCACATTGCATTGCAATCTTCCAAATAAATGTTTACTTAATCAATACAATGTGGCACCTGTTTTTAAACTTCCAGGTCCTCTTCACATTCCTTTTATCATCTCATCCTCCTCCCACTCTGGGAGGCAATTAGAACAAGTTCAGTAATCTGACGTTTGCATATGGCAAAACTGGCCCAGGGTATAATTTCTTATTATAAGAACAACAAGAATAGTGTCAGGAGCTCTCTGGTTTCCATTCAGCCTCTGACTTTGGGCTCCTCATTTATGAAATTAGAAAGTCACCAGCTTACATAATCTCAAAGGTAGCTTCCATCTCAGAATTCCATCAGTGCTAGGAATTCTATATCCATTCTGAGGGCATACATTCTGAAAGAGATAATAACCTTGGAATAATGTGATTTCAGGGTTTTTCTGTGTCTTATAGTGATGAATTTTTGCATATAAGTCTTTTGGACCTTACATATTAGCATAGTTGTTTTAAAGCACCCAAAACACAAATTGGTGAGTAGAAAGATATAAATCTGAAAAATATAAATGGCCTAGTGCTAAGAAAAATTTGCAAGTTGGCTCACAAAAACAGCTGCCATTCATCACAGCTATAAAATCAGCATTAGGTGAAAAATGAGTCAAGAATAGCATTCCATTGATTAGGATAAGTTAACATAGAATAGGCTAGAAATAAAAATAAGGAAAGAAATCTCAATAAATAAGTAAGCATTTGGGTTTGATCTAATAGTTCCATGAAGAATCCTCTTTGACTTGACCCCCAGCCCCAGTCGCTATCCTACTTATTGGATCACAAGTTGTGTTGACCCCAGTCAGCCACACTGCACTTTCTGATGCTTAAACTGCCTTCTACCCCCATGTTTCACTTATTCTCTGAACCACCAGCCAGTGAGGCAGAAGAAATTGAACACAGCAGCAAGAGTTGGAGGGCAGTGGGGAGTGAGAGAAGAGACTACGTCATTGAAGTGGCTGACTGTTGATATGAGCTAGGGCAGAAAGTGAAACCAGCCATTCATTTGGTTAAGAAACACTGATATGAACTGACTGATGGTCATGCACAAGGTACCATGGCAGAAGCTGGGAAATTGAAGGGAGACTCAGAGGAGGAAGATAGGAAGCTCCACAGCAGTGATAAGGATAACATCAAGGAGGTGAAAAGTAGACCGATAAGATGGCAACAGAGCGTGTGGAAATGCCAAAAGTAGCCTCAAGGGAGACTGATCCACTTCCTACATTTGTCATATTAATTATACAGAAAATAATAAGTGAACCCAGGATCATATTCTTAATTCCTCAAGTATGATACTGGTGTGTTTGTGATGAACCACAGGCCATTTGGATTAATGTTGCCTCNTCAAGGGAGACTGATCCACTTCCTACATTTGTCATATTAATTATACAGAAAATAATAAGTGAACCCAGGATCATATTCTTAATTCCTCAAGTATGATACTGGTGTGTTTGTGATGAACCACAGGCCATTTGGATTAATGTTGCCTCTGTTTGTCTTCACAGAATAGAATCTCTCCAAGACCTCAATAGTATTGTGTGTTACCAAACTTCTCCTGGAGAACTTCTTCTTTAGACATTTTTATCACACAAATATTCTAGTTGCAGATAATATTGCTATTGGAATTTTTAAATCCAAACTTGATATTCACTGGGAACTTTCCGAAAATGCTGTGATCTTCAGCGACCCGAGGAGATTTGGAGACATATCAAACACTTGGAAGACGTTTTCCAGAATTCTTATATTTCTCCTGAGGCAGCTAAAACTTCTGATTTGGAGTGAAGCCAAGAGCTCTTTCCTCAGGAGGGTAGTATTGCTAATGATTACAAACTCAGGAAAATCCTGTTCCACACTAATAAGCCCCAGCTGTCCATGAGGATCGGAGTAGAGGAGGGCACCCGTCTCTATAGAAGCCAAGTCTTAGCTCGAAGCAGGCTAGATACCCCGTAGGATCAAGTGAGAGCTACATTTGGGGTTCTGCAAAGAAACAGCGTCCTCACTTCCAGGATTTTTATAAAGTCATTGATGCCAAATACCGATGTCTTCTTTGGCCTTGCTCTACGCCAGATACAGAGAACAAGCACACTGTGGATTGCCGGCAGCTCTGCCCTTTTTCTAGGAACCAAAGGGGAACCTCTGGGCCAGCATGGAAGGAGTGCTAACTCTGTGAATAGGCAAGGTTTTAGAATAGAATGTTGGGCCCAGAACCACCATGCTCCCCTGACATCAAGCCCTGTTGCTGCTGCTGCTGGTGCTGCTAAGTCACTTCAGTCGTGTCCGACTCTGTGTGACCCCATAGACGGCAGCCCACCAGGCTCCCCCATCCCTGGGATTCTCCAGGCAAGAATACCGGAGTGGGTTGCCATTTCCTTCTCCAATGCATGAAAGAGAAAAGTGAAAGTGAAGTCGGTCAGTCTGTCCGACTGTTAGCGACCCCATGGACTGCAGCCCACCAGGCTACTCCGTCCATTGAATTTTCCAGGCAAGAGTACTGGGGTGGGGTGCCATTGCCTTCCCCGAGCCCTGTTGCTAAGATATACTTTTCATTTTTATCTCATTTTCATCTATAATAAGTTTCCCTCTCTCTTTAGATGGAGTTAGATACATGTGTGGGGCAGGTTGATAATCATCACAGGCTCCCTAATCATCAGACTGTTGCAAGTATTTGTGCACGGTTCAAATTTTTGTAAATTCAGTAGGTTCATCAGCTTCTGTGAAAGTATTTGTAGTAATTCCAACAGAATGGGGCCAGGATTCTTTCTGCCTGCCAACAATCTGGAAGCTTCTGAGCCCCAGTTCCAGTTCACTCAAGACTTCCCTGACACGTTTTGATTAGTGAAACAGAACATTAGAAACATTAGAGATCAAAAATAAATAGATTTTTTAAATAAAATGTGGTGTGGCTCTATATGAAATACTATATGAGCTTGAAAGTTTTTCCCCAAAGGATATTTAATGACATAGAAAGATGCTCAAAACAAAATTTTAGGCCAAAAAGCCAGATACTAAACTGTATATACAGTGTGATCTGGGTTGTTTTTCAAAACTAGTGTGTATGAATGGATAACCCACAAGGACCTACTGTATAGCACAGGGAACTCTGCTCAGTGTTATGTGGCAGCCTGGATGGGAGGAGGTTTGGGGAAAATGGATACATATATATGTATGGCCGAGTCCCATTGCAGTCTACCTGAAACCATTACAACCTTGTTAATTGGCTATCCTCCAATATAAAATAAAAAGTTTAAAATAAAGAATCTGAGATTCTAAATGACCATGTGAAGGAGAACTTCCTGACATCCTGAAGCACTTGAATCAGGAATTTTATGTACCAGATTTTAAAATCTTTGTTGTTTTTAATAGCAAAAAAAAAAGTTCAAAAAAAATGAGTCCATGTGTATGTGTGAAAATAATAAGAAAAAGTATAGGCATAACAATTACATCTGGGTGGTGGATTTGTAGGAGATTATAATTCTGGGTTTTTTTTATAGTATACAAATATTTATATTACATATTTTAACAATTGCAAAGAATGTGTCCTTTAAAAGGTCATTTCAAATAAAAACAAGTAATAATCAATAAGCATGTCATAGTGTTAAGGGTCAAAGCAAATTTTTTTGTGGAGAAAATTTTAGTTTTTTTTTTTTTAAACTACTGAAGAGTTAAAAGACCTTTTAAGTGTGTACTTCCTAAAATTTCAAGTCAAATGTAATCTTCCTGAAAAGTAATCATTTTTCAAGCATAAAATTGGGCTTATTTTCCATGAGGAAACAATAAAAACAATATCCCGAATGTGCATCAATAGCTGGAAAAAGAAAAGAGGAGGGCACTCCCTCTAGAGCTGTCAGGATTTTGGCAACAATATTTTTACAACCAAAAAAAAAAAAAAAAACCACACCCAAAGATTTTTCTATGAAGCATAATCCAGCTTTGAGGAAGGTTCTGTGGTGCTTCAAAGCCAATGTTCTATAAAAATTATTTAAATGATCTTTAACTTTTAGTAAAAATCTGAGATGCCTCTTTGGTGTTTGGGTCATACATAATTAATAAAATCTTATCTTAATCCCCTTCTTTTTAAAATTTAGATGCAGATGCTAAATACTTACAAAATGCATATAAACACAGATCTTGTAGCCAAGACAATTTGAGATTTTTAATAAACAGATAAAGAGTTGTTCTTGGGTTACATGAAGGTTTCTTGTGGAGCTAATGAGTAATTTTGAATGCTGGCTCTACAAGAAAATTTTTCTATCTCTTCTTTGGCAGAGAGAATATTTTTGTAAAGAAAAATGGTGAACAAGATTCATGTGAGATGATGAACTAACAAGGATCTGACCTAGATCTAACTTGCTGAGCAGCACTCAAGTTTGCTTTCAGATTCGGCATATATGATTGGCTGTCTTGCCATTGTAAAGACTTGCTTCAAGAGCAGACAGAGGAACCCCATCAACTGTCCATAAAACCAATCACATTTATTTTCAATATTTCGTTCCTGACCACTTGATCACTTTTCAGAGTCTGCGTGAATAATCACCAACTTATGAATGAATGATAGTCCAAAAATCGTACTGTAAAAAATTGTTTAGTGCTCAGATTTCACAAATGATGACAACTTTTCTGGGTCATTCCTCAGAAGGTTCTGTAAACAATGGTACTAATCATCCTACTACTTACACTGTATTGCAGTAGTCTCCAACCTTTTTAGCACCAGGGACCCATTTTAGGGAAAACAGTTTTTCTATGGACCAGCATGGGGGGGAGAAGGCTTTGGGATGATTCAAGTGCATTACATTTAAGTATGGAATAATATTTGAGTCCATAATACCTGAGTTCTACATGGGGGCGGGGGTAGTAATAGATGATCCTCTTCCAGTATAAATGATCAGCATGAGTTGTGCTGTGCTGCACTTAGTCACTCAGTCGTGTCCGACTCTTTGTGACCCTGTGGACTGTAGCCCGCCAGGCTCCTCTGTCCATGGGGATTTGCCAGACAAGATTACTGGAGTGGGTTGCCATGCCCTCCTCCAGAGGATCTTCCCAACCCAGGGATCGAACGCAGGTCTCCCGCATTGCAGGCAGATTCTTTACCATCTGAGCCATCAGGGAAATCCTCAACATGAGTTAGGTATCCAGAAAAAGGAGTTCCTAATTGATCCATAGAAGCTGTGTTTGCATTATCAGTTATAATACAAACTAATTGAGGGGCTATTTCAAAAAACATAGGATTTAGGGAAAACAGTCTATTCACAATAGCTGATGGAGCTCTCCAATAAGCAGGGCTCTCAAATGAGAGAAGCTGATCCACATAAGAGCATTGGCCTCTAGGGCCAGACTGCCTGGGCTTGAATTCAGGCTCTCCCACTTAGGCAGGGAATAAGCCTGGGAAGTGCTTAACTTCTCTGTGCCTCAGTTTCCTCACCTGTAAAATGGGAATTAATGACGGGATTGTTATGAGGAATCCAGGCATAGTGAATTCAAAGCAATTGGAATACTGCCTGTCACCTATAAGCTCTTGAAAACCCCTCTTCCTGGGCCCATCTCCTCCTCCACCTCACTTCTCATTTCTAACTCAAAATAGGCAGAAAGCAAAACACAACAGTTTTCACTAATCGGTACTCATGGTGTTTGGGGGTGGGACAGTTAATTCATAGTGCAAGTCTGACACACAGACCATCTGTTTATCCCTAATCTCTGGGCACTAAATACCCATGGGACACCCCACTCATTGTGACATTCAAGAGTGGTGTCCCTGAGGCTTCCCTAGTGGCTCAGTGGTGAAGAATCACCTGCCAATGCAAAAGTCATGGGTTCTACCCCTGATCCGGGAAGATCCCACACGCTGCAGAGCAACTAAGCCCGGGGGCCACAGCTACTCTGTGCTCTAGAGCCTGGAAGCTGCAACTGCTGAGCCCACGTGCTACAACTACTGAAAAAGCCCACTGCACCCTGGAGCCCGGGCTCAGCAACAAGAGAAGCCGCTGCAGTGAAAAGCCCAGGCACCACAACTAAAGACCCAGCACAGCCAAAAATAAATAAAAATGGTGCCCCCCCAACAATATTTACAAACACCTGCTCATTCCAAATGCCCACCTGAGTTAAGGATCACATTCGATACTTGTCACTTACATTAACAGATGTCAGTTGAAGTTTAAGGGGGGAAAATGGAAAGGGTGGTAGATGAAATAGACAATAGTGACGTAAATGACTACTATTTGTCCAGTCCTTACTATGTGATAAAACTCATGCTGCTGCTGCTGCTGCTAAGTCGCTTCAGTCATGTCCAACTCTGTGTGACCCCACAGACGGCAGCCCAAAAAAAAAAAAAAAAAACCACACCCAAAGATTTTTCTATGAAGCATAATCCAGCTTTGAGGAAGGTTCTGTGGTGCTTCAAAGCCAATGTTCTATAAAAATTATTTAAATGATCTTTAACTTTTAGTAAAAATCTGAGATGCCTCTTTGGTGTTTGGGTCATACATAATTAATAAAATCTTATCTTAATCCCCTTCTTTTTAAAATTTAGATGCAGATGCTAAATACTTACAAAATGCATATAAACACAGATCTTGTAGCCAAGACAATTTGAGATTTTTAATAAACAGATAAAGAGTTGTTCTTGGGTTACATGAAGGTTTCTTGTGGAGCTAATGAGTAATTTTGAATGCTGGCTCTACAAGAAAATTTTTCTATCTCTTCTTTGGCAGAGAGAATATTTTTGTAAAGAAAAATGGTGAACAAGATTCATGTGAGATGATGAACTAACAAGGATCTGACCTAGATCTAACTTGCTGAGCAGCACTCAAGTTTGCTTTCAGATTCGGCATATATGATTGGCTGTCTTGCCATTGTAAAGACTTGCTTCAAGAGCAGACAGAGGAACCCCATCAACTGTCCATAAAACCAATCACATTTATTTTCAATATTTCGTTCCTGACCACTTGATCACTTTTCAGAGTCTGCGTGAATAATCACCAACTTATGAATGAATGATAGTCCAAAAATCGTACTGTAAAAAATTGTTTAGTGCTCAGATTTCACAAATGATGACAACTTTTCTGGGTCATTCCTCAGAAGGTTCTGTAAACAATGGTACTAATCATCCTACTACTTACACTGTATTGCAGTAGTCTCCAACCTTTTTAGCACCAGGGACCCATTTTAGGGAAAACAGTTTTTCTATGGACCAGCATGGGGGGGAGAAGGCTTTGGGATGATTCAAGTGCATTACATTTAAGTATGGAATAATATTTGAGTCCATAATACCTGAGTTCTACATGGGGGCGGGGGTAGTAATAGATGATCCTCTTCCAGTATAAATGATCAGCATGAGTTGTGCTGTGCTGCACTTAGTCACTCAGTCGTGTCCGACTCTTTGTGACCCTGTGGACTGTAGCCCGCCAGGCTCCTCTGTCCATGGGGATTTGCCAGACAAGATTACTGGAGTGGGTTGCCATGCCCTCCTCCAGAGGATCTTCCCAACCCAGGGATCGAACGCAGGTCTCCCGCATTGCAGGCAGATTCTTTACCATCTGAGCCATCAGGGAAATCCTCAACATGAGTTAGGTATCCAGAAAAAGGAGTTCCTAATTGATCCATAGAAGCTGTGTTTGCATTATCAGTTATAATACAAACTAATTGAGGGGCTATTTCAAAAAACATAGGATTTAGGGAAAACAGTCTATTCACAATAGCTGATGGAGCTCTCCAATAAGCAGGGCTCTCAAATGAGAGAAGCTGATCCACATAAGAGCATTGGCCTCTAGGGCCAGACTGCCTGGGCTTGAATTCAGGCTCTCCCACTTAGGCAGGGAATAAGCCTGGGAAGTGCTTAACTTCTCTGTGCCTCAGTTTCCTCACCTGTAAAATGGGAATTAATGACGGGATTGTTATGAGGAATCCAGGCATAGTGAATTCAAAGCAATTGGAATACTGCCTGTCACCTATAAGCTCTTGAAAACCCCTCTTCCTGGGCCCATCTCCTCCTCCACCTCACTTCTCATTTCTAACTCAAAATAGGCAGAAAGCAAAACACAACAGTTTTCACTAATCGGTACTCATGGTGTTTGGGGGTGGGACAGTTAATTCATAGTGCAAGTCTGACACACAGACCATCTGGTTATCCCTAATCTCTGGGCACTAAATACCCATGGGACACCCCACTCATTGTGACATTCAAGAGTGGTGTCCCTGAGGCTTCCCTAGTGGCTCAGTGGTGAAGAATCACCTGCCAATGCAAAAGTCATGGGTTCTACCCCTGATCCGGGAAGATCCCACACGCTGCAGAGCAACTAAGCCCGGGGGCCACAGCTACTCTGTGCTCTAGAGCCTGGAAGCTGCAACTGCTGAGCCCACGTGCTACAACTACTGAAAAAGCCCACTGCACCCTGGAGCCCGGGCTCAGCAACAAGAGAAGCCGCTGCAGTGAAAAGCCCAGGCACCACAACTAAAGACCCAGCACAGCCAAAAATAAATAAAAATGGTGCCCCCCCAACAATATTTACAAACACCTGCTCATTCCAAATGCCCACCTGAGTTAAGGATCACATTCGATACTTGTCACTTACATTAACAGATGTCAGTTGAAGTTTAAGGGGGGAAAATGGAAAGGGTGGTAGATGAAATAGACAATAGTGACGTAAATGACTACTATTTGTCCAGTCCTTACTATGTGATAAAACTCATGCTGCTGCTGCTGCTGCTAAGTCGCTTCAGTCATGTCCAACTCTGTGTGACCCCACAGACGGCAGCCCACTGGGCTCCGCCATCCCTGGGATAACAGCCCCAGAAGGAGAAGAAGAAATGAAGATTTTAAACATTAAATTACTAACCCAGGTCACAGAGGTGTCAAGGTGATATGGGAATTTGAATTCATGGTTCTTTTACACCATATCTTGTGTTCTTGCTTATCAACTAGGTAGCTTACTGCTTTAAGTCAATGCCAGAACAATGCCATCAGTTTGACCAAAGACCAGATTTTGTGCAACATTAACACACTCATCTATACATCCATATGGTAGGCCTTAAGCATGTTTTTGCTCATCCTGAGCTCTGGACTCTTGACTTTAAAGATCAGGTAGAGTTCAAACAGTTTGTAGAAAAATAGAAAAATACAGATGGCAATACCTGTAAGACTTCCTATGAAATTCACAAAAATTGCCTGGAGACTAATTGAATTCTCAGTCTATAAAGTAAAAGGAGTGTAAGTCAGACGTCTCTGGGTCTTTCTAGCCTGTAGGTATGACTTCCACTGGCTCATGTCTCCATTTGCCCAGACAGAAATTTCTGTCTCCAGTAATGTTCCCCCGAGTCGTGTCTAGACATTCCTAAAGGCTTGCTGGATACACCCAGGAACACCTGTTCTCCTCAAGCTCCACTCCAGCCGCTGTCTTACGAAAACCCACCTGGGAGATAACCTCTTTATTGCCATTGCTATTGGAGCTGTCAGGGAGAAGGTTAATATGCATGCCAAGGGATTCATTTCCTTGCACTTCCAGGCTGACCATTTAGAAGGGCAGGGGCTTTGCTGTGTTTCCCACAGAGGTTGTCAGGATGCCTCTCTCCCCAGTTCTGGGTCACATTTTTCTGAAAAGCAGCTCTGCTTGAGTCCAGAGTCCATAGAATTTCTCATGAACTCCTTTAGTTTGAGGCTCATCCATCTTTCCTTTGGGCTACCCAAGTGGTGCAATAGTAAAGAATCTGTCTGCCAATGCAGGAGATGCACGTTCTATCCCTGAGTCAGGAAGATCCCTTGGAGGAGGAGATAGCAACCTGCTCCAGTATTCTTGCCAAGAGAATCCCATGGACAGAGGAGTCTTGTGGGCTACAGTCCATAGGGTCACAAAGAGTTGGACATGACTGAGCAACTGAGCATGCATGCATGCCTCTTTCCATTGATATTCAAACCTGGCTGATGAAATAATATGTCAGTGTCATGAATTCTGCTGTCCTTGCCTCTAAAGAAAATTATTTTAGTGGTCCCTTATTTAGTCCCTCATTTTAGTGGCTAACTTTACGTGTCTGCTTGACCAGGCTAAGTTATCCAGTTGTGAAATCAAACAGCAGTCTACTTGTTGCCATGAAGGCAACTTTTTTTTTTTTTTTTTTTTAGCTGTGATTAACATTTAATTCAGGAGACTTTGAGAAAAGCAGATTACCTTCCATAATATGGGTGGGCTCCATCCAGTTACTTGAAAGCCTTAAGAGGAAAGACTGAGGTCCCTAAAGAGCAAAAAATTCTGTCTCCAGACTCCTTTGAACTCAAGACTGCAACGACTCCTGCTGGAATTTACAGCCTGCTGGCCTGCCCTGCAGATTCTGGACTCCTAGCTCCACAATCACATGAGCCAATTCTTCAAAATAAATCTAGACCTAAATACAGAGATACCGTAGATATAGATATGAAATTGATATAGTGAACATATAGGATAATAGGCTATTTTAATAGGATAATAGGGAAGAGGATAATAGAATATATATAGGATATTAAGATTACAAAATTAACATATAACTATGTATATATAATATATCCTGTGATATCTTCTATATATTAACTATATATGTATGATATCTTCTATACATTTACTATATATATTTCCTGTTGATTCTGTTTCTCTGAAGAACCATGACTAACATACTTATTCTCTTACAGAGGACCCAAAAGTACTCAACCAGAGCAACTCAAAAGATGCTCAGAGACTGCACCTGCTTGCAAGGTCAGCAAACCAGACGTTGATCAATGACCACACTGAGGTCCCCTGAAGCTCTGTTTTATGTAGGTAATGATTTGCAGGAGATCGAAGGTGGGTTGGGGGCTCAGTCTTGGTTTCTCTCACCTAGGGCGAGCATTGCTAAGGAGGTCCCCCTGCATTGGCCTTGCTGTTCTTCCCCACCCAGTTGGCACGGTGTAATGACTTCTTCAAGAACCTTCCTAGCACTGCGATTTGTACTTCCACCACTACTATAATTAGCTAACCTTTATTGACTGTTTCCTCTTTCACCCAGATGTCAGCTGGGATATGCTCACTCTCTGAGATCAAATTAGCTGGAACCCAAAGTCCAGGCCCCATGCAAGCCCACATTTCTGCATATTTTTTTATTAAATTTATTTATTTTTTTTGAAGGATAATTGCTTTACAGAATTTTGTTGTTTTCTGTCAAACCTCAACATAAATCAGGTATACATATATCCCCCTCCTTTTTGAACCTCCCTCCCATCTCCCTCCCCATATCTGTATGAACCCCTCTAGGTTCTTACAGAGCCCCTGTTTGAGTTTCCTGAGTCTTACAGCAAATTCCCATTGGCTATCTATTTTACATATGGCAATGTAAGTTTCCATGTTACTCTTTCCATACATCTCACCCTCTCCTCCCCTCTCCCCATGTCCATAAGTCTATTCGCTATGTCTGTTTCTCCATTGCTGCCCTGAAAATAAATTCTTCAGTAAGTAGATATAGATATGAAATTGATATAGTGAACATATAGGATAATAGGCTATTTTAATAGGATAATAGGGAAGAGGATAATAGAATATATATAGGATATTAAGATTACAAAATTAACATATAACTATGTATATATAATATATCCTGTGATATCTTCTATATATTAACTATATATGTATGATATCTTCTATACATTTACTATATATATTTCCTGTTGATTCTGTTTCTCTGAAGAACCATGACTAACATACTTATTCTCTTACAGAGGACCCAAAAGTACTCAACCAGAGCAACTCAAAAGATGCTCAGAGACTGCACCTGCTTGCAAGGTCAGCAAACCAGACGTTGATCAATGACCACACTGAGGTCCCCTGAAGCTCTGTTTTATGTAGGTAATGATTTGCAGGAGATCGAAGGTGGGTTGGGGGCTCAGTCTTGGTTTCTCTCACCTAGGGCGAGCATTGCTAAGGAGGTCCCCCTGCATTGGCCTTGCTGTTCTTCCCCACCCAGTTGGCACGGTGTAATGACTTCTTCAAGAACCTTCCTAGCACTGCGATTTGTACTTCCACCACTACTATAATTAGCTAACCTTTATTGACTGTTTCCTCTTTCACCCAGATGTCAGCTGGGATATGCTCACTCTCTGAGATCAAATTAGCTGGAACCCAAAGTCCAGGCCCCATGCAAGCCCACATTTCTGCATATTTTTTTATTAAATTTATTTATTTTTTTTGAAGGATAATTGCTTTACAGAATTTTGTTGTTTTCTGTCAAACCTCAACATAAATCAGGTATACATATATCCCCCTCCTTTTTGAACCTCCCTCCCATCTCCCTCCCCATATCTGTATGAACCCCTCTAGGTTCTTACAGAGCCCCTGTTTGAGTTTCCTGAGTCTTACAGCAAATTCCCATTGGCTATCTATTTTACATATGGCAATGTAAGTTTCCATGTTACTCTTTCCATACATCTCACCCTCTCCTCCCCTCTCCCCATGTCCATAAGTCTATTTGCTATGTCTGTTTCTCCATTGCTGCCCTGAAAATAAATTCTTCAGTATAATTTTTCTAGATTCCATATACGATATTTATCTTTCTCATTCTGACTCACTTCACTCTGTATAAAAGGTTCTAGGTTCATCCACCCAATTAGAACGGACTCAAATGCATTCCTTTTTATGGCTGAGTAATATTCCATTGTGTATATATACCACAACTTCTTTATCCATTCATCTGTCAATGGACATCTAGGTTGCTTCCATGTTCTAGCTATTTTAAATAGTGCTGCAGTGAACAGTGGGATACATGTGTTTTTTTCAGTTTTTCTGCAGACTTTTATATGAGGAGGAAAGTCAGCATGGGCTTTAGGGTCCTATTGCCTCTATCACGGCTTGTCATCTTAGACTCGTAACTCAATTCTTCCTCTATTTCTTTATAAAACATCTCAGATCAAATATTTGAGATAATATATAATGACACTGAGGATATATTGTTTTAATTTTTAGAGCTGTTTATGGCACATTACCCAGCACAGTACTGCTGCTGCTAAGTCGCTTCAGTCATGTCCAACTCTGTGCAACCCCAGAGACGGCAGCCCACCAGGCTCCCCCGTCCCTGGGATTCTCCAGGCAAGAACACTGGAATGGGTTGCCATTTCCTTCTCCAATGCATGAAAGTGAAAAGTGAAAGTGAAGTCACTGAGTTGTGTCCAGCTCTTCGTGACCCCATGGACTGCAGCCCACCAGGCTCCTCTGTCCATGGGATTTTCCAGGCAAGAGTACTGGAGGTGCCATTGCCTTCTCCCAGCACAGTACTACCAATCTGAAAACACATATCAGTGTAGTGAATAATATTTGAGACATGAATTATTCATATTCATACTTGAGATATGAATTATTTCCTTACATTTCCTTTTACCATTATGTTTCTTCCCACTACTCAAGCAGCTGTAGTACCTTTCACTTAAAAGGAGATTGGATAAAAATTAGACCTCAAAAGCCCTTGAATAGCAGAGAATTGAGCTGAGAGCCACAATAGCTGGAAAAAAACAATTTCCCGATTCCAAAACGGAGCTTTAATTATCAACATCCAAAGCCCAAGGAAGAAAAACATAAAGTTTACCCTCAAACAATATATGGTGAAGAGAAGGATGAAAAGTCCATATTCAGCCACACAAGAAGAGGATGAAAGACTTTTCCTGCTGTGGGAAAGAACTTCAAAGGGAAGCGAAGAGGCGGAGGGTGAGTCTGTAAGTGTTTGGTGCTTCACTTCCCGCCAAGGCCGAGTCCATGTGGTGAAGACAACTGAAATCCAAGATGGGTTTAGAGAACCCGAGGCAGGAAAGGACTAGCCCTTCCCTCTCAAAGCAAAGCCTGGGAAGCCTGTGAGTCTGTTAGAGAAAGTAGCACCAGCAAAATCTGAGAGATGCCCAGACAGCTGGCCCGAGGGCAGCCTCGGGGACTGCCAGGGTTTCATGGGGACAGAGAGAGAACTGCGGCAGCCCCTGAGAGCGGGGTGAGGATGACACCCGGCCAGGGGACATGAAGGAATCTGGGGTCTCCACCCCAGTGAGCAGGACCCAGAGTGGCCTGCATGGAACAGATCCTCAGGAGGGTTATTGGGAGAACGGTGGTCCCTTGAGTGCAAGCAGGTATATCCAGAGGCAGATGGGAGAGAGTGAAGCCCAGCATCATTTCAGAGACGGACACAGGCTGGCTGAGGACCCAGCATCCTCTTCTCCTGACCTGGATGATTGTTAAAAGTCTCTTCATTCTGGAACTCAGGTCACTGCCTGGGCACAAAGGAGGAAAAGAGTTGAGGAAGCATAGGCAATGAGTGAGGGCAAAATCTCAGGTGGCACTAGTGGTAAAGAACCCGCCTGCCAATGCAGGAGACGTAAGAGACGTGGGTTCGATCCCTGGGTCAGGAAGAGCCCCTGAAGGAGGGCACGACAACCCCCACCCCAGTATTCTTGCCTGGGAAATCCCATGGACAGAGGAATCTGGTGGACTACAGTCCATAGTATTGCAAAGAGTTGGACACGACTGAAGCAACTTAGTATGCAGGAAATGACTGAATCATTGATCACCACCATCTATGGAGTTTTACCCTGACTGAGCTAATTCTGAATCAGATTATTTTTGTCACTGTTCATTAAAAAAAGGACACACAAAATTTAGTTCTTATAGAGAAATGAAGTTTCAATTTTGCATACCTGTACAATATACAGGGAAGGTTTATAAAATTTTTACTTAAAACTTCAGGCATTCCTGCTGTTGAAGTACCAGTGCATTCACCCCAGGGGTTCTCACTGGCCCTTCAACCTGCCTTGCTTCTTACTTCTGGTTTTCTCGCTTACATTCACTTTTCTACTCCTTTCCACCCAGTTTGTCTTGGGAATTCCAAGTTCTGCTTCTGCAGGGTGAGAGCAAGTCAACACCAACCCCTACTCTCACCACACACAAACCAGTGAAGTCTCGGGCAACACAAAGAATCTTCCTATGGAACAAAATCCCTCTCCAGAAATCAATTCGGTGATGAATGGCATCTTCATCCTTTACAACTACGTTGGACATGACTGAAGTAGCTTAGCATGCATACAGGGAGAAACACTGGGCTGGATGAAGACTCAAGATTGCCAGGAGAAATATCAATAACCTCAGATATGCAGGTGACACTACCCTTAGGGCAGAAAGCAAAGAACTAAAGAGCCTCTTGCTAAAAGTGAAGGAGCAGAGTGAAAAAGTTGGCTTAAAGCTCAACATTCAGAAAACTAAGTTCATGGCATCTGGTCCTATCACTTCATGGCAAATAGATGGGGAACCATTGGAAACAGTGACAGACTTCATTTTTGGGGGCTCCAAACTCACTGCAGATGGTGACTGCAGCCATGAAATTAAAAGACTCCTTGGAAGAAAAGTTATGACCAACCTAGACAACATATTAAAAAGCAGAGACATTCTTTGCCAACAAAGGTTCATCTAGTCAAAGCTATCGTTTTTCCAGTAGTCACGTATGGATGTGAGAGTTGGACTATAAAGAAAGCTGAGTGCCAAAGAATTAATGCTTTTGAACTGTGGTGTTGGAGAAGACTCTTGAGAGGGTGGACAGCAAGGCAATCCAACCAGTTCATCCTAAAGGAAATCAGTCCTGAATATTAATTGGAAGGACTGATGCTGAAACTTCAGTACTTTGACCACCTGATGTGGAGAACTGACTCACTGGAAAAGACCCTGACACTGGGAAAGATTGAAGGCAGGAGGAAAAGGGGACGACTGAGGGTGAGATGGTTGGATGGCATCACCGACTCAATAGACATGAGCTTGAGTAATGGACACAGAGACTTGGTGTGCTGCAGTCCATGGGGTTGCAAAGAGTTGGACACGACTGAGCAGCTGAACTGAACTGATGCATCAGTAATGTGCTAGTTGCCTTTTGTACCTTGCCTCTCAATAACCCAAACAAGAAAGATGAAGGAGGCTCAGAAGGAAAATAGAAAGAGACATAGGTCAGAAACTGAGTGGGCAATATTCAGACACTGTCTCCCTCTTCTGAAATCCTGCACTGTTATCCACTGTACTGTAAATGCTCCTAGTCTTTGCTCAGGTACTTGGTTAACATCCTTGAGGATGAAGTCTTGATCATACCATTTCTTCCAAAGCCTTGGATTCCATCCAGCCTGCTTAGCCTGAATTACTGGTTAATGAAACAGCTGATGGCTGTGGGCTCGGTGTCTCCAACCAGGGAGCTCATTGTTTGCCCTCTCACTTTGGCAACCTTCTCAGTGGTACAGTCAGTCTCACTGCCTCTGAGGCCTGGGGGAGTCTTTTAATTCCCTTCTGATGAGAACAGTCATCTCCTGCTCTGAGTTTCAACTGAAATTTGATAGTGAATATTTCCCATGCATCTCTCTGGGAGCAGTAGCTAATGAGTGGTATTATTGTTTAATCTTTTTATGTCACCACCTGTGGACTACCAGCATCACCCAGAGCAGGGTTTTTGCAGCCTCCTTGGAGGAAAAATCATTTCAAAAGGGAGTGGGTTTACGCTGGTTCCCAGCCAACATTCTCACAAAATAGAAGAGGGAAGAGAGTTGTGTAAATGTACGGAATCTTGCAAATTAGTTTGCCCTAGGCTGAAAAAATTGTATGTTCAGAAATGCCTAACAACTCATGAAAAGTAGACACTTCAAATATTTTCTCATTTCTAAGACGACTGAAGAATAGAACACGTTGCATTTAACCTTGGCAATCCAATGATTATTACGAATTTATCTATTTCAAGATCATTTCACTCTGAAAATTTAAGTTTTGAGTGTTTGAAAACAATCTTAGTTAGAAAAAAATCTTTCATGAGTTGATACACTGTGCTGTGATAACAGCCAAGTAGATTAAACTCAGACCCAACTTGATTAATTTCTCTGTTTTAAAAACTCTTATTAATTCTAACATAAAATAAAAATTAAATAATAAAAAAAACCTATCTACCCCAGGTAGGCAAGCTTCTTAATAATTAAGAATCAGTGGTATAATTCACCACAGTATTAGAATGAAAAGAAAAACAAACCCCCTCTTTTAAAAAAATTAATTTTATTCATTTATTTATGGGCTGTGTTGGGTCTTCGTTGCTGTGCAGGCTTTTCTCTAGTTGTGGTGGCTGGGGCGCACTCTCCAGTTTCAGTGCAGGCTTCTCACTGTGGTAGCTTCTCTTGTTGCTGAGCACCAGCTCCAGGGCACGGGGGCTTCAGCTGTGGTGGCTCCCTGGCTCTAGAGCACAAGCTAAACAGTGTGACCCACAGGTTCAGTTGCTCCTTGACACGTGGGATCTTCCCGGGTCATGGATCAAACCTGTGTCTCCTATGCCACCCAGGAAGCCCTGAGAAAAACCTTTTACTATCATCTCAATAGATACAGAAAAATCATTTGACAAAATCCAATATCCATTTCTGATTAAAAAAAAAAAAACCTCTCAGCAAACTGGAAATGGACTGGAATTTATTCACTTGATAAAGGACATCTACAAAAACTATAGCTAATGTCATACTCAGTGATGAAAGATTGAAAGTTTTCTCCCAAAAGTCAGAAGCAAGTCAAGGATATAACTATCCTGATTATAGTAAGCATTTCACAGTATAGACAGGGAGCAAATCATCACACTGAACCCCTTAAACTTATACAATGTTATATATTAATTATATTTCAATAAAACTGGGAAAAAATTTAAATTAAAAATGGGCAAAAAAATTTGAATAGGCACTTCAAAGAAGATACATGAACAGCAAATAAGCACATAAAAGTTTGTTCAAAATAATTAGTCAGTGCAGAAATGCAAATTAAGACATAATAAGATGCCACCTCACACCTATAAAAATGGCTAAAATTCAAAAGATTAACCATACCACACGTTGGCAAAGATGTTGCGCAACTAGAATTCTAACACACTGCTAACGGGAATGTAAAATGGTGCAAATGCTTTGGAAAACAATGTGGTAATCTCTTAAATAGCTAAACATAAACCTTCCATTTGACTCAGCCATTCCACCCTGTTAGGGAATTTTAAATGGAGGAAGTCTTGTTCAGGCTTCAGAAGCAGAAAAGCAGGCTTCTGACCCAGATTCCATGCTTGCATGCAAGCGTAGCAAGTCAGGCAGCACTGGGAGTGGGTCTTAGAATTCTTGAGCTCCTAGAGGTCTGTCCAGTCTCCCAGGGACTAATAAAATCCTGCAACTCACAAGGTGAAACAAACAGCATTGTAAAAGTTAAAAAAAAAAAACTGCATTTTTGCGTACAAACTGATGACGATACCAGCTTTCAGCCTGGGATTATAAGTATGAGTGCCCCAAACTGCAATTTGAAATCTGTCATGATGTCGACACATTGCCCAGGACATTTCCCATTTGAAACTCCACACTGCTGTTAACCAGGGACTTCCCAGGGCTGTTTAACTCTGAATGTTGTTCAGCCCAATTTGGTGATGTATATGCTGTTACTTTTCTCTATTGTTTTTATTTCTCTTCTCTTAATGACTGTATATTGTAATTAAGTCAAATAATCCTCTATTAAATATCACATTTGTTTGTTGGATGTGATGAGAGTGGTTTCTTTTGTTAAACAATCCTTCGAACCTAAAACATAAGTAAAACTTTCAGGAAAACACACTTCCAGGTATTTAAACAAAAGAAACAAAAGAATGAGTCTATACAAATATTGGTACATGAATGCTCATAGCATGATTATTTATAACAGGTTAAAACTAGAAATAACCCAGATATCCATTGCCAGGTGAGTGGGTATAGAAATTGTAATATAACCATACAATTGAATACTTTTCAGCAGTTTTTAACAAATGAGCTATTTTCTCATACAACATGTGTGAATGTCAAAATACTTATGCTTAATGAAAGAAGTCAGACTCTCACCCACCCACACACATACACACAAAGACTAGACACTGTATAATTCTATTTATATAAAACTCAAGAAAATACAAATTAATTTATAATGACAGAAAGCAGAACAGTGGTTGTCTGGGGACTGGGAAGTGGGTAAGCTAGAGGAGAGTAGAGAGAAACAGAGTCAGAGATGACAAAGGGCACAAGGGAACTCTGGGTGGTGATTTATTCTCGATTGTGGTGAAGTTTCCATATATGTCAAAACTTATCAAGCTGTAGAACTAGTCAATTACAATGACAGTAGCGCTAGTCAATCACAGCTCAGTGAAGCTATTATACAAAATCCCTTTTAAACGATTTTAATTTATTCAATTATGGAAAATCTGCCTTTTTCTGTACCCTATATTTTCAAATAAAAAGAGTTAAGTTACTTTTGGAAATGCTTCAAGCGGTCACTTTATAAGGACATTGACACATTTGAATGGGATGACTGAAAATGTAAACCGGCACAGTGAGAGCTCTCAAAGGCAAATCTGTGTCAGCAAAAGGTCCCAAGTGTTTCAATGTCACCAGGTGCCAGGAAGCGTGCTATAGGTGAAGCATGCAAAGGCTTTGTCCTTAGGGACTCAGGCGATTTGAACGAGAAAGAAATATTGGGCTCCTAAGGGAAAGCTGACCTAGGAGAATCCAGGACTGGTAGGTTGGACTGTTGGATTGGAGAAATACAGGCACTGACCAACCGCAAGAGCATGCTCCTAGTCTTCCAGGGCTTGATTGCACTCCTCAGCCAGCCCTCACCCGCCCAGGCAAATAATAAGGGATTCTCTTGGACAAAGTGTATTCTCCTTTGCTCTTCTTTCTCACTCTCTGGAAAGCAACCCCAAAGCCCTGGTCTGGGGTATGAAAATCTGCACAGAGATCCCTGGTATTCCTCGTCCCCTAAAAAGCCCAGAAGCACAAAGGGGACCAGAGTTATCCAGGTGTATGCTCTTGATCTGATTTTTCTGTGCCACTTTCAGAAAGATTCAATGTGTTATTGGCAACAACACTGTATTTATAAACTTCAAAGTTACTAAGAGACTAGGTCTTAATTGCTTTCACCACACACACACAAAAGTGATAACTGTGTCATGTGATTGAAGTGTGGCTGGGAAGGCAACACAGAAATGTATCAGATCAGCACTGTTGTACCTCTCAAACTTACACAATGCTGTACCTCAATTATATATCTCCACAAGAAAGAAAAAGATTCAGTGGGAAAGCTGTGCTGACCATGGTGGCAGTGGGAAGAGCCACTGTGTACCTGTGGTCCCAGCAGCAGTGCGTGCATGCTAAGTCACTACAGTCATGTCCGCCTCTTTGCAACCCCATGGACTGTAGCCCTGCCAGGGTCCCCTGTCCATGGGATTCTCCAGGCAAGAATACTGGAGCAGGTTGCCATGCCCTCCTCTAGGGTATCTTCCCAACCCAGGGATCAAACCCACATCTCTTTTGTCTCTTGCATTGGCAGCTGGGTTCTTCACTACTAGCACCACCTGGGAAGCTCCAGGAGCAAATAACTTTGGCTCCAACTACATATGTGCAAAATGGTGGCTTTAGCAAAGCAAACTAGTGATAAAGATGAGTTGAGGGAACGGAAGGAAACGGCAACCTACTCCAGTAATCTTGCCTGGAAGAGAAGATCCCACGGACAGAGAAGCCTGGTAGACTACAGTCCATGGGATCCCAAAGAGTTGGACACAACTGAGCGACTTCACTTTCACTTTCTATTCCAATAGATGGAGATGAATGAATACTGACTGCTCACTGGAGACTCTAGGGTCCAGCCACAAAGGACTCAGCTGTCGCGCCAGGATGGGACAATTAATAGCTACTGAAGGGCATCCAGCCAACTTCAGAAAACTGGGAGTCATCTAGATCCTAAGGAGAGAAAAGTAAAAAATCTCAAGTCTTTCTTTGTAACTGGCTCAGAATTCGCTTTTACCTGTTTTAAGTTGTCCTAAATCTGTGATAAAATTCTGGATGTAAGTATCATAGTTTAAATCATTGTGGCACACAGACTGTCCTGCCACCATGGAAATAGTCTTCATCTGCACTGTCCAACCTGTTAGCCACATGTGGCCACTGACTGCTTGCAATGTGATGAGTGTGAATGCTATGGAATTTTTAACTGTATTTAATTGTAATTTGTATATGAATAGTGACTTGTAGCTAATGGCTACGGTATTGAATTTTTTTCACCTATCCTGCAACAGTCTACCTTTTAATCGTTGGTAGTGTTGCCCTGAGTGAACTTTAAGAAACAAGTTAAATTGCTACAAAGAAAAAACACCAATATTTTTGTGTTCCATATTTGAGAGGATCTCAAAACTGGGACATTTATTCTTATTCCTGTTGTGTTTTGGGGTTTTGTGAGTACTAAGAGAAAATTTTAGAAAAGACACATAGCTATTTATTTTCTTTTTAAAGGAAAATCCATTAATTTCATTACATTAGAGAATAGTTTAAATTTTTGCATAGTGAGCAAGAAAGTTATAGCAGATATATGTTATTTTGTTATTCATATTAATTTACATTTGTCCTGGTAACAGAGCAATGGTTTGTTTTTCTGTCAACAGAACAATAGTTTGTTTGTTTTTTTATCAATACCTTCCAAACCTATCCACCTCTTTCATTCTGTCCCATCACTTAAACACGGGGAGGAGTAAAAACTTTCTCATCATCCAATCAGAGCCAACCAAGTGAAATGAGATTTTTGTAGGGACTGTAGAGAAAAGGCAGCTCATGTCAGCAGGACTGCTGGGAAATAAGCATAATGTGGACCTGGAGAGTCCATGTGAGGCCTGAGGGAATCACGAACAAAAATGAAGTTAGGACCCAGAGTTCTTCATTTGTAGAAATAAGCAACTCACATATAAGGGTTAAGATCTTTACATTTTACTGACTGTGGATTTACTGTCAGCCTTCATGACAAAGCTGGAAAAAGACACGGGGTCTATGTTAGTTCATTTCACTTGGTGGCTGCCTGGTAAATGTTTGGTGAATTAATCAATTATTCAAATCACCAAATATTTACTGAACTCAATTCTGTAAAGGTGCCAAAAGAAAAGGTCCCTGTCCTCAAGGAGCAATGAACCCTGTTGAGGAAGTTAGACACAAACACCTGCTCGTGCTGAGAGCTGACAACACAAGATTCAGGATCATAAAGAAAGAGCAAGCACAGGGTTAATTGCCAGTTAACTGGTGGGTAATAGGCAATGAAGAATTTCTGAGCAGAAAACAACTATTCAAGCAGAGATGATCAAATGGACATTTTACAGGGGAGATGGTTTGAATTTGATCTTAAAAGATGCCTAAGCAGGCTTCTCTAATGGTCCAGTGGTTAAGAATCCTTCTGCCAATGCAGGGGACATGGGTTCATTTCCTGGTCCAGGAAGATCTCACATGTCAAGGGGCACCTAAGCCTGTGTGCCATAACTACTGAAGCCTATGCACAGCAACAAACACCTAGCTCAGCCAAAAATAATTAAAATTTAAAAAAATTTTAAAGGTGGCTAAGCTTTGGGTTGAGAAGCGGATGACAGAGGATGAGATGGACATGAGTTTGCACAAGCTCCAGGAGTTGGTGATGGAAAGGGAAGCCTGGCGTACTGCTGTCCACGGGGTCACAAAGGGTTAGACATGACTGAGCAACTGAACTGAACTGAAGCTTTGGGTGGATGAAAGTGTGAATGAAGCATATTCTGAAAGGCATGAAGTGAAGTTGCTCAGTCGTGTCCAACTCTTTGCGACCCCATGGACTGTAGCCTATCAGGCTCCTTCGTCCATGGGATTTTCCAGGCAAGAGTGCTGGAATGGATTGCCATCTCCTTCTCCAGGGGATCCTCCCGACCCAGGGATCGAACCCGGGTCTCCAGCATTGTAGACAGACGCTTTACCGTCTGAGCCACCAGGGAAGCCCCTGAAAGGCAGGAGAACAGGGAAATGCAGACGTTTCCTATCTGAGAGTACAGGGAGAATTAGGATGAAATTGCTTGTCATCAGTAGTCTTTAATTATGAATCTCAGAGAAGTGAAACATCTCAGGTATTCTTCAGGACTTAGGATACTAAAATTTTTAAAAATAGATACACTTCAAGTTTTAAAAGATCAGAATAAAAAATTTATTTTCTGATTTCCATTACTTGTAAAACTATATTCTCAGGGACTATCATTTGGAAAAAATTTAATGGTTTTGCATTAAATTTCAATCATTTAAATAAACAACAGACCCATTTCTCTCCTCGTGAATATAAGTGCTCATGGTAATTTTCAATGAGGTGTGTGAGAAAAATTCCATATTTTTGGCTTTGACAAGCTAATTTATTTTTTCAACTTCTATGTTTTTCATTGAGATTATGTACCCCATGGGAAATAGTTTTCTCTGTCCCTTTCATTTCTCAACAGCCTATCAGGTTTCCAGGTTTTTTTCTCTCATCCCAGTAACCTGAGGTCCAGTTTTAGTTTCTGAAGTCCACAAGGAACCTTGATCCAGAGCACTGCTGCCCAGAATTTGGGCCCTGGTTCCCAGTATATGTGCCTGTCTGGACATGACAGAAAACTGGTTCTTAGAAGTCAATTGCCTAGTTGTAAAATACATACTTTTCTGCCTAAGAATGAGACCAGGACAAAACCTTTCCATTTGCAGAGGGAGTCTAATAAAAGAAAAATGAAAACTAAAAAAAAAAAAAAAAAAAGTATCTGTAATTGGTAAGGAAAA
The DNA here is from genome assembly GCA_006410675.1 of Oreotragus oreotragus. Lineage (NCBI taxonomy): Eukaryota > Metazoa > Chordata > Mammalia > Artiodactyla > Bovidae > Oreotragus > Oreotragus oreotragus. The sequence continues at coordinate 172,846 of SJYX01010583.1, forward strand.
TTGTCATCTTCTTTCCTTTCCAAACAGTGCTGGAGGCATATGTCAGTATGTACTAAGAACAGAAAAATGTCTCTTTTTTTTTTTTTCTTTTTCAATCCATGTAGTTAGTGTGAGACAGCTGCAAATCCTCACTTTCATGGAAACAATCCCACACCCTTATTCACCCTCAAGCTCTTTTTTCCAACTCAGATCGGACTCTTTTCCCTTTCATAGGCTCATAAAATGTTGAACCTCAGGGATCATTTAGTCTTATTTTATAAACTGAATGAACAGATGAGGATGATACAGGAAAACCATGGGAGAATTTACCCGCGTGTCCTATCTTCTGCCCTTGTACTCATATACAAGTTCAACATCCTTCAGTAACATTCAGCTTTCTTAAAAGATCTGTTGATTTTAAGACTCCACGTCTTGGCACAGGCAGTTCCCTTGCCTAGAACAACCAGCTCTTCCCTCATCAGAAACATACCTGCTCATCCTCCAAGACCCAGCTCGAAGGTCTCCTCATCCTCAGGGCTTTTCCCTCTGTTCTTTGAGGCGATTGCTATCTTGTGATTCCCATGTTTTCTTAGAGTGCCCGGCACTTAGGGAGACATGGCCCTTGTCATGGTATATTACAATAATTTTTTACATATTCTGACACTCATTGGACCATGAGTGACTTAGTTTCAACTTTTCATTTCTACATACCCATTCCCTAGCATGGGACTTGCCACAGAAATGAGATGACTAAGAGCTGATGACGGAATGATGGGCCAGAACTTATGTACAACTTCTCTCATGTCTAATAGGTGGGTTACACATTCTGAGGTCTGTTTCTTATCTAAACTGAAATCTTTATTTTGAATAATGAGCCCCACACCTTTTGGATAATAAACTAAATTAGCATGATTGTTTGTTTTTGAACTTCTTTGATATATTTGTTGAATAAATTATTAACCATAACCTATTATTCACTAACTGTTTATTAAATTCAAGAAGTATAGGGTCTTTTAGACTTATCCCTAGAAAAACTCAATCACTGGACTCAGTAAATTTAAAATAAAATTAGAGTTTGGTCACTTTTGCCTTTTCGTAAGAAAGTTCTTTGTCCTCCATTAATTAGATATGATTAGACTTCATAATCAAATTTTTTAATCTCTTATCCTCATGGGGAGTTTTTCCTTCACTTGTAAGTTCTTTCCTACCCCAAGTATTTTAGGGACTAGGAAAAATAGAGTTTAATACATGTATATTTCTAAGATGTTACCAAATGTAAGATGTAGGAAATTTTAATTAAAAATTTTATTTTATATTGGACTGTAGCCAATTAACAACATTGTGATAACTTTGGATGGACAGCAAAGGGACTCAGCCATACATATCCACGTATCCATTCTCCCCCAAACTCCCCTTCCATCCAGCCTGCACAGGCATAACGTTGAGCAGAGTACTCCGTACTGCACAGTAGGTCCCTGTTGGTTATCCATTTTAAGTGTAGCAGTGTGTACACATCCATCCCAAACTCCCTAGCTATCCTTTCCTCCCATGCTTCCTCCCTGGCAACCGTAAGTTTGTTCTCTAAGTCTGTAAGCCTAAAACTTAATTTTGTTTTAAGTTATCTCTAACCTTATCTTCCAGTCCAGTGGTGAAATGGAAATTATTTACCCTGGGAACTCTGACTGCCTTACTGATGAATCATTCCTGCTGTGACATGAGGCCCCAACCCTGGGTTCCTGTGTATTCTCTCCATTGCCATCCCTGGTTTTATATGTTTATTTAAAATCAACTAGACTGGTGCTAACATTTCAGGCCCTATCAAGAGGCCACTAACCTGTCTGAAAAGGGAGCTCATTAGGGGTGTTGAATAAATCTTTTGGATAAAAATCAAAGACTACATAAAACTTGGTATAAGCAAACTCTGTAAGCACACATGGAGCCAAAAATAAATGTTGTATATTGGCAAAGACTCAGCATTCAGAAGTCAGGCTTTGAAACTTCTGGTGTAAGTTTCCAACTTTCCCTGTAAACCAAAAATGTTAGTATTTGCAGTTTTTTATGGTTCTAACCATGTGCTCCTTACTGCAGAGAAATATTGAGATTTAAAATGCTATTTTTAATCTATGTTTTACTCCATTAAGCCAGTTGATATATTGGTGTTTTGGACACACTGGGGAAGAAGTCTTTAAAATCTGCCTTATAATTTCCTAGAGAGACTTTTACTAAAGGTAAAATCATATCTCTTCATATATTGTGCTACCATATGTTTTTCTCCTGATACACAAAAAGACTGTAGCACTTTTGCGTCTTTATCTCTGAACACCATGCTTCACACTCATTCTTATTTTACATAAAAAAGTAAATAACTAAACGCATATTTGTGTATATATATACATGTAGGTGTTTATATTTGTCTATATATTTGGTGTGTGTTCATATATAAATATATACACACAAATCTGTACATAAGTAGAGAGCTCCATGAAATCTATGAAAACTACATTTTAAACAGATCACCAGATAGATCTCATTGACTACTGAAGGCCTATGAGTGAAGTTATGGAAATAGTCTTCTAATACTAAAATACATGAAGTATGTTTTCTCATTTTGCATTCTGATCATACCTCCACATCCCATTCCACCTGGAAATAAAAGTGGAGACATACTGGGGAAAGATATTTATATATGGATGTCCTGCTGAGAGCAGGAAATAACTCCAAAAAGTCTCGTGAGAGCCTTTCTTGCCACCCAGCCAGGCCGATTTGGGAGATTCCAGATGTTTATAGACTTATTATAAACTCTGAATTCTTATCTGAACCCTGACGCTCAACCCCACCCCCACCCGCTAAGGTCTGAAATGATATGTCTTTATATTTTGAACTTAAAAAAGGGAGATCGTTAGCCCAGCAAACCTCTTAACCAAAACCCTTCCATCAGTTCTCCTGACCAACTCTTTAAACCAACAAAAAAAGGTGCCAGATCACTTTTGAACACTTTTGAAACATAAATCCTAGTTTTTTGCAGTATTATGTTGTTATGAATTCCACACTTTGGGGGTTTGCTTTTATTATTAGAGCACTGATTTGCTTTCTCTCCAATACAGAACACAAAGGATGAGTGAGTGAAAACCAGGGGCCAGGCTCTGTATTATCTGCGTCAGCTCCCTGGTCTTCTACTGCCCGCCCACCCTCAACACAGGCTACCACAGTGTGCAGTGTCGACTAAATATTGGCCAAGTTATCTGAGAAGAGAGGGATACAGAGATAGAGGTATGCAGATGTTTGGTTTTGCAAATAAAAGAGAGTCTTTTTTAACCTGAAGTGTTCTCTGGGTCACTTTAAATACAAGGAAGCAGGTAGACAGGTAAACGGTGCCTGGAGACAGAACGCCATCTGGCAGTTTGCCTGTGTCTACTCCTTTCCTTTGGTGACAGTGATGCACCTCGTCTGGATGTAGCTTAAGCTTCTTCTCCCTTTGAGAAGTCATCCCCCACTGGGTGGGTCATTCCTGTTGCTTGAGTCAGCCCTTTCACCACGTGTGGAAACTTGCCTATCATCAGATGTTTTTGTTTCAAGAGGAGACCCACTTTATTGACTTCCATGCCCAAGGTCCCGCTTCTCTGGTGACTCAGGGGTGAAGAATCTGTCTGCCAATGTAAGAGACCTAGGTTTGATCCCTGGGTCAGGAAGATCCCCTGGAGAAGGAAATGGTAACCCACTCCAGTATTCTTGCCTAGGAAATCTCATGGACAGAGGAGCCTGGTGGGCTACAGTCCATGGGGTCACAAAGAGACACTTAGCTACTAAATATCAACAACAACAACTATGCCCAAAGAAACTGAAAGTGCATCACTAACATGATTCTTGGGACATTTATGTCACAAGACGTTTGACATTGTTAAGGAGAGTCTGCAGTGATGACCTAAGTCCATTCAAGACACATGAAAAATCAGCAGTCATCTATCCATAACCCAGTTTTCTGGAGGCAAATCCTAGGGGGAAAAGAATTGCTTTAGAAGACTAAAACTTCATGGTGTATAATTGAATAAAGTGGTGCATCTCATTAACAACATTCAATAAATAAAATGAGTATCCTTTCACCTTCAGAAATGGTCATTTTCTAATGACCATAGACAAACAACAAATCATAGCTGGATTTAATCTTTATGACAAGATAATAGGCTTTATAAAGAACTGGTTGCAGCTATGCCATCTCCCAGAGAAGGCAACGGCACCCCACTCCAGTACTCTTGCCTGGAAAATCCCATGGATGGAGGAGCCTGGTAGGTTGCAGTCCCTGGGGTCGCTGAGGGTCGGGCACGACAGAGCGACTTCACTTTCACTTTTCACTTTCATGCACTGGAGAAGGAAATGGCAACCTGCTCCAGTGTTCTTGCCTGGAGAATCCCAAGGACGGGGGAGCCTGGTGGGCTGCCGTCTATGGGGTCGCACAGAGTCGGACACGACTGAAGCGACTTAGCAGCAGCAGCAGCATGCCATCTCCAGTCAACAGTTTCCCCAAAATCAAGGTGATTTTACCACTTGGGAAGCAATTTTAAAACGTTAAAGAAAAGTTTCGATCTGCTACTGTGTTCTATATGACTCTTGCTATATGAAGTCAAGTGAAACCACATTAAAGACCATTCTTAGTGAGTGAAATTTCTTCCTTTCCACACACTCCTGCCAGAGACCCCCTCCTAGCCAGCACGGCTGGAGGAATGCAATCTACACAGCCTCCTTCAGTGGTCCTGATTCTTAAAGGAGGGTCCTTGAAATGCAATGTGCAAAAAAAATCTACTTTAACTCCACATTTCCTAAACTGCCCTGATAATAACAGTATACTGGCAGCTTATCAAAATGAGAGCTCCCTGGTTCCCACCAGAAGCTTACTGAACTAGACACTTGAGAGGCACAAGTTGGGAATTAGTATTTTTAACAAGTACCTTGGTCATTGTTATCCTCAGACAGTTGAGGCAGAAGCTGGAGAGCACTGATTTAGGGGATGATAACACCCTGGAACCCCCCTTGTTGTGGGTGTGTTCTGTCACCTGGGGAAGTCAGAGGCATCCTTCCACTCCAGATCTTAATGCCTCTCAGAATGAAATAGAAGGGCATCATAGGGACGTCCCCGGTGGTCCAGTGGTTAAGAATGTGCCTTCCAAGGCAGGGGACGCCGGTTTGACCCCTGGTCAGGGAAGTAAGATCCCACATGCCGAGAGGCCACAAAGCCTATCTGCTACAACTGAGAGAAGCCTAACGCTTGCCCAACAGAAGATCCCATGTGCTGAGACTCAGAACCAATGCAGCCAAATGAATAATAAGTAAATATTTTTTCAAAGGGCATCACAATATGGACAGAGGAGCAGTCCGGAAAAAGACTCAGGCAGTTCAAAACGCAGGCGAGGAGGATAATAAGCAACACTTTTTCACGGAAGAAGAAACCGCGCCATTTCCTTGCAGGGTTAGTCTTAGGCAGCCGTAATCATGGGGTGTGCACCCACCCGTTCAGTTGTCATACTCTGCAAAATGATGACCTCAACATTTTCATGTCATCACACCTACCTATTCTTCATAATTTAAGGTTTTGTAAGCTTATTTGATAAAATTTATTCATAAAGTTAAGTGACATTTGTTTCCCTGTTTTCACTTTCATTTTATGAAACAATACAATACCGAAACACAGGCAGGCATACCTCGGAGATAGTGGGGGCTCCGTTCCAGACTACTGCAGTAAAGCAAGTTGCACAAATTTTTGGTTTCCCAATTCATATAAAAGTTAGGTTTACACTGTAGTCTATTAAGTGTGTAATACCATTATCTAGAAAAACAGTGTGCGTATCTTAATTTTAAAAATACATCATTGCTAAAAAGTGCTATTATCTGACCCTTCAGTGAGTCATAAACTTTGCAATAGTAACATCAAAGATCATTAATCACAGAGCATTATAAAGAATATAATAATAAGAAGAAAGCTTAGTATATTGCAAGAATTACCAAAATCTGACAGGCACATGAAGTGAGTAAAGGCTATTGGAAAAATAGCATCAATAGACTTACTCCACTCAATGTTGCCATAGGCTTCAAATTCTAACTTAAAAAAAGAAAAGGGCAATATCTGTGAAATGCAGTAAAGCAAATACAGCAAAATATAGATATGCCTATAATCTATTTGGGCTCCTCTGGTGGCTCAGGTGGTAAAGAATCTGCCTGCAAAGTGGGAGACCTGGCTTCGATCCCTGGGTCGGGAAGATCCCCTGGAGAAGGAACTGGCAACCCACTCCAGAATTCTTGCCTGGAGAATGCCATGGGCAGAGGAGCCTGGCAGACCATGGCTGGCAGTGTCAGACATGACCGAGCAACTACATGATGTGACGTGTGACAATCTGTGCAGAAAAGAACAAAAGATTATCTAAATAAACATATTAGAAGTGAATCTCCAATTTCAGTTCAGTTCAGTCTCTCAGTCATGTCCTACTCTTTGCGACCCCACGGACTGCAGCACACCAGGCCTCCCTGTCCATCATCAACTCCCAGCGTTTACTCAAGCTCATGTCCATTGAGTCAGTGATGCCATCCAACCATCTCATCCTCTGTCGTCCCCTTCTCCTTCTGCCTTCAATCTTTCCCAGCATCAGGGTCTTTGCAAATGAGTCAGCTCTTCACATCAGGTGGCCATATTGGAGTTTCAGCTTCAGCATCAGTCCTTCCAATGAACACCCAGGACTGATCTCCTTTAGGATGGACTGGTTGGATCTCCTTGCAGTCCAAGGGACTCTAAAGAATCTTCTCCAACCCCACAGTTCAAAAGTATCAGTTCTTCGGCACTCAGATTTCTTTATAGTCCAGCTCTCACATCCATACATGACTACTGGAAAATCCATAGCTTTGACTAGATGGACCTTTGTTGGCCAAGTAATGTCTCTGCTTTTTAATATGCTGTCTGCTGCTGCTGCTGCTGCTAAGTCACTTCAGTCTTGTCCAACCCACCAGGCTCCCCCATCCCTGGGATTCTCCAGGCAAGAATACTGGCGTGGGTTGCCATTTCCTTCTCCAATGCATGAAAGAGAAAAGTGAAAGTGAAGTCGCTCAGTCTGTCCGACTGTTAGCGACCCCATGGACTGCAGCCCACCAGGCTACTCCGTCCATTGGATTTTCCAGGCAAGAGTACGGGGGTGGGGTGCCGTTCTAATTTGGTCATAAATTTTCTTCCAAGAAGTCTTTTAATTTCACGGCTGCAGTCACCATCTACAGTAATTTTGGAGCTCCAAAAAAATAAATTCTGACAGTTTCCACTGTTTCCCCATCTATTTGCCATGAAGTTGCTATGAGACCAGATGCTATGATCTTAGTTTTCTGAATGCTGAGTTTTAAGCCAACTTTTTCACTCTCCTCTTTCACTTTCATCAAGAGTCTCTTTAGTTCTTCTTTGCTTTCTGCCATAAGTGTGGTATCATCTCTATATCTGAGGTTATTGATATTTCTCCTGGCAATCTTGATTCCAACCTGTACTTCATCCAGCCTGGCATTTCTCATGATGTACTCTGCATATAAGTTAAATAAGCAGGATGACAATATACAGCCTTGTTGTACTCCTTTCCCTATTTAGAACCAGTCTGTTGTTCCATGTCCTGTTCTAACTGTTGCTTCTTGACCTGCATACAGATTTCTTAAGAGGCAGGTCAGATGGTCTGGTATTTCCATCTCTTGAAGAATTTTCCACAGTTTGTTGTGATCCACACAGTCAAAGGCTTTGGCATAGTCAATAAAGCAGAAGTAGATGTTTTTCTGGAAATCTCTTGCTTTTTGATGATCCAATGGATGTTGGCAATAAATCTCCAATTTTAAGTATTTTTATTTCTTAAAAATCTTAAATACAACAGTAGAAATGTAAATAAAATACACATTTTAAGAGTCTGGTAATTTTTATATGGTGACAAAATTCCTATAATGTACAGTTTTATAGAATAAAAATCCTACAGGGTGTAGACAGTCTGGAGTATTCATTCAGTGTTTTATTCTTCTGAAACTGAAAGAATAAATCTCCATTATGGTGACTTATGAAAGTTAGAGTCTATTCTTAAAGATATTCTGGCCAAGAACTGGACAGGAATGGGTAGCTGGCTGTCATATGAGCCAGAATAATGTCTGGGTAGTTCTGGCTGGTATTTGTGATCAGCCAGTGTCCCTGATTATTTGATGGTCTAATGACCTCTCCTAACCAGGCCTGGGGGTTCTGGTTGACATCATTAGGTCTTGTGTTCTCCCAACTGACTTAATAAAATTGATTCCTTGTGAATGTTGATGCTCAGATGTATTTTTGAAAGGGGTGCCCCATGCTGTGATTATTTGTTAAAAAGTGATAAACATAAAAATCCAACACGAAAAGACCACTCTAAGTCAACAGATGTGTTTTTCAAAAAGACAGATTTGTTTGTGAGCAGCCAATAGCAACACTGCCAACTATATTATTAAAGAGCCAAAGGACTGAGTGACTAAACCCTGTTTATAGAATACGGATGCCATAGAGACTGGAGATGTTGGAAAAGCCTCAGTCATGGTTCCTAGGGCGTGGTGCTAAGAAACTCTTGGCCACAGTGCTCTGACATTGCTGAAAGGTGGAAATAGAATGGGGAATTGCCCCTCCCCAATAATCAATAGCAGCTTCCTTAACGTTTAGATCAATTTCTCTGAGAAATAGATTTAAATTTTTTTTCTTTTTGATCATTATCGATATCCTCCAACTGAAAATAAAGAGCATCTATGCTAGAGTTGGAGAAGGAAATGGCAATCCACTCCAGCATTTTTGCCTGGAGAATCTCATGGACTGAGGAGCCTGGAGAAGCACAGCCCATGGGGTTGCAGAGTCGGACACGACTGAAGTGACTGAGCATGCATGCTAGAGTTGGTTTTTAAGGCACTTATTTGTTTCAAAGGCATTTTGGGCCCCTCTACCTTAGCTCATTGTGTGACGGAAGCCTGGGTGTTCGGTCGCTGTCCAGTGTCTGCATGTGATTCAGCTGGCATGTGCCTTGGAGTGTGTACTGCCGTAAAACCAGTAGTGAGCTTGTATCAGCACGTGCTATACTTGTGAAAATAGATACTGACTTCTGAACCGCACACATAGACTGGTAACTACTGCCACAGTTACCCACTCTAAACTGGTTGCATGCGCTGTTGAAATAAACCCAAACTGGATCTTTTAGAAAGTCTGTGAGCTTGGGAGCTTTATTAGTGAGAAAAGGTACAAGTTTCATTACCTGTAAGGGCAGCTATCCCCAACCTTTTTGGCACCAGGGACCAGTTTTGTGAAAGAAAGTTTTTCCACAGACCAGAGCCGGGAGATGGTTTTGGGCTAATTCAAGCACACATTCGATCTATTGTGTACTTTATTTCTATTATTATCACATTGTGATATAGAATGAAATATTATACAACTACCGCAATGCTGAAGCAGTGGGAGCCCTGAGCTTGCTTTCCTGCAATTAGACAGTCCCATCGAGACGGTGGCACCTGAAGCGTGTTGCTTACGTCCAGTCTACTCTTTAATCTCATTTTGATTGTTGTCACTGCAGAAAACCCTACTTCACAAAGATAGGATGCTGGAAATGGAAGCAGGCTTTCAGTCCCTTTGTGGCAATCTCAGGATATTCTCTAGCTTGCTGCTGACCTCCTGCTGTACACACATGGCCCGTTGCCAGGGTGTTCAGGTCCCTTGTATTAGGGAGTGCTTAGGTGGGGGCTGACTTCCAGATGTAGTTTGCTTTACACTGTGGTAATACTGCCTTTACCTAAACGCTTTCTCTTTTGCCCCTTTTATGCACTCCGCAAACTACCACAATTCAGACAAGATGAAACACATAAGCTGACTAATGCTGTAAGTATTCAAGAAATTGAATTTGTTATTTTACTGCTCCTGAGAAAAAACTATTCAGACCCAGATGTTTTCAATGGAAAATTTGACCAAACATTCAAATAATGAACACTGATTTCATCCAATCTCCTTCAGAAAGAGAAGGAAATCTTTCTCAATTCCTTTTACAAGGTCATTACTACTCTGATACACAAAACAGACTGAGACAACACACACACAAAATTGCAGATAGATAGTTCTCATGCAGTTTGATGCAAAAATTCTCACAAAATTTTAGCAATTCAACAAAGTATAAAAAGAATAAGCCACTGATACTAAGAATAAATTCCAGGAACATAAAGCTAGTTCAATATTTGAAAAATCAGTCATTGTAACCTACTATATCAATAAGCTAAAGAAGAAAAATCATATAGTCATATTAATTGATGCAAAAAAAAAGAGCATTTGACAGAATTCACACTGATTCACGGTAAAAATCACTGTCTCCAGACAGTGAGAACAGAAAGAAACTTCCTTAACCTCATAAGGAACATCTGCAAGAAATCTTCAGCTTATATTGTATTTATTGATGAAAGACTGATTGCTTTCCCTGTAGATCAGGAACACGGCTGCTGCTGCTAAGTTGCTTCAGTCGTGTCTGACTCTGTGCGACCCCATAGACAGGAACAAGGCAAGGATGTATATACTGTTATCACTGTTACTCAACATTGTATTGGAGGTTCTAGCTATGATAATAATGCAAGGAAGAGACACAAAAAGCAAGCAGATTACAAGGGAAGAAATGAAACTATATTTGTAGACAACAAGATTGTCTGCATAGAACATGCCAAGGAATCTACAAAAAGACTCCTAGAACTTAAAAAAAAGGGGTTGAGTCACATGATACAAACCAATACACAGAAATTAATTATTTCTATATACTGATGACAAACAAGTGAAAACCAAACTAAAAAATGCAATCAGTTCAGTCTCTCAGTCATGTCCAACTCTTTATGACCCCATGTACTGCAGCAGGTCAGGCTTGCCTGTCCATCACCAATTCCCAGAGCCTGCTCAAACTCATAAAAAAAAAAGAGCATTTGACAGAATTCACACTGATTCACGGTAAAAATCACTGTCTCCAGACAGTGAGAACAGAAAGAAACTTCCTTAACCTCATAAGGAACATCTGCAAGAAATCTTCAGCTTATATTGTATTTATTGATGAAAGACTGATTGCTTTCCCTGTAGATCAGGAACACGGCTGCTGCTGCTAAGTTGCTTCAGTCGTGTCTGACTCTGTGCGACCCCATAGACAGGAACAAGGCAAGGATGTATATACTGTTATCACTGTTACTCAACATTGTATTGGAGGTTCTAGCTATGATAATAATGCAAGGAAGAGACACAAAAAGCAAGCAGATTACAAGGGAAGAAATGAAACTATATTTGTAGACAACAAGATTGTCTGCATAGAACATGCCAAGGAATCTACAAAAAGACTCCTAGAACTTAAAAAAAAGGGGTTGAGTCACATGATACAAACCAATACACAGAAATTAATTATTTCTATATACTGATGACAAACAAGTGAAAACCAAACTAAAAAATGCAATCAGTTCAGTCTCTCAGTCATGTCCAACTCTTTATGACCCCATGTACTGCAGCAGGTCAGGCTTGCCTGTCCATCACCAATTCCCAGAGCCTGCTCAAACTCATTGTCCATCAAGTCGGTGATTGCGCCCTTACCAAAAAATGAAATACTTAGGTAAAAGTCTAAGAAAACATGTACTAGATCGAGGTGATGAAAAATTACTAGATAATTTTTATTTTTAAAAAATACCAAATATTCAGTATTTTTTAAAAATATATTGAATAGAGAAATCAGTGGCAACTTCAATACTTGGAGAGATACATACCATATTCAAAGATTGGAAAACTTGAAATAATAAAGATGTCTATTCTTACAAATTGATCTATAGGTTTAACACAATTTCTATTGAAATCTCAACAAGGTTTCTTACAGGCATGCTGCTGCTGCTGCTGCTGCTAAGTCGCTTCAGTCGTGTCCAACTCTGTGCGACCCCATAGACGGCAGCCCACCAGGCTCCCTCGTCCCTGGGATTCTCCAGCCAAGAACACTGGAGTGGGTTGCCATTTCCTTCTCCAATGCTTGAAAATGAAAAGTGAAAGTGAAGTCGCTCAGTTGTGTCTGACTTAGCGACCCCATGGACTGCAGCCCACCAGGCTCCTCCATCCATGGGATTTTCCAGGCAAGAGTACTGGAGTGGGGTGCCATTGCCTTCTCCGTCTTACAGGCATAGACAAGTTTATTCTAAAATTTATATGGAAAGGAAAAAGTCTTAGAATGGCTAAAATGATTTTGAGGAAGAGCATACTGGGAAGAATCACTGTTCCCAAGATTAAAGCTTACAGCATAGCTACAGTAACCACGACTGCGGTGCTGGCAGATACTTGGACACATATAAATCAGTGGGACAGGGTAGAGACCCAGAAATAGATCTTCACAAATACGGATTCAATTTATTTTTGACAAAGGGGCAATAGCAACAAAATGGAGGAGATATAACCTTTCCAATAAATGGTGCTGCAGCAGTTGACATTCTTAGGCAAAAACAAAAACAAAACACCTGTATCTTAAACCTCACCCCTTATACAAAATTTAACTTGATGTGAATCATGGAGTTAATTGTAAAATATAAAACTAGAACACTTCCAGAATTTAAAAAAAAAAAAAAAGAGAGATCTTTGGGAATGAGAACAAATGTTTGTTTCATAAAAGGAAAATTGATAAGTTGGACCTCATCAAAATTAAATATTTTTCTTCTCTGAAAGACTCTCTTAAAAAGGTGAAAAATAAAAATTACCAACTGGGAAAAAGTATTTCTAATCATACATCCAACAAAAGACTTGTATCTAGAATAAATAACTCCCAAAACTGAAGATTAAAAAATATCCAATTAGAGAATTGGCAAAAGATATGATTGACATTTCAACCAAACAGGATATACAGATGGCAAATAAGCACATGAAAAGATGTTCAATATTATTATCCATTAGAGAAATGCAAATTAAAACCATAATGAGATGTCGTTACAAAATTATCAGGAAGGCTAAAAATTTTAAGTGGTAATAAGAATTCTGGCAAGAACACAGAGAAACTGGCTCACTCATACATTGCTGATGGAATAAATGCCACAGTCACTTGGGTAAACAGTTTATCAGTGTTTTATAAAACTATTCATGCAAACACCCTACAAGCCAGCAATTTTACTCTTCAAAATTTATTCCCAAGAATGGGAACTTATTTTCATGAAGAACTTTGTACATACATGATTACAGCGCCTTTATTCATGGTAATCAAAAGCTGAAAATTAACCAAACATCCTTCATTGACTGAATGGGTAAACAAATGGGTATACGTGTACCATCAGGAAAGGCATAAACTATTGATGCAGGCAGCAAGTTGGATGAACTTCCAAGAAGTTACTGCAGAGGAGAAAAAGTTAGGGAAAAGAAATCTCAAAAGGATACATATTATAAGATTCTGCTTATGTAACATCGGGGAAATAGTATAATTACAGAGATGAGCAAAATTGTGGACACCAGGAGTTAGGAAAGGGGAAGGACAATGGGTGAGGCTATAAAGGGGTAGAAGGAGAGATAATAAAATTCCTTCATCTTCTCCTCCTCATCCTCCTCCTTCTTTTGAAATATAGCTGACATATAGATAGTAAAGTATCTTGGTTCTGGTGTTGGTTACAGGTGGCTAGACACATAATAAAATTATACAGCAAAACACGTACATATGTTTAACTTGAGTAAACTTTGTGGATTGTATGACTGTAAATTTCCTGACTTTGATTTTATTGATGTCATTTAGTCACTAAGTTGTGTCTGACTCTTTTGTGACCCAAGGACTGTAGCCTGCCAGGCCCCTCTGTCTGTGGGATTTCCCAGCAAGAAAACAAGAGTGGGTTTGCCATTTCCTTCTCCAGGGGATCTTCCTCAACCCAGGAATCAAACCTGCATCTCCTGCTTGGCAGGCAGATTCTTTACCTCTGAGCCACTGAGACAGGGAAGATCTGGTTTAGATATTATGCTCATATAAAAACTCATTGTAGTCGTTCAAGGTGTTAACATTGGAAGTTGGGTGAAGGCTACACAGGACTCGCTGTTCATTTCCTTAGAAATTTTTTTTGGATGTATACATTTTTCAAAATAAAAAGTTAAAAACAAACAAATAGGCAAGATGGCCAAGAAAATAAATGTCACTGGTGCTCTCACATTTTTTGAGGCATTCAAAGAGATACAATCTTTTGGAAAAGCAACTTGGCACATTTTCACCCAAACCTTTTACTTAGAAGTCTCCCTTTTGGGACCCCTAAGGAGATCATCCTAAATGAGAAGAAAACTATATGCAAGAAGAAAATTTTCACAGTGCTACTTGTAGTAACAACAACAAAAAAATCAGGTGCTGATAAAAGAACCAGGGAGGATTTCCCACTGAAAGCAGAGTAGGAGACAGTTTCAATAAGGAAGTTAAAAAAATTGTTTGAGTTCCTTGCTCCACGTGCTGCAGATACATAAAGCAATATGAGGGTGAACGAGTGTCTTCTATGTGGTTGTTGACGTCACTCATGATCTTAATGCAAGCAGTTACAGGGGAAAGGTAGGAGCCGAATCAAGATGCTTGAGGATACTGAAGGAAGAGAAAAATTCAAGGGTGTTTTTGCAAGGAAACTATGGAGGGGGGGCTGAATTATTGAAAAGAATCTTTGTGACACTATTAGTGAAAATGTAAAATGGTACAACCACTGTGAACGCATCTTTTCCTCCAAAAGATGAAAAGAGAACTACCCCATGATCCAGCAATCCCACTTCTGATTCACTGTCTCAAAGGGATATCTACATCCCTCTGTTCATTGCAGCATTTTCTACCATAGCCATGATAGGGAGACAACCTAAATATCCATCAATAGATGAATATATAAGGAAAAGGCATTATGTGTCTACCAGGGAATCTGATTCAACCTTAAAAAAGAAGGAAATCCTGCCATTCACAACGACATAGAGGACATTAAACTAAGTGAAGTCAGTCAGTCACAGGAAGACATACACTGATAATGCTCTTACATGAGGTATCTAAATAGTCAAATTCACAGAAGCAGAGAATAAAAAGGTGGTTGCCAGGGGATGGGGTGAGGGAGGGGAAACAGGAAGTTGTTTAGTTGGTACCAAGCTTTCGGTACATAAGATGAACAAATTAGAGAAATCTGCTGTACAACCTAGTACCGATGGTTAACACATGGTGTCTAACATATGGTGTCGTGCACTTAAAAACTTATTAAGAAGTCATGCTGCTGCTGCTAAGTCGTTTCAATTTCTTTTTTAAAAAATTATTTATTATTTATTCTTTTCCGTGCTGGATCTCCGTTGCTGCATGGGCTTCTCTTTAGTTGCGGCCAGCGGGGGCTACTCTCTAGTTGCCGTGCGCTGATTTCTCATCGCGGTGGCTTTGAACCCATGTGTCCTGCATTGGCAGGTGGATTCTTCACCACTGAGCCACCCGGGAAGCCCCCAAGAAGGCAGATCTCTTACTAAATGTTCTTACTACTGCCAAGCAAAACAAAATAAACCAACAAAAAGCAAGCAAGGGAATACAAGACGTCTTTTGGAGGTGATCGCTGTGTTTATTTTATCTTGGTTGTAGTGATGGTATCACACGTGTCTAAACTCATCAAAATGTATACATTAAAAAAGAGCAATTTTTAATAAATAAAGTTACCTCAATAACTTGGAAAAAAAAAGGATAGAGCACTCCCTTTCCTGGGCAACAAAATATGATGGCTGCTATCTGTTCTATTTTGGCAAAAAGAATCTTGCTTATGGGATAATATGAGCAGATTATCATACTTCTGGATGCAAATCTATTGATGGTTTATAATAAATAAACATTAATGATAATGTTAGCATCTCTTTATATTAATGCTTTAGCATGAATCCCACACTTTTTAGATGTTTTTGTATGTCTGATAAACACAAATATTGACCCCTCCCAATGACATAAAAATCAAATATGATTTGCAGGCATCACATGAGATGGCTGCTAAGATCATGAACATTCATTGGATGTTGCAAATTCTGATATTTGCGTGGAAACAAGTCAGTTGACTAGAAATGCATGCCTGGCAATATACTCTACTTTTGCTTCATAGAATGTTGCAATTTGTAAACACATCTTCATTTGTGTAATTGTTTAATGTCCCTCTCTCACTGGATTTGAAACCCCAAGAGGACATGATCACATCCTTTTCCTTTGCTCCAGTGTCCAAGTTACCTAACAGACTGCCTAGCTCACAGTACCTGATGAGTATGAATTGAAATAATAAATGTGAGGGCACAAGTAGGTAGGATATTCTTTGGGCTACTAGAGTAGACAGGAAAAAAAAAAGAATATTTATAAGAACCAATTATGCACTAGGTACTGTGTGTACTTCTTATTACAATCCTCATGCTGCATTTGAAATAACCAAACTGAAGTTCAGAGAAGTTGAACCATTAACCGAGGGTTACACGTTATAAGTTTTGTTGACTTGACTTTTTTTTTTCTTCTGTATCTCACTGCCATCTCAAGCCCTGCTGAGAGGAGAGGATGTAATGAGAACATCTTCTTTAGAGGGACTGGAAAATAATTGTAGAGTCATCTATGGAATAAGCTTAATGGAGAAATGAGACCAAACTAGTAAAGTATATATTTCATGAAGTCCTGCCCACAAGGTCCACGTTCCAAAGGACCAATGGCTGTGTTTGAACTCCAATACCACCAAGCAGGTGAAGAAGTGACAAAGAAACCCATACCACTAGAAGCACTGTCTTTGGAGAGGAACTTCTCTCATGGGATAGGTAGCACGGGATGCTGCTGATGCCACAGTCAAGTTGTCCACTGGATTTTTTCTTTGGCAACTCTTCTGAATCCCATTTGGATTATAACAATAGTAGCTTTGAAAGGCTGCCTAAAGAATTCTTGGTGATCTGGGCCCTTAAAATATTTGAAATCATCTGCAAAAGCCAGTATCAGATTTACATTATATCTCTATATTATCCCCAAGCACATCTACTTAAATTGATTGTAGCGCCACTTAGCCTCTATTGAGGAGCAAGGGACAACAATCAGAGTGCCAGTCACCTTGATAAGACCAGCCAGGCCCACTGCTTCAGCAAAGTCTTTGGTGCCAGGTGCCATGCCAGATGTGAAAACTCAAGGCTAACGAATACAGTCACTGTCTTCATCAAACTAACACGTCAAGTCATTGTAAACAATAATCAAACTGATCTAAATTCCCCAAATAAAAGTCTAACCAAGACCTAGGAAGGAGAATTACTCAACTTCACAGTTGACAATCATTATTGTTTACATGAAGAATTAGAGAGAAAAATAATGAAATACACTATGTTCCTTGAGAGAAGAGACCAGATTTCTCTTGGCAGGCTAAATTCCTTCTGTTTTCCTGGAAAAACAATGGAAGCAAAAACGACAATGGGAGGAAGGGATAGTGAGGATTTACTTGGCTAAACATTCTATACTGCTTGCTTACTTCTACAAGACAGCATAATATGTATTAAGCCACTTGACTTCAGTGAAATTCCTCAGATGGTTTTAAAATAATTACATGCTGAATACAAACCAATTCTGTCTTTGAGTTCTATTTCATAAGGATAAAGAATAGACAAAGCTGCTCAGACTTCCTGAAGCTCCTACAACTCCATTTTGATGAGCTAGCTGAGTGTGAGTGACTCAGAAACATATGGATTTCATTTGTTTTGTAATTCATATGAACCGAAAAGCCAAGCACAGCCATGTCAAAACATGTTCTTCGAAAAACTTGGGTTAATGTTTCTCTCAACCAAACCCAGTGAAATTCTTTTTTCATTTGTATCTTTAGAAAATTCTAGAAGAAGCAATGGCACCCCACTCCAGTACTCTTGCCTGGAAAATCCCATGGACGGAGGAGCCTGGTTGGCTGCAGTCCATGGGGTTGCTAAGAGTCGGGCACGACTGAGCGACTTCCCTTTCACTTTTCACTTTCATGCACTGGAGAAGGAAATGGCAACCCACTCCAGTGTTCTTGCCTGGAGAATCCCAGGGACAGAGGAGCCTAGTGGGCTGCCGTCTATGGGGTCGCACAGAGTCGGACACGACTGAAGCGACTTAGCAGCAGCAGCAGCAGCAGCAGTAAAACCGTGGCACAGTGTTGAATTTTATTTTGGCTCATTTTAATGTCTCATTGGAGGATATCCCTTATTTTAAACTTCGGACTTTGTGGATGACGGTTGTATTGCTTATGATTTTCTACTAAATATATGCATACTCAGTCGCTCAGTCATGTCCAACTCTTTGTGTTTCCTGTGCTGTGCCCTGCCAGGCTCCTCTGTCCACGGGATTCTCCTGGTGAGAGTACTGGAGTGGCAATACCAGAAAAACAAACAACCCAATCAAAAAGTGGGAACAAGACCAAAACAGACATTTCTCCAAAGAAGACATACAGATGGCTAACAAACTCAGGGAAAGATGTTCATCACTGCTTCTTATTAGAGAAATGCAACACAAAACTACAATGAGATATCACCTCATACCAATCAGAATGGCCATCATCAAAAAGTCTACAAGCAATAAATGCTGGAGAGGGTGTGGAGAAAAGAGAACCCTCTTGCACTGCTAATAGGAATGTAAACTGGTACATCCACTATGGAAGATGGTATGAAGATACCCTAAAAAACCAGGAAAAAAACCGCCGTATGACCCAGCAATCCCACTCCGACGCATATACCCTGAGGAAACCAAAGTTGAAAAAGACATATGTACCCCAGTGTTCATTGCAGCACTATTTACAATAGCTGGAACATGGAAGCAACCTAGATGTCCATCTACAGATGAATGAATAAAGAAGCAGTGCCTCAGCCATAAAAAGGAACGCCTTTAAGACAGTTCTAATGAGGTGGATGAACCTAGAGTCTATTATACAGAATGAAGTAAATCAGAAAGAGAAATATAAATATCATATACTAATGTATATATGTGGAATCTAGAAAGATGGTACCAATGAATTTATCTGCAGGGCAACAGTGGAGAAACGGACATAGAGAACATACTTATGGACACGGGGGGAGGAGAAGTGGGAGAGGGTGGGATGTATGCTGAGAGTAACATGGAAACTTACATTACCATGTGTAAAATAGATAGCCAACGGGAATTTGCTGTATGGCTCAGGGAACTCAAACAGGGGCTCTGTGACAATCTAGAGGGGTGGGGGGGGAGGTGGGGGGANGGAGGGAGGGAACATGGGTGTTCTAATGGCTGGTTCTTGTTGATGTTGGACAGAAAACAACAAAATTCTGTAAAGCAATTATTCTTCAATTAAAAATAAATAAATTTGATTTAAAAAAAGAAAAAACATAACATGAAAACACAAGGATAATAAAATTTAGAAAGAGAAAAAAAAAAGAGAGAGAGAAGGGTACTGGAGTGAATTGCCATGCCCTCCTCCAGAAGATCTTTCTGACTCAGGGATCAAACCCATGTCTCCTGCATCTCCTGCATTGCAGGCAGATTCTTTATCGCTTGGCCATCAGGGGAGCCACTTTCTACTAAATACATGAAACTAAAAAAAGACTCTGTGTTCAGATTTGCTAATTTATGTGGAAGAGAAGTTGAATATATTTCCTTTAGGGGTTAATGGTTGGGTGGGAATATAAAATTTTATTTCTGTAAAGTCAAGTATTGTATTGAAAAAAGGAATTGCAAGAATGTGGATTTTGGAGCGAGCAGGGCGGGTGGCGGCCAGCGGGTGGAGCGGGGCCGGGGCTCGAGAAGTTTGCATGGCGGCTCCTGAGCGCCTGATGCGGGCCGGAAGAAAAATTAAAAAAACGAACGTGGATTTTGCTATACTAATCCTAAGTATGCTGTTCAGTTTCATATCTCAGTTTTTTCCTACATATAGATTTAATTGACTGTTCTTGTCACTTAAAAGCTCTTGGAAGCAGACTGAGTATATTTTGTCTGCTTATATGGTATTTTTAAAGCTCCATATTTCTCTATGAACTGGATGATGACCAATGCAATTGCATTAAGAGAATTTTCTCTTTTTTAATTTTAATTTTTACTTTATTTTGCTTTACAATACTGTATTGGTTTTGCCATACATTGACATGAATCAGCCACAGGTGTACATGAGTTCCCAATCCTGAACCCCCCCTCCCACCTCCCACTCCTGCATTAAGAGAATTTTCAAAGCATTATAAGACACACTCGGGGAAGGCAATGGCACCCCACCCCAGTACTCTTGCCTGGAAAATCCAATGGACGGAGTAGCCTGGTGGGCTGCAGTCCATGGGGTTGCTGACAGTCGGACAGACTGAGCGACTTCACTTTCACTTTTCTCTTTCATGCATTGGAGAAGGAAATGGCAACCCACTCCAATATTCTTGCTTGGAGAATCCCAGGGATGGGGGAGCCTGGTGGGCTGCCCTCTATGGGGTCACACAGAGTCGGACACGACTGAAGTGACTTAGCAGCAGCATAAGACACACTTACTGGAAAAAAATCTCAAAGCTCAAATAATTCTTCTTTTATTACAAAGTTTAAGTTTTATTAACTGCCAAATATATCAGCTGTGCTTCAAAACTGCACAGCATTACTCTTTTTATTAAATAAAATTTTATTTGTCCTTACAAGGAAAAACAATGTTTGCTTGTATATTCTTTATTGTTTTTAGAAAGGTCTACTTTTTTTCTCCAGAGAAGTGTAAAAATGTTTTTTTCTTTCTGTTTTATCGACTTCAGTATTGCTAAACTGAAGGTACACAGCATAATGATTTAATTTACATACATCACAAAGTGTTATCATAATAAGTTCAGTGAGCATCCATTATCTCATAAAGGTCTGAAATTCAAGAAATAGAAAAAAAACTTTTGCTTGTGATTAAAACTCTTAGGATTTACTGTCTTAACAGCTTCCATAGATAACGTACAGCAATGTTAATTATATTTGGCCCATTGTTCAGTTCAGTTCAGTCGCTCAGTTGTGTCCGACTTTTTCCGACCCCATGAATCGCAGCACGCCAGGCCTACCTGTCCATCACCAACTCCCAGAGTCCACTCAAACTCATGTGCATCGAGTTGGTGATGCCATCCAGCCTCTCATCCCCTTCTCCTCCTGCCCCCAATCCCTCCCAGCATCAGAGTCTTTTCTAATGAGTCAACTCTTCAGCCTGGAGAATCCCAGGGATGGGGGAGCCTGGTGGGTTGGACAAGACTGAAGTGACTTAGCAGCAGCAGCAGCAGCAGACAGCATATTAAAAAGCAGAGACATTACTTGGCCAACAAAGGTCCATCTAGTCAAAGCTATGGATTTTCCAGTAGTCATGTATGGATGTGAGAGCTGGACTATAAAGAAATCTGAGTGCCGAAGAACTGATACTTTTGAACTGTGGGGTTGGAGAAGATTCTTTAGAGTCCCTTGGACTGCAAGGAGATCCAACCAGTCCATCCTAAAGGAGATCAGTCCTGGGTGTTCATTGGAAGGACTGATGCTGAAGCTGAAACTCCAATATGGCCACCTGATGTGAAGAGCTGACTCATTTGCAAAGACCCTGATGCTGGGAAAGATTGAAAGCAGAAGGAGAAGGGGACGACAGAGGATGAGATGGTTGGATGGCATCACTGACTCAATGGACATGAGCTTGAGTAAACGCTGGGAGTTGATGATGGACAGGGAGGCCTGGTGTGCTGCAGTCCGTGGGGTCGCAAAGAGTAGGACATGACTGAGAGACTGAACTGAACTGAAATTGGAGATTCACTTCTAATATGTTTATTTAGATAATCTTTTGTTCTTTTCTGCACAGATTGTCACACGTCACATCATGTAGTTGCTCGGTCATGTCTGACACTGCCAGCCATGGTCTGCCAGGCTCCTCTGCCCATGGCATTCTCCGGGCAAGAATTCTGGAGTGGGTTGCCAGTTCCTTCTCCAGGGGATCTTCCCGACCCAGGGATCGAAGCCAGGTCTCCCACTTTGCAGGCAGATTCTTTACCACCTGAGCCACCAGAGGAGCCCAAATAGATTATAGGCATATCTATATTTTGCTGTATTTGCTTTACTGCATTTCACAGATATTGCCCTTTTCTTTTTTTAAGTTAGAATTTGAAGCCTATGGCAACATTGAGTGGAGTAAGTCTATTGATGCTATTTTTCCAATAGCCTTTACTCACTTCATGTGCCTGTCAGATTTTGGTAATTCTTGCAATATACTAAGCTTTCTTCTTATTATTATATTCTTTATAATGCTCTGTGATTAATGATCTTTGATGTTACTATTGCAAAGTTTATGACTCACTGAAGGGTCAGATAATAGCACTTTTTAGCAATGATGTATTTTTAAAATTAAGATACGCACACTGTTTTTCTAGATAATGGTATTACACACTTAATAGACTACAGTGTAAACCTAACTTTTATATGAATTGGGAAACCAAAAATTTGTGCAACTTGCTTTACTGCAGTAGTCTGGAACGGAGCCCCCACTATCTCCGAGGTATGCCTGCCTGTGTTTCGGTATTGTATTGTTTCATAAAATGAAAGTGAAAACAGGGAAACAAATGTCACTTAACTTTATGAATAAATTTTATCAAATAAGCTTACAAAACCTTAAATTATGAAGAATAGGTAGGTGTGATGACATGAAAATGTTGAGGTCATCATTTTGCAGAGTATGACAACTGAACGGGTGGGTGCACACCCCATGATTACGGCTGCCTAAGACTAACCCTGCAAGGAAATGGCGCGGTTTCTTCTTCCGTGAAAAAGTGTTGCTTATTATCCTCCTCGCCTGCGTTTTGAACTGCCTGAGTCTTTTTCCGGACTGCTCCTCTGTCCATATTGTGATGCCCTTTGAAAAAATATTTACTTATTATTCATTTGGCTGCATTGGTTCTGAGTCTCAGCACATGGGATCTTCTGTTGGGCAAGCGTTAGGCTTCTCTCAGTTGTAGCAGATAGGCTTTGTGGCCTCTCGGCATGTGGGATCTTACTTCCCTGACCAGGGGTCAAACCGGCGTCCCCTGCCTTGGAAGGCACATTCTTAACCACTGGACCACCGGGGACGTCCCTATGATGCCCTTCTATTTCATTCTGAGAGGCATTAAGATCTGGAGTGGAAGGATGCCTCTGACTTCCCCAGGTGACAGAACACACCCACAACAAGGGGGGTTCCAGGGTGTTATCATCCCCTAAATCAGTGCTCTCCAGCTTCTGCCTCAACTGTCTGAGGATAACAATGACCAAGGTACTTGTTAAAAATACTAATTCCCAACTTGTGCCTCTCAAGTGTCTAGTTCAGTAAGCTTCTGGTGGGAACCAGGGAGCTCTCATTTTGATAAGCTGCCAGTATACTGTTATTATCAGGGCAGTTTAGGAAATGTGGAGTTAAAGTAGATTTTTTTTGCACATTGCATTTCAAGGACCCTCCTTTAAGAATCAGGACCACTGAAGGAGGCTGTGTAGATTGCATTCCTCCAGCCGTGCTGGCTAGGAGGGGGTCTCTGGCAGGAGTGTGTGGAAAGGAAGAAATTTCACTCACTAAGAATGGTCTTTAATGTGGTTTCACTTGACTTCATATAGCAAGAGTCATATAGAACACAGTAGCAGATCGAAACTTTTCTTTAACGTTTTAAAATTGCTTCCCAAGTGGTAAAATCACCTTGATTTTGGGGAAACTGTTGACTGGAGATGGCATGCTGCTGCTGCTGCTAAGTCGCTTCAGTCGTGTCCGACTCTGTGCGACCCCATAGACGGCAGCCCACCAGGCTCCCCCGTCCTTGGGATTCTCCAGGCAAGAACACTGGAGCAGGTTGCCATTTCCTTCTCCAGTGCATGAAAGTGAAAAGTGAAAGTGAAGTCGCTCTGTCGTGCCCGACCCTCAGCGACCCCAGGGACTGCAACCTACCAGGCTCCTCCATCCATGGGATTTTCCAGGCAAGAGTACTGGAGTGGGGTGCCGTTGCCTTCTCTGGGAGATGGCATAGCTGCAACCAGTTCTTTATAAAGCCTATTATCTTGTCATAAAGATTAAATCCAGCTATGATTTGTTGTTTGTCTATGGTCATTAGAAAATGACCATTTCTGAAGGTGAAAGGATACTCATTTTATTTATTGAATGTTGTTAATGAGATGCACCACTTTATTCAATTATACACCATGAAGTTTTAGTCTTCTAAAGCAATTCTTTTCCCCCTAGGATTTGCCTCCAGAAAACTGGGTTATGGATAGATGACTGCTGATTTTTCATGTGTCTTGAATGGACTTAGGTCATCACTGCAGACTCTCCTTAACAATGTCAAACGTCTTGTGACATAAATGTCCCAAGAATCATGTTAGTGATGCACTTTCAGTTTCTTTGGGCATAGTTGTTGTTGTTGATATTTAGTAGCTAAGTGTCTCTTTGTGACCCCATGGACTGTAGCCCACCAGGCTCCTCTGTCCATGAGATTTCCTAGGCAAGAATACTGGAGTGGGTTACCATTTCCTTCTCCAGGGGATCTTCCTGACCCAGGGATCAAACCTAGGTCTCTTACATTGGCAGACAGATTCTTCACCCCTGAGTCACCAGAGAAGCGGGACCTTGGGCATGGAAGTCAATAAAGTGGGTCTCCTCTTGAAACAAAAACATCTGATGATAGGCAAGTTTCCACACGTGGTGAAAGGGCTGACTCAAGCAACAGAAATGACCCACCCAGTGGGGGATGACTTCTCAAAGGGAGAAGAAGCTTAAGCTACATCCAGACAAGGTGCATCACTGTCACCAAAGGAAAGGAGTAGACACAGGCAAACTGCCAGATGGCGTTCTGTCTCCAGGCACCGTTTACCTGTCTACCTGCTTCCTTGTATTTAAAGTGACCCAGAGAACACTTCAGGTTAAAAAAGACTCTCTTTTATTTGCAAAACCAAACATCTGCATACCTCTATCTCTGTATCCCTCTCTTCTCAGATAACTTGGCCAATATTTAATCGACACTGCACACTGTGGTAGCCTGTGTTGAGGGTGGGCGGGCAGTAGAAGACCAGGGAGCTGACGCAGATAATACAGAGCCTGGCCCCTGGTTTTCACTCACTCATCCTTTGTGTTCTGTATTGGAGAGAAAGCAAATCAGTGCTCTAATAATAAAAGCAAACCCCCAAAGTGTGGAATTCATAACAACATAATACTGCAAAAAACTAGGATTTATGTTTCAAAAGTGTTCAAAAGTGATCTGGCACCTTTTTTTGTTGGTTTAAAGAGTTGGTCAGGAGAACTGATGGAAGAGTTTTGGTTAAGAGGTTTGCTGGGCTAACGATCTCCCTTTTTTAAGTTCAAAATATAAAGACATATCATTTCAGACCTTAGCGGGTGGGGGTGGGGTGGAGTGAAATCACACAAGCCCATGCTTAGTGTCAGGGTTCAGATAAGAATTCAGAGTTTATAATAAGTCTATAAACATCTGGAATCTCCCAAATCGGCCTGGCTGGGTGGCAAGAAAGGCTCTCACGAGACTTTTTGGAGTTATTTCCTGCTCTCAGCAGGACATCCATATATAAATATCTTTCCCCAGTATGTCTCCACTTTTATTTCCAGGTGGAATGGGATGTGGAGGTATGATCAGAATGCAAAATGAGAAAACATACTTCATGTATTTTCGTATTAGAAGACTATTTCCATAACTTCACTCATAGGCCTTCAGTAGTCAATGAGATCTATCTGGTGATCTGTTTAAAATGTAGTTTTCATAGATTTCATGGAGCTCTCTACTTATGTACAGATTTGTGTGTATATATTTATATATGAACACACACCAAATATATAGACAAATATAAACACCTACATGTATATATACACACAAATATGCGTTTAGTTATTTACTTTTTTATGTAAAATAAGAATGAGTGTGAAGCATGGTGTTCAGAGATAAAGACGCAAAAGTGCTACAGTCTTTTTGTGTATCAGGAGAAAAACATATGGTAGCACAATATATGAAGAGATATGATTTTACCTTTAGTAAAAGTCTCTCTAGGAAATTATAAGGCAGATTTTAAAGACTTCTTCCCCAGTGTGTCCAAAACACCAATATATCAACTGGCTTAATGGAGTAAAACATAGATTAAAAATAGCATTTTAAATCTCAATATTTCTCTGCAGTAAGGAGCACATGGTTAGAACCATAAAAAACTGCAAATACTAACATTTTTGGTTTACAGGGAAAGTTGGAAACTTACACCAGAAGTTTCAAAGCCTGACTTCTGAATGCTGAGTCTTTGCCAATATACAACATTTATTTTTGGCTCCATGTGTGCTTACAGAGTTTGCTTATACCAAGTTTTATGTAGTCTTTGATTTTTATCCAAAAGATTTATTCAACACCCCTAATGAGCTCCCTTTTCAGACAGGTTAGTGGCCTCTTGATAGGGCCTGAAATGTTAGCACCAGTCTAGTTGATTTTAAATAAACATATAAAACCAGGGATGGCAATGGAGAGAATACACAGGAACCCAGGGTTGGGGCCTCATGTCACAGCAGGAATGATTCATCAGTAAGGCAGTCAGAGTTCCCAGGGTAAATAATTTCCATTTCACCACTGGACTGGAAGATAAGGTTAGAGATAACTTAAAACAAAATTAAGTTTTAGGCTTACAGACTTAGAGAACAAACTTACGGTTGCCAGGGAGGAAGCATGGGAGGAAAGGATAGCTAGGGAGTTTGGGATGGATGTGTACACACTGCTACACTTAAAATGGATAACCAACAGGGACCTACTGTGCAGTACGGAGTACTCTGCTCAACGTTATGCCTGTGCAGGCTGGATGGAAGGGGAGTTTGGGGGAGAATGGATACGTGGATATGTATGGCTGAGTCCCTTTGCTGTCCATCCAAAGTTATCACAATGTTGTTAATTGGCTACAGTCCAATATAAAATAAAATTTTTAATTAAAATTTCCTACATCTTACATTTGGTAACATCTTAGAAATATACATGTATTAAACTCTATTTTTCCTAGTCCCTAAAATACTTGGGGTAGGAAAGAACTTACAAGTGAAGGAAAAACTCCCCATGAGGATAAGAGATTTAAAAATTTGATTATGAAGTCTAATCATATCTAATTAATGGAGGACAAAGAACTTTCTTACGAAAAGGCAAAAGTGACCAAACTCTAATTTTATTTTAAATTTACTGAGTCCAGTGATTGAGTTTTTCTAGGGATAAGTCTAAAAGACCCTATACTTCTTGAATTTAATAAACAGTTAGTGAATAATAGGTTATGGTTAATAATTTATTCAACAAATATATCAAAGAAGTTCAAAAACAAACAATCATGCTAATTTAGTTTATTATCCAAAAGGTGTGGGGCTCATTATTCAAAATAAAGATTTCAGTTTAGATAAGAAACAGACCTCAGAATGTGTAACCCACCTATTAGACATGAGAGAAGTTGTACATAAGTTCTGGCCCATCATTCCGTCACCAGCTCTTAGTCATCTCATTTCTGTGGCAAGTCCCATGCTAGGGAATGGGTATGTAGAAATGAAAAGTTGAAACTAAGTCACTCATGGTCCAATGAGTGTCAGAATATGTAAAAAATTATTGTAATATACCATGACAAGGGCCATGTCTCCCTAAGTGCCGGGCACTCTAAGAAAACATGGGAATCACAAGATAGCAATCGCCTCAAAGAACAGAGGGAAAAGCCCTGAGGATGAGGAGACCTTCGAGCTGGGTCTTGGAGGATGAGCAGGTATGTTTCTGATGAGGGAAGAGCTGGTTGTTCTAGGCAAGGGAACTGCCTGTGCCAAGACGTGGAGTCTTAAAATCAACAGATCTTTTAAGAAAGCTGAATGTTACTGAAGGATGTTGAACTTGTATATGAGTACAAGGGCAGAAGATAGGACACGCGGGTAAATTCTCCCATGGTTTTCCTGTATCATCCTCATCTGTTCATTCAGTTTATAAAATAAGACTAAATGATCCCTGAGGTTCAACATTTTATGAGCCTATGAAAGGGAAAAGAGTCCGATCTGAGTTGGAAAAAAGAGCTTGAGGGTGAATAAGGGTGTGGGATTGTTTCCATGAAAGTGAGGATTTGCAGCTGTCTCACACTAACTACATGGATTGAAAAAGAAAAAAAAAAAAAGAGACATTTTTCTGTTCTTAGTACATACTGACATATGCCTCCAGCACTGTTTGGAAAGGAAAGAAGATGACAATTTTCCTTACCAATTACAGATACTTTTTTTTTTTTTTTTTTTAGTTTTCATTTTTCTTTTATTAGACTCCCTCTGCAAATGGAAAGGTTTTGTCCTGGTCTCATTCTTAGGCAGAAAAGTATGTATTTTACAACTAGGCAATTGACTTCTAAGAACCAGTTTTCTGTCATGTCCAGACAGGCACATATACTGGGAACCAGGGCCCAAATTCTGGGCAGCAGTGCTCTGGATCAAGGTTCCTTGTGGACTTCAGAAACTAAAACTGGACCTCAGGTTACTGGGATGAGAGAAAAAAACCTGGAAACCTGATAGGCTGTTGAGAAATGAAAGGGACAGAGAAAACTATTTCCCATGGGGTACATAATCTCAGTGAAAAACATAGAAGTTGAAAAAATAAATTAGCTTGTCAAAGCCAAAAATATGGAATTTTTCTCACACACCTCATTGAAAATTACCATGAGCACTTATATTCACGAGGAGAGAAATGGGTCTGTTGTTTATTAAATGATTGAAATTTAATGCAAAACCATTAAATTTTTTCCAAATGATAGTCCCTGAGAATATAGTTTTACAAGTAATGGAAATCAGAAAATAAATTTTTTATTCTGATCTTTTAAAACTTGAAGTGTATCTATTTTTAAAAATTTTAGTATCCTAAGTCCTGAAGAATACCTGAGATGTTTCACTTCTCTGAGATTCATAATTAAAGACTACTGATGACAAGCAATTTCATCCTAATTCTCCCTGTACTCTCAGATAGGAAACGTCTGCATTTCCCTGTTCTCCTGCCTTTCAGGGGCTTCCCTGGTGGCTCAGACGGTAAAGCGTCTGTCTACAATGCTGGAGACCCGGGTTCGATCCCTGGGTCGGGAGGATCCCCTGGAGAAGGAGATGGCAATCCATTCCAGCACTCTTGCCTGGAAAATCCCATGGACGAAGGAGCCTGATAGGCTACAGTCCATGGGGTCGCAAAGAGTTGGACACGACTGAGCAACTTCACTTCATGCCTTTCAGAGTATGCTTCATTCACACTTTCATCCACCCAAAGCTTCAGTTCAGTTCAGTTGCTCAGTCATGTCTAACCCTTTGTGACCCCGTGGACAGCAGTACGCCAGGCTTCCCTTTCCATCACCAACTCCTGGAGCTTGTGCAAACTCATGTCCATCTCATCCTCTGTCATCCGCTTCTCAACCCAAAGCTTAGCCACCTTTAAAATTTTTTTAATTTTAATTATTTTTGGCTGAGCTAGGTGTTTGTTGCTGTGCATAGGCTTCAGTAGTTATGGCACACAGGCTTAGGTGCCCCTTGACATGTGAGATCTTCCTGGACCAGGAAATGAACCCATGTCCCCTGCATTGGCAGAAGGATTCTTAACCACTGGACCATTAGAGAAGCCTGCTTAGGCATCTTTTAAGATCAAATTCAAACCATCTCCCCTGTAAAATGTCCATTTGATCATCTCTGCTTGAATAGTTGTTTTCTGCTCAGAAATTCTTCATTGCCTATTACCCACCAGTTAACTGGCAATTAACCCTGTGCTTGCTCTTTCTTTATGATCCTGAATCTTGTGTTGTCAGCTCTCAGCACGAGCAGGTGTTTGTGTCTAACTTCCTCAACAGGGTTCATTGCTCCTTGAGGACAGGGACCTTTTCTTTTGGCACCTTTACAGAATTGAGTTCAGTAAATATTTGGTGATTTGAATAATTGATTAATTCACCAAACATTTACCAGGCAGCCACCAAGTGAAATGAACTAACATAGACCCCGTGTCTTTTTCCAGCTTTGTCATGAAGGCTGACAGTAAATCCACAGTCAGTAAAATGTAAAGATCTTAACCCTTATATGTGAGTTGCTTATTTCTACAAATGAAGAACTCTGGGTCCTAACTTCATTTTTGTTCGTGATTCCCTCAGGCCTCACATGGACTCTCCAGGTCCACATTATGCTTATTTCCCAGCAGTCCTGCTGACATGAGCTGCCTTTTCTCTACAGTCCCTACAAAAATCTCATTTCACTTGGTTGGCTCTGATTGGATGATGAGAAAGTTTTTACTCCTCCCCGTGTTTAAGTGATGGGACAGAATGAAAGAGGTGGATAGGTTTGGAAGGTATTGATAAAAAAACAAACAAACTATTGTTCTGTTGACAGAAAAACAAACCATTGCTCTGTTACCAGGACAAATGTAAATTAATATGAGTAACAAAATAACATATATCTGCTATAACTTTCTTGCTCACTATGCAAAAATTTAAACTATTCTCTAATGTAATGAAATTAATGGATTTTCCTTTAAAAAGAAAATAAATAGCTATGTGTCTTTTCTAAAATTTTCTCTTAGTACTCACAAAACCCCAAAACACAACAGGAATAAGAATAAATGTCCCAGTTTTGAGATCCTCTCAAATATGGAACACAAAAATATTGGTGTTTTTTCTTTGTAGCAATTTAACTTGTTTCTTAAAGTTCACTCAGGGCAACACTACCAACGATTAAAAGGTAGACTGTTGCAGGATAGGTGAAAAAAATTCAATACCGTAGCCATTAGCTACAAGTCACTATTCATATACAAATTACAATTAAATACAGTTAAAAATTCCATAGCATTCACACTCATCACATTGCAAGCAGTCAGTGGCCACATGTGGCTAACAGGTTGGACAGTGCAGATGAAGACTATTTCCATGGTGGCAGGACAGTCTGTGTGCCACAATGATTTAAACTATGATACTTACATCCAGAATTTTATCACAGATTTAGGACAACTTAAAACAGGTAAAAGCGAATTCTGAGCCAGTTACAAAGAAAGACTTGAGATTTTTTACTTTTCTCTCCTTAGGATCTAGATGACTCCCAGTTTTCTGAAGTTGGCTGGATGCCCTTCAGTAGCTATTAATTGTCCCATCCTGGCGCGACAGCTGAGTCCTTTGTGGCTGGACCCTAGAGTCTCCAGTGAGCAGTCAGTATTCATTCATCTCCATCTATTGGAATAGAAAGTGAAAGTGAAGTCGCTCAGTTGTGTCCAACTCTTTGGGATCCCATGGACTGTAGTCTACCAGGCTTCTCTGTCCGTGGGATCTTCTCTTCCAGGCAAGATTACTGGAGTAGGTTGCCGTTTCCTTCCGTTCCCTCAACTCATCTTTATCACTAGTTTGCTTTGCTAAAGCCACCATTTTGCACATATGTAGTTGGAGCCAAAGTTATTTGCTCCTGGAGCTTCCCAGGTGGTGCTAGTAGTGAAGAACCCAGCTGCCAATGCAAGAGACAAAAGAGATGTGGGTTTGATCCCTGGGTTGGGAAGATACCCTAGAGGAGGGCATGGCAACCTGCTCCAGTATTCTTGCCTGGAGAATCCCATGGACAGGGGACCCTGGCAGGGCTACAGTCCATGGGGTTGCAAAGAGGCGGACATGACTGTAGTGACTTAGCATGCACGCACTGCTGCTGGGACCACAGGTACACAGTGGCTCTTCCCACTGCCACCATGGTCAGCACAGCTTTCCCACTGAATCTTTTTCTTTCTTGTGGAGATATATAATTGAGGTACAGCATTGTGTAAGTTTGAGAGGTACAACAGTGCTGATCTGATACATTTCTGTGTTGCCTTCCCAGCCACACTTCAATCACATGACACAGTTATCACTTTTGTGTGTGTGTGGTGAAAGCAATTAAGACCTAGTCTCTTAGTAACTTTGAAGTTTATAAATACAGTGTTGTTGCCAATAACACATTGAATCTTTCTGAAAGTGGCACAGAAAAATCAGATCAAGAGCATACACCTGGATAACTCTGGTCCCCTTTGTGCTTCTGGGCTTTTTAGGGGACGAGGAATACCAGGGATCTCTGTGCAGATTTTCATACCCCAGACCAGGGCTTTGGGGTTGCTTTCCAGAGAGTGAGAAAGAAGAGCAAAGGAGAATACACTTTGTCCAAGAGAATCCCTTATTATTTGCCTGGGCGGGTGAGGGCTGGCTGAGGAGTGCAATCAAGCCCTGGAAGACTAGGAGCATGCTCTTGCGGTTGGTCAGTGCCTGTATTTCTCCAATCCAACAGTCCAACCTACCAGTCCTGGATTCTCCTAGGTCAGCTTTCCCTTAGGAGCCCAATATTTCTTTCTCGTTCAAATCGCCTGAGTCCCTAAGGACAAAGCCTTTGCATGCTTCACCTATAGCACGCTTCCTGGCACCTGGTGACATTGAAACACTTGGGACCTTTTGCTGACACAGATTTGCCTTTGAGAGCTCTCACTGTGCCGGTTTACATTTTCAGTCATCCCATTCAAATGTGTCAATGTCCTTATAAAGTGACCGCTTGAAGCATTTCCAAAAGTAACTTAACTCTTTTTATTTGAAAATATAGGGTACAGAAAAAGGCAGATTTTCCATAATTGAATAAATTAAAATCGTTTAAAAGGGATTTTGTATAATAGCTTCACTGAGCTGTGATTGACTAGCGCTACTGTCATTGTAATTGACTAGTTCTACAGCTTGATAAGTTTTGACATATATGGAAACTTCACCACAATCGAGAATAAATCACCACCCAGAGTTCCCTTGTGCCCTTTGTCATCTCTGACTCTGTTTCTCTCTACTCTCCTCTAGCTTACCCACTTCCCAGTCCCCAGACAACCACTGTTCTGCTTTCTGTCATTATAAATTAATTTGTATTTTCTTGAGTTTTATATAAATAGAATTATACAGTGTCTAGTCTTTGTGTGTATGTGTGTGGGTGGGTGAGAGTCTGACTTCTTTCATTAAGCATAAGTATTTTGACATTCACACATGTTGTATGAGAAAATAGCTCATTTGTTAAAAACTGCTGAAAAGTATTCAATTGTATGGTTATATTACAATTTCTATACCCACTCACCTGGCAATGGATATCTGGGTTATTTCTAGTTTTAACCTGTTATAAATAAGCATGCTATGAGCATTCATGTACCAATCTTTGTATAGACTCATTCTTTTGTTTCTTTTGTTTAAATACCTGGAAGTGTGTTTTCCTGAAAGTTTTACTTATGTTTTAGGTTCGAAGGATTGTTTAACAAAAGAAACCACTCTCATCACATCCAACAAACAAATGTGATATTTAATAGAGGATTATTTGACTTAATTACAATATACAGTCATTAAGAGAAGAGAAATAAAAACAATAGAGAAAAGTAACAGCATATACATCACCAAATTGGGCTGAACAACATTCAGAGTTAAACAGCCCTGGGAAGTCCCTGGTTAACAGCAGTGTGGAGTTTCAAATGGGAAATGTCCTGGGCAATGTGTCGACATCATGACAGATTTCAAATTGCAGTTTGGGGCACTCATACTTATAATCCCAGGCTGAAAGCTGGTATCGTCATCAGTTTGTACGCAAAAATGCAGTTTTTTTTTTTTAACTTTTACAATGCTGTTTGTTTCACCTTGTGAGTTGCAGGATTTTATTAGTCCCTGGGAGACTGGACAGACCTCTAGGAGCTCAAGAATTCTAAGACCCACTCCCAGTGCTGCCTGACTTGCTACGCTTGCATGCAAGCATGGAATCTGGGTCAGAAGCCTGCTTTTCTGCTTCTGAAGCCTGAACAAGACTTCCTCCATTTAAAATTCCCCAACAGGGTGGAATGGCTGAGTCAAATGGAAGGTTTATGTTTAGCTATTTAAGAGATTACCACATTGTTTTCCAAAGCATTTGCACCATTTTACATTCCCGTTAGCAGTGTGTTAGAATTCTAGTTGCGCAACATCTTTGCCAACGTGTGGTATGGTTAATCTTTTGAATTTTAGCCATTTTTATAGGTGTGAGGTGGCATCTTATTATGTCTTAATTTGCATTTCTGCACTGACTAATTATTTTGAACAAACTTTTATGTGCTTATTTGCTGTTCATGTATCTTCTTTGAAGTGCCTATTCAAATTTTTTTGCCCATTTTTAATTTAAATTTTTTCCCAGTTTTATTGAAATATAATTAATATATAACATTGTATAAGTTTAAGGGGTTCAGTGTGATGATTTGCTCCCTGTCTATACTGTGAAATGCTTACTATAATCAGGATAGTTATATCCTTGACTTGCTTCTGACCTTTGGGAGAAAACTTTCAATCTTTCATCACTGAGTATGACATTAGCTATAGTTTTTGTAGATGTCCTTTATCAAGTGAATAAATTCCAGTCCATTTCCAGTTTGCTGAGAGGTTTTTTTTTTTTTAATCAGAAATGGATATTGGATTTTGTCAAATGATTTTTCTGTATCTATTGAGATGATAGTAAAAGGTTTTTCTCAGGGCTTCCTGGGTGGCATAGGAGACACAGGTTTGATCCATGACCCGGGAAGATCCCACGTGTCAAGGAGCAACTGAACCTGTGGGTCACACTGTTTAGCTTGTGCTCTAGAGCCAGGGAGCCACCACAGCTGAAGCCCCCGTGCCCTGGAGCTGGTGCTCAGCAACAAGAGAAGCTACCACAGTGAGAAGCCTGCACTGAAACTGGAGAGTGCGCCCCAGCCACCACAACTAGAGAAAGGCCTGCACAGCAACGAAGACCCAACACAGCCCATAAATAAATGAATAAAATTAATTTTTTTAAAAGAGGGGGTTTGTTTTTCTTTTCATTCTAATACTGTGGTGAATTATACCACTGATTCTTAATTATTAAGAAGCTTGCCTACCTGGGGTAGATAGGTTTTTTTTATTATTTAATTTTTATTTTATGTTAGAATTAATAAGAGTTTTTAAAACAGAGAAATTAATCAAGTTGGGTCTGAGTTTAATCTACTTGGCTGTTATCACAGCACAGTGTATCAACTCATGAAAGATTTTTTTCTAACTAAGATTGTTTTCAAACACTCAAAACTTAAATTTTCAGAGTGAAATGATCTTGAAATAGATAAATTCGTAATAATCATTGGATTGCCAAGGTTAAATGCAACGTGTTCTATTCTTCAGTCGTCTTAGAAATGAGAAAATATTTGAAGTGTCTACTTTTCATGAGTTGTTAGGCATTTCTGAACATACAATTTTTTCAGCCTAGGGCAAACTAATTTGCAAGATTCCGTACATTTACACAACTCTCTTCCCTCTTCTATTTTGTGAGAATGTTGGCTGGGAACCAGCGTAAACCCACTCCCTTTTGAAATGATTTTTCCTCCAAGGAGGCTGCAAAAACCCTGCTCTGGGTGATGCTGGTAGTCCACAGGTGGTGACATAAAAAGATTAAACAATAATACCACTCATTAGCTACTGCTCCCAGAGAGATGCATGGGAAATATTCACTATCAAATTTCAGTTGAAACTCAGAGCAGGAGATGACTGTTCTCATCAGAAGGGAATTAAAAGACTCCCCCAGGCCTCAGAGGCAGTGAGGCTGACTGTACCACTGAGAAGGTTGCCAAAGTGAGAGGGCAAACAATGAGCTCCCTGGTTGGAGACACCGAGCCCACAGCCATCAGCTGTTTCATTAACCAGTAATTCAGGCTAAGCAGGCTGGATGGAATCCAAGGCTTTGGAAGAAATGGTATGATCAAGACTTCATCCTCAAGGATGTTAACCAAGTACCTGAGCAAAGACTAGGAGCATTTACAGTACAGTGGATAACAGTGCAGGATTTCAGAAGAGGGAGACAGTGTCTGAATATTGCCCACTCAGTTTCTGACCTATGTCTCTTTCTATTTTCCTTCTGAGCCTCCTTCATCTTTCTTGTTTGGGTTATTGAGAGGCAAGGTACAAAAGGCAACTAGCACATTACTGATGCATCAGTTCAGTTCAGCTGCTCAGTCGTGTCCAACTCTTTGCAACCCCATGGACTGCAGCACACCAAGTCTCTGTGTCCATTACTCAAGCTCATGTCTATTGAGTCGGTGATGCCATCCAACCATCTCACCCTCAGTCGTCCCCTTTTCCTCCTGCCTTCAATCTTTCCCAGTGTCAGGGTCTTTTCCAGTGAGTCAGTTCTCCACATCAGGTGGTCAAAGTACTGAAGTTTCAGCATCAGTCCTTCCAATTAATATTCAGGACTGATTTCCTTTAGGATGAACTGGTTGGATTGCCTTGCTGTCCACCCTCTCAAGAGTCTTCTCCAACACCACAGTTCAAAAGCATTAATTCTTTGGCACTCAGCTTTCTTTATAGTCCAACTCTCACATCCATACGTGACTACTGGAAAAACGATAGCTTTGACTAGATGAACCTTTGTTGGCAAAGAATGTCTCTGCTTTTTAATATGTTGTCTAGGTTGGTCATAACTTTTCTTCCAAGGAGTCTTTTAATTTCATGGCTGCAGTCACCATCTGCAGTGAGTTTGGAGCCCCCAAAAATGAAGTCTGTCACTGTTTCCAATGGTTCCCCATCTATTTGCCATGAAGTGATAGGACCAGATGCCATGAACTTAGTTTTCTGAATGTTGAGCTTTAAGCCAACTTTTTCACTCTGCTCCTTCACTTTTAGCAAGAGGCTCTTTAGTTCTTTGCTTTCTGCCCTAAGGGTAGTGTCACCTGCATATCTGAGGTTATTGATATTTCTCCTGGCAATCTTGAGTCTTCATCCAGCCCAGTGTTTCTCCCTGTATGCATGCTAAGCTACTTCAGTCATGTCCAACGTAGTTGTAAAGGATGAAGATGCCATTCATCACCGAATTGATTTCTGGAGAGGGATTTTGTTCCATAGGAAGATTCTTTGTGTTGCCCGAGACTTCACTGGTTTGTGTGTGGTGAGAGTAGGGGTTGGTGTTGACTTGCTCTCACCCTGCAGAAGCAGAACTTGGAATTCCCAAGACAAACTGGGTGGAAAGGAGTAGAAAAGTGAATGTAAGCGAGAAAACCAGAAGTAAGAAGCAAGGCAGGTTGAAGGGCCAGTGAGAACCCCTGGGGTGAATGCACTGGTACTTCAACAGCAGGAATGCCTGAAGTTTTAAGTAAAAATTTTATAAACCTTCCCTGTGTATTGTACAGGTATGCAAAATTGAAACTTCATTTCTCTATAAGAACTAAATTTTGTGTGTCCTTTTTTTAATGAACAGTGACAAAAATAATCTGATTCAGAATTAGCTCAGTCAGGGTAAAACTCCATAGATGGTGGTGATCAATGATTCAGTCATTTCCTGCATACTAAGTTGCTTCAGTCATGTCCAACTCTTTGCAATACTATGGACTGTAGTCCACCAGATTCCTCTGTCCATGGGATTTCCCAGGCAAGAATACTGGGGTGGGGGTTGTCGTGCCCTCCTTCAGGGGCTCTTCCTGACCCAGGGATCGAACCCACGTCTCTTACGTCTCCTGCATTGGCAGGCGGGTTCTTTACCACTAGTGCCACCTGAGATTTTGCCCTCACTCATTGCCTATGCTTCCTCAACTCTTTTCCTCCTTTGTGCCCAGGCAGTGACCTGAGTTCCAGAATGAAGAGACTTTTAACAATCATCCAGGTCAGGAGAAGAGGATGCTG
This sequence comes from Oreotragus oreotragus, assembly GCA_006410675.1. Lineage (NCBI taxonomy): Eukaryota > Metazoa > Chordata > Mammalia > Artiodactyla > Bovidae > Oreotragus > Oreotragus oreotragus. The sequence continues at coordinate 210,408 of SJYX01010583.1, forward strand.
GGTCCTCAGCCAGCCTGTGTCCGTCTCTGAAATGATGCTGGGCTTCACTCTCTCCCATCTGCCTCTGGATATACCTGCTTGCACTCAAGGGACCACCGTTCTCCCAATAACCCTCCTGAGGATCTGTTCCATGCAGGCCACTCTGGGTCCTGCTCACTGGGGTGGAGACCCCAGATTCCTTCATGTCCCCTGGCCGGGTGTCATCCTCACCCCGCTCTCAGGGGCTGCCGCAGTTCTCTCTCTGTCCCCATGAAACCCTGGCAGTCCCCGAGGCTGCCCTCGGGCCAGCTGTCTGGGCATCTCTCAGATTTTGCTGGTGCTACTTTCTCTAACAGACTCACAGGCTTCCCAGGCTTTGCTTTGAGAGGGAAGGGCTAGTCCTTTCCTGCCTCGGGTTCTCTAAACCCATCTTGGATTTCAGTTGTCTTCACCACATGGACTCGGCCTTGGCGGGAAGTGAAGCACCAAACACTTACAGACTCACCCTCCGCCTCTTCGCTTCCCTTTGAAGTTCTTTCCCACAGCAGGAAAAGTCTTTCATCCTCTTCTTGTGTGGCTGAATATGGACTTTTCATCCTTCTCTTCACCATATATTGTTTGAGGGTAAACTTTATGTTTTTCTTCCTTGGGCTTTGGATGTTGATAATTAAAGCTCTGTTTTGGAATCGAGAAATTGTTTTTTTCCAGCTATTGTGGCTCTCAGCTCAATTCTCTGCTATTCAAGGGCTTTTGAGGTCTAATTTTTATCCAATCTCCTTTTAAGTGAAAGGTACTACAGCTGCTTGAGTAGTGGGAAGAAAGATAATGGTAAAAGGAAATGTAAGGAAATAATTCATATCTCAAGTATGAATATGAATAATTCATGTCTCAAATATTATTCACTACACTGATATGTGTTTTCAGATTGGTAGTACTGTGCTGGGAGAAGGCAATGGCACCTCCAGTACTCTTGCCTGGAAAATCCCATGGACAGAGGAGCCTGGTGGGCTGCAGTCCATGGGGTCACGAAGAGCTGGACACAACTCAGTGACTTCACTTTCACTTTTCACTTTCATGCATTGGAGAAGGAAATGGCAATCCATTCCAGTGTTCTTGCCTGGAGAATCNATTCCAAGGCCAAATTTGCCTGTTACTCCAGGTGTTTCTTGACTTCCTACTTTAGCATTCCAGTCCCCTATAATGAAAAGGACATCTTTTTGGGGTGTTAGTTCTAAGAGGTCTTGTAGGTCTTCATAGAACTGTTCAATTTCAGCTTCTTCAGTGTTACTGGTTGGGGCATAGACTTCGATTACTGTGATATTGAATGGTTTGCCTTGGAAAAGAACAGAGATCATTCTGTTGTTTTTGAGATTGCATCCAAGTACTGCATTTCGGACTCTTGTTGGCCATGATGGCTACTCCACTTCTTCTAAAGGATTCCTGCCCACAGTAGTAGATATAATGGTCACCTGAGTTAAATTCACCCATTCCAGACCATTTTAGTTCCCTGATTGCTAGAATGTCGACATTCACTCTTGCTATCTCCTGTTTGACCACTTCCAATTTGCCTTGATTCATGGACCTGACATTCCAGGTTCCTATGCAATATTGCTCTTTACAGCATCGGACCTTGCTTCTATCACCAGTCACATCCACAAGTGTGTATTGTTTTTGCTTTTGCTCCATCCCTTCATTCTTTCTGGAGTTATTTCTCTACTGATCTCCAGTAGCATATTGGGCACCTACTAACCTGGGGAGTTCCTCTTTCAGTATCCTATCATTTTGCCTTTTCATACTGTTCATTGGGTTCTCAAGGCAAGAGTACTGAAGTGGTTTGCCATTCCCTTCTCCAGTGGACCAGTTCTTTCAGCCCTCTCCACCATGACCCGCCCATCTTGGGTGGCCCCACATGGCATGGCTTAATTTCACTGAGTTAGACAAGGCTGTGGTCCTAGTGTGATTAGAGTGACTAGTTTTCTGTGAGTATGGTTTCAGTGTGTCTGCCCTCTGATGCCCTCTTGCAACACCTACTGTCTTACTTGGGTTTCTCTTACCTTGGACATGGGGTATCTCTTCATGGCTGCTTCAGCAAAATACCCATCGTCCAAGGTAAGGAGCAGCAGGGACTGTCCCTTTATGGTGTTTAAATAAAAATATATGTGGGAATAATCTCATGAATTAAAAAAAAGCAACCTCCATTTTAAAAAAAAGATACAAAATTTTAGATTGGGTTCCTCCCGTTTAGAAATTAGACAGCTTCTCTTGAGTCTTCCTCCCTGTGTACAGTGCCTCCTAGCCTTTGTGGGACTGAATGAATTTGGTGCCAGAGGGTATGGGTTTCATTTTCCTCAAAGTAATTAATCCTTATTTGCATAAGGAATCTGTGTTATACCATTAAAAGAAGTTTATATTAACAGAATCTCTATTGCTGAGGACATTTACTGGAACAGATAATATGTTGCTATTTAGATTTCCAGTTCTTTACTGCAGTTCTTAATGGCTTTATGAGGTGCATGCGCTTTCATTGAGATTTTGTACATGGATCAGTTTCTGCAGTGAAGCCCTAATCCTTTAATCAGGTAATCTTGGGAACACATGTCTTGAAGAAATTTAGGATGGGTTAGAGTATCACATGAAAAATGTACATGTAATGCACCAATTACATGTCGCAAAGAGTCGGACACGACTCAGCAGAGACTCAACAATAACAACGCATCAATGTGAATCTGGCACTTTGTCAAAGTGAACATTACTGATAGATTTACCATGATATTAAGCAAAATACGGTGGATCTTTCCATCAAACTGATAATAATATACACTCACTATTCAATTCAATCCCAGTGTTTCCTCTTTTTGGATTAAAATTAATAGTTTCACACTGTGTCTTTAATCTTATCGGAGACTCTGAAAGTAAACAATAGCGTGGTGTGAGAAACCTTGGCTGTGCAACTCTTAGGCTCTTGGAAACAAGCATCGCTTTCTTTTTAGCCCACCCCTAAATCATCCGGACTACCTACTCACTTTACTGGAATTCTCAAAAGAGCAACTAAACACTGCAATAAACAGTCTACGGTCTTTATTGGCGAACTGAAGCTACTTAGCAGCAGCAGTACTAATTGATAAAGCGTGCTCGTCTGGGTTCTATGTAGTACGGTCATTGTTTTACGTCGTTATCACGGTTTTCTTATCTGCAAATTCTTCTCAGCATAAAAAGTAAATCGGGGACAAAAATCACACTTTAGAGGAACTCTGCTTACAAGTAGCCTCGGAGATGCCCCTGAGGCTGGGCCCTCCGGGGAAAGCAGGGACTCACCACCTGGCAGAGCTCGGCGTGCCCCGCTCGCCCGCGTCCACCGCCTGAGCCGGGGGCAGAGCGCTCGCCCACGTGCCCAGCGCTCGCGGCCGCGGACAGACCCGGCGGCGCTGCGGCCGGACCCGCCCACCTCGCGGATTGGCCACACGGGCTGGACGGTGCGCGCGCGGGAGGAGGGCTCGGGCGGGCGTCGGCGGGCGCAGGGGAGAGGAAGGGAGGGGGCGGTGCCAGCGGGCCAGGCACCGCCCCCGAGCGCCAGGCACCGCCCCCGCGCGGCTACACCCGCGGCGCCCACGTGCCCAGCCCGCTTTCCGCGGCGCCGCAGCCCCGGCGCTTTTCTCCGCGCGGACAGAGCAAGGCGGCAGCCGCTTCTTCAGTCTCCCTGAGTTCGCTCCAGCCGCTCGCCCGCACCGCCTCCTCGGCGCGGACCTCGCACCGCCCAGTAAGTTGCCAAGTGTCCGGCGGCGCGAGGGGCCGCCGGCAGGGGCGGCCTGGGCACCGGGGACTGAGGGGAAGAGCCGAGACGGGGGCGTCCCGGGCCGCGTCCAGCTGCGCGCAGCTGCTGGGAGGCCACGCTCCGGCTCCTCGGAGACGGGGAGTCCCGGCGCCGCGCTCCGGGCTGCGCCTCGACTCGCGCGGTTCCAGGTGCTGGGGAAGCCGCGGGTCCCCGTGGCCGCTCGGATCTTGGGGGTCCCTGGGCACCCCCGCCCCCCGGGCGGGACAGCCAGGCCTCTCCGGCTCTACATGCTGACGGGTCCCCTGGAGGCACTCGGGTTACCGACAGGACCCTGCTCCGAGCTCTGCAAATCCTTTCACACCCTGAGCTGCCGGGAACTGGTGGGACAGGTAAAAATGGTCCGTCGTGGTGTCCGTTTGAGGGAGTTTTAAGTATATGGGTGCAGTTTAAAACCCTGTTGAGATGGGCTAGACTCTTTCAAACCTATTTCATGCCGTATTTAGCCTTGAACTCGAAATACCATTCTTGACGTTTAAGGGACTCACTCAGCCTCCGAGTACCCGAGAACTTTGCAGCTTTTCAGAGACCGCATCTTAACGATGTTGACAGGAAATCCGCTCTCAGAGTTATGTGAGTCGTTTGAGGTGGAAACTACCCGGATTTCAGGGGTAAAAGTTGTCAGGTATCCGAACTCTCAAATATTTATGCAGAACTGCCTTCAAAACCGTTTAGGTGACTCGTTTACGCCTGGTGATAAGGTTTATCTAGTCGTTTCTCAGAAATATTCATCCTTTTAACTGGGGGCTATCGTCAGATTTTGGAGAAGGAAATGGCCACCCACTCCAGTGTTCCTGCCTGGAGAATCCCAGGGACGGGGGGAGCCTGGCAGGCTGCCGTCTATGGGGTCGCACAGAATCGGACACGACTGAAGCGACTTAGCAGCAGAAGCATCAGATTTTATTCAAGCAGAGCTGTTGGAATCCTGGCGGGAACTTGAGATATGAACTTAGTGTGTCTGTGACTTACACCTTAATATTTTTAATTCTTGCTCCAGGCAGTCTTTAAAACTTCTGTCAATTCTTTCCCCCTCCTCAGCATGAATAATAATTATTTCGTCAGGAAATTACCAACATTGGTGCCTGTGATCTTCTAGAGGATGTACAGGGTAAGAATATGCTAATTTTGTGTTAATAGTTGTTTTCCCTTTTTGTAATATTAAATCCTTTTTTCTTTTAATCGCACTAAAGCTTAACATGAAATGATTTCTCAGTGCAGAGGAACATAAGCATTTTAAAATTTCTCCCCTGAAAAGTTGCTATTTCTCCCCTGGATGACTGTGCAAGCCACATTATTTATTAGGGTTTTTCATTTCCTCCTTTGCTCCTCATTTGTTTTCTGTTCTGTGCTTTGAGTAGGGGAACTTCATTACCTTAAGGCACTTTAATCTTTTGGGGTGTGTGACTTGACCTTGGAGACCATGGTGTCTCCAAAGATTCAGTTTGCAGAATCCTTGGCCTCAGTTAACCTAGCCTGTCAGTAAAGCCCTTTTGATTCCAAGGTTTCTAATCATTATCCCTGGATTTAGACGATGGTAGCTATTGGAGTTCTGAAAGTCTGAAAATACTCTGGAGTTTTTCATCTTGTATGCTTATATGTTTTTATCACTGGGACGTATGTGTCTGAAGGATTTTGAAGAAGCTGTTTCTTGCTTCCCACTGCAAACCTACTCACCTTCTCTGAGTGGGGGGTGCCTGGTCTCCTTCCTGGAGTGTCCACTTCATTCTCTTCTCTGCCTGCCTCGGGTCATTTATCATTGTTTCTCCTGGCTCTTCTGGCCAGACATGGAGTCCTTCTATGGCCATTTCTTCTCATTTTTAGCCTTAATTTTTCAGACGGGCCCGGCCTCCTAACTGTCCCTTGGTGACTTCTCTATTGAGCCTAGTTTCTGTCTTCTGTTTTATTTGCTTACTGCTCTGTACATCCATATCTGTCTCTCTATACATGTATGTATTTTTAAAGTGTTCAGAGCCATTTGCTGGTTTTATTCTGATGCCCTTCAGTGACCAGCTTTCAGAACAGAACCTTGAAAACACCCCGTAGATTCCTATTTGTTTTATTATTTCCCCAAACAGGATATGAACACATTGATTTCATGGTCTGGCTACTTGTAGACTACTTACTGCAAATCATGCATTTAGATCAAAAGCAACATTTTCAGTTGAATATATTTCTGCATATTCACATGCTTAGTACCATATGTCCACTGGGCTATGTTGTCACCCAACTGAATTTCGAAAAGCTCAGTTATCTAAGATTTCAGTTAAACAATGCCACTTGTCTAAATGATTTGAAAACTTAAGTGGTCAGCTCATTCCTGCACCTTTATCTGAATCTTCAAAACCATGTAGATATAGCCTGGATAAGAAAAAGAACACAATGAAATTGTTCTGTTCATCATTTTCTGTGGTAGTAGCTTTTCATTTTATAGCCTGGCATATAACACGTGCTTCTTATTGCAGAGTGAAAGCCACTGATTTCAGTACTTTAAGAAAGGATGTTATGTCAGTCTTCAAAGGAAAGTACTGAGTCCCTACTCTGTACCAAGCCTTAGACATCCAAAAGTAACGTGTAGCTCCAATTTTGGAGGGATACTACAATCATTTTACATTCTGGAAACTCGCCATTGATGGATTTTAAGAGTAATTTTTAATTTTGTTGTCATTTTATATAAAGTAACACCACCTATAAACAGATGAAATCAGTACTCCCTATACCAGAAAGCAAGCAAGGAACACATTCTCTAAAATATGAAGATGATGCTTCTTACTGTTCTGTCATCAAAAGTTCATGTGCTTGGTGTTTTTGTTTTATTGGTAGTAACAAATTGGTCCCGACTATCTTACATTTTCTTTTCACTGCCTTTCTGGCTATTTTATAAAATCTGGTATCTGTGGAAATGTTGTCGATGCCGCAGATAAAACCAAAGCAACAGTTGAGGGTTCAGCTCTGCCAGGCTCTACCTAGTTGATCAGGCTCTAACTAACTGACTTAATCAGAACATGATTTATTTTTTAATTTTTTTGTCCAATTTAGTAAAATCTATTTTATATTAATCTGTGGAAGCAAACAGTATGCTATTATTTGTCACGTGCTAATGGACTCTTTTAAACTTTCAGTGTTTCTGAGAATAGCCTCTGCTGCCATTAAGTTAACCTTCTCGTTGGTAAGTATAGTCAGTATTGACTTAAGCTTTGAGTTAATGTGTTTTCTGTTTACAAGTCTGGATTTGAACATGTGGGTCACATCTCTTCTGTTCCTATTTAGAATTTTGCTTTGGATATCTCGCCTCAGAAAAGTCTGGTTCTCTTGTTTTTCTGGGTGTGTATGAATATGAAGACTTTGTGAAAAATCTGGAAGTTTCTTATATCTAAGGTTGATGTGATGACTTAGTGCTGTCAGTGTCATGTGTTTAATTTTATGCCATCTCCTTATCCCACTAGTAAAATAAATAAATAAAGCCTACATGCCCACACTTATTCTTGTGCTGCATACTGGCACCTCTGTTCAGAACCTGAGTATTATCTGGGATTCAGCTGTGAGGTGGATAAGAACATTTTATAGCCTTTCTTCCAGGAGCTTGGGGGAAAAAAAAAAAGTCCTGTGTTATATTCATTTTTTGGAATAGTTTGTGAACAATACACAACAAAGAATTTTTATGTTCCTTGTTGATTCTTGCTAGTTTTTCCCTCAGTTGTGGGGAAAATTCTTTTCTTTCCTTAGCCCACTCTGGCTTCATCAAGGCTCCCTAAGTCTTCATACAGTCATACCTTGTACAGGGCTGTTTACACTGTCCAAGCCCACTTCCTTGCAGTGGAGAACTAGTGATCACAGCGGATAGACCTTGATGTCTCCAGGGATGCTGAATAATCCTGTAATTAAGGTGCTCCCATACTTAAACTGTTGCCCATCTTTATTTTTTTTCCCGAGATTTTACTAGGTCTTTCCATTCAATAACATATGCTTCTCTCTTTAAGAGATCAAATATGACATAAACTTTTAAGCTCACTTTTTGTTCATTCTGCTCCTTTGTGGGCAAAAAGATGTTATGTGGGATTTGTAACTTGATCTTAATTAAAAGATAAAAGCTGACAGGTTAGGGTCTTTTCTTGACTTGACTCTGATACCTAGCTGTCATCTGGTAAATGATGATAATGATGATAGTCACTAGTGGAATGAATAGTTACTATATATTGAATCATAAGGAAAGAATGGGTTCTCTTTGTATGTTCAACTTTATTTTCTCCCTCAGTGTGAACTTGGAGCAGATTTTCAGAATGTTCTTCAATTTCTACTTTAAAAAATAACACTAAAATCTCTAGAATTTGAAATGTATTTCAATTTTGGGGGTGGCAAATTATCTCTATATCACATGCAGAGTTGTTGTTTTTTTTTTCCCCCACAATATGTATATCCTTTGAATTGTTCTTCCCACAGTCCTCATTCATCCTGTCTGCTTTCTTTAAAAAAAAAAAATGTATCCACTTGGTGGGGATTAGCAATTGTATGTGCAACCAAATGACTGAATACCAGTTTGATACATAAGGGATTCCCTTGGAATAGGAAATATGACTTTGATTCTGAGAATATCCTAGAAGATAATCCATTTGGAGTCTTCCACAATCGGAAGTTAGCTAATCCATTTTGGATGAGTATGTGTTACAAATACGTATGGCCCAGCCCGAGAGTCTGTAAAGAAGCAAAGAATAAATCAGTGACTTGGTCCCTGTTCCCTGGGCTTTGACCACCACTGAAGGGTTCATAAGTACACACACAGTGGGAAGAGAGTGAGCCATACACAGAGCTGAAGGTATCAGGTGGAGAGGTCTGTTCTAAACTTCTCTTTTTAACAGTATTTGTTGTGATCCTGACATAGACTGAACGCTCCGTAAATTTCAGGTACTATTGTCTTCACCATACAGTTACTATTATTGCTGTTAAAACCACTATCACTCTTCCTCCAGTTACTCCTTGATGAAAAGTGGGTCACTTAGCCTTGAGTTCTGGTGGAGCATTTATTCACCAAAATTTTCTTGCGGGAAAAGGCAATAAGACTTAACTAAATCATTTGGCAGAATTGCCCGTCATTTATTACCCTGACACTCAAGAAAGTTGTGATGTTTAAATAAAAATTCAAACTATTCTGAGAGGTCTTAGAGGAAAATTAAAGCACGTAAGAAGATTATGTTTTAGGTGGAAAATTTGAAGAATAAAATCATTCCAAAAGAGCCATCAAGTTAAGAACATGAGATTATCCTAACTTCTCACTTTGACAGTTGAGTTGTTCTGTTGGTTAAGCTTGGTGCATTTATGACAAACTTAATGAATTGAAAACCCTTAAGAGACCTTGTCAGGAATATAAAGATCACAGGAGGCCTTCAGCCGTTGCTCCCAGTTTGCTTCTCCTGAAAGAGTCCCTCTGAAGTCCAGGAAAACAGTCCTTGTCTACAGTTTGGAGTTGGTGCCAGCTTAGACTGGATGGAGGATTGATGAAAACTGCTGGTAGCTGAAGAGACACTTTTCAGTTCCATGTTAGAGAGGGAAGAGTTCTTTTGTTAAAAGGAAACACATTCAGTTCAGTTCCTATCATTGACCCGAAGAAGAAAGAATGTCCTAAAAGAAATTATATGACTGAAAATAAATTTATGGTCATCTTTAGCATAGCTGTTGTACTGTACAAGGAGAATTTCTATGAAGACATGGAGCTAGGTACCACTGTTTTACCTTCAGAGTTTCAGACTCTTGTGAATGTACCTTTTCCAAAAAAATATCTGATAATTGTTCTTGAGTGGCACTGGGTGTGTGTGTGGAGGCGGGGCCAGAGAGTTGACTTACATCCTCAATCTAATAGGCAAGTCTTTACTTAAAGAAATTTTGGAGTGAATTTATTTCTTCTTGGTAAAAATCACTTCCCCACAAAGTTTTTGTTTAATGGACCTCAAATGCTCTGAATTCCTTTAATCATAATTCTTTGTTTACAGTACACTTGGTCCTGCCTTTATAGGCTCATGTATGTCCAATAAATATTACCCATTTTAGATTGGATGAGGGGTGGAATCTCACTGTATTATAATTTTAAAATAATATATGAATAAATACAATTTTAAATTTCCCCTAAATAAATTAGTAAATAAAGTTTTCACAAATGTGTCCTTTGCATTTTTCCTTCAAGTGGAGTGCATATATACTGAATGAAATTTTCTTTTCATTCAGAAGGACAGCTTTCTTTAGACTGATTTTTTTTCTCCTAAAATTCCTTTAAATTCACTCTCATAATGTTCCTCATTTTTTGAAGCAAAGGGTACTTGTTATTTTTGCAGGGGGCTTATAGTCCACAGGATATTGGCAATTTACTTTAGGTGCTTATCCTGATAAAAATCCACATGAAAACTTCCTGACAGGATGTTCTCTGGGAAAAGCCTGCATCCAAAAATTTCAGACTATGCTGTATAGATTTTTTATCTACTTTAACGATCATATTAAACAACATAATTTTGTACTTGTATTTCCATATGCCAAGTTTTAAGTGGCCTTTTAAATTCTGTTGTGATTTGAGCAATTGTCTGGGAGACATTATTTTTGTGAGGCTGGGGTGAGCTTTGATATTCCATCATAAGGGCTCGTCAGCATTCTAGAGTGTCTGGGACACATTAGGAATTTACCTTTGTCCCAAGGCAGCCTATGCTAGAAAACAAAGGTAAGTTGACTGTAATTCATCTGGCAAAGTGGGATTGCTGTTTCAATTTTTAATTTTTGACAATTTTACATTGATCTAGACTTTCAGAAAGGAGTTGATAGGAGTAACAGCCTTCATCCAAGTCTAAAACCTCCTGAGAGTTTTTTCATCCCTTTGAAATCAAATGGCCCTGCTGAGTGGGGCCTGGTGGGCTGCCATCTATGGGGTCGCACAGAGTCGAACACGACTGAAGTGACTTAGCAGCAGCAGCTGAGTTTTTAGTGAGTCTCAGCCCTTGGAGTAAGCACTGAGCAGGAGCTGCGTGCCGTGTGCGGATGTGTCTGAAGAGGTGAATGAGAGGCGGGCAGGGCTCCTACTTCAGTCTCTGTGGAGCTTCCTGGTGTTCAGAGTTACTGCTTTCCTCTCTTTGGCTTTTTAATCTGTATTACAAGGTTACATAGACAAATTTGGAGGAGAAATCCAAGGTCATATTCTTTTTTGTAGAATCATATTAATGTTTATGATGTGAGGTCCATGCTGTTTATAAGCAGACTCTGAAATACAACTGTGCAACTCCTGAAAGACCAGACAAGTGAATCAGGTGGGAGAACTAAAGCGATTCAGGTTGAAAAAGCAAAGATTACATTAACTTACTGTCTTTTCTAATGAAAGGCTTCATGACAGGTTTCATATAATTTTCATGAACTGTATTTGAACTACTTATAGTTCTTTGATATATGGAGAAGGAACTCTTCCTTTAATATTCTTTTTTTTTTTTTTTTTTAGAGCTTCCATTTTACTTTATTTTACTTTACAGTACTCTATTGGTTTTGGCATACATTGACATGAATCTGCCACGGGTGTACACGAACTCCCAAACATGAACCCCCCTCCAACCTCCCACCCCACATCATCCCTCCGGATCATCCCCATACACCAGCCCCAAGCATCCATAATGTTTATACTTCCGTAGAAGAAAGAAGAAAGCACACACATGCATGTGAAATGCCCCTACCCCGTGAGAGTTCAAGAATCCCTGAATTTCACCAAGTGGACACCTAGGGTTCCTGCAATCCAGACTAAGATCCCTGAAATCCATTTCAGCCCCTGGGAAAACTATCATAGGAGATAACCTTTGGGGCATGATGGGGCATTCTCGGTCATACATTCTCCCCTTATTGATATAGCATTGCTTGTGGCTGCTGAGAAAGTGCTGAGAGGTCAGGGTGGCCGCGGGGAGCTCTGAGTTAAAGAGCTTGACAACCACCCAGTGATGACCATTCCCGTGTATGCCATGGTGGAAGCAGTTCCCTGAACTTGAAGGCATGCTTTGGACTTTAATTGTCACCAGCATCAAATTCCTCTAGAATTCTCAGAATTCTTCTCTCCAGTTCTCAAATACAGATTTCTGTGCACCAGGACCTATGAACCAGGAAATAAATTTGATTCTAAGTTTAGCTTGATCATTGATGAGTTATAATCACCAATGGGAAGGAAAAAGAATGGATAATTGGATTTCCCTGGTGACTCAATGGTAAAGAATCTGCCTGCTAATGCAGGGAACACAGGTTTGATCCCTGGTCTGGGAAGGTTCCCTGGAGAAGGAAATGGCAACCCACTCCAGTATTCTTGGCTGGAGAACCCCATGGAGCCTGGCATGCTACAGTCCATGGGGTCACAGAATTGGACATGATTTATCAACTGAACAACAGCAACATGAATAATCAGTGCTCTCTTTTCTTATCTAAAATTGTAACACCTTTAGCATGACATTTAAAATCCAACCTTATGGCTCAATATCATTCTGACATGCATCTTCTTGTGGAAACATCTGGAACTTAATAAAGTTATAGTTTAATAGAACTGAAGAAGTCATAATAAAGACATATCACTGTAGAGCCTTGTTAGTTTTCAAAGTATAAAATAACTGAAAACTTGTTATATTTGTCTAATAAGGTGCCTATGGGCTTCCCGGGTGACTCAGTGGTAAACAATCCGCCTAGTGCAGGAGACACAGGAGATGCAGGTTCGATCCCTGCATGGGGAAGATCCCTTGGAGAAGGAAATGGCAACCCACTCCAGTACTCTTGCCTGGGGATTCCCATGGACAGAGGAGTCTGATCGGGCTACAGTCCATGGGGTCACAAAAGAGTCAGGCACAACTGAGCAATTGAGTGCACGCGCATGCATACACACACACACACACACACACTTAAATAGTAGCAAAACAGTGAAGAATTTTTAAGTTGTTTTCTGTATAGAAATGCTTATCTTTTGCAAAACTTGCTTTGTAAGTGGTTCAGGTCATTAATGTTTTGTTGCTAAAATCCCTCTTTTAAATGCATTCCACTTGTGACACAGCGGTTGTGTAGACGGAGTAGGATTTGTGTGCAGTATTCATCAAGGAAAGAGCACAGAGTGCCTTTCCGTGCCGAGGAGAAACAGTGTGGTGGGTGTTGATAACATTTGTAGTACTAGAGCTTTGAGGGCATGTCCTGGGCTTGTGCCTGTTGCAAACTCTCTGAGAATTTCTCCTTTAAAGACAGTTAACTTTTCATTAGATGATCATACACGATTAAGGCACAGCATCCTGGAAGTTTGGTTCTACCACTGTGAGGATGGTGAGACACTCTTGTGAGTTTTGTATTCCATACTCTCAATTAACAATACACTGAAAGCTGTCTTGTGGGCAGTCTCTGAAGCTTTGGAAGGAAAGCTTGGTTTCCTTTGGTTTCATCTCCCATTCCCCCGGTCACGGACAGTTACTGAGTTCCTTGCTCTCTGTATGTGCCAAGCACAGTGCTAGGCAGATTCAGAAAGGTAGTAAGCTCCTGAGAATGACATTTTAGAACTCTTCTTTTAATCGTTTAAGAAACTGAGATCTTAAGAGTTGTAACTTATCTGAGGTCAAAACTGCTAGGGGCAGAGTCAAGACTTGATTTCGAGTGTTTTAACAAAAGCACTGATTTCTATCAGGGCATCCTGCTTTCATAAAAGCAAGTCATAATCACTATCATACGCTAAGGTCATAGGAATTTTATAAATGGGGATCAAAATGCAATTTTAACTTAAAAGTTTTTATATGTTAAAATTTCTTAGAAATGAACATATTTGATAAGACATTTTAGTAATAGTGATCAGTTTATGATGTGAACTGCTTTTTTAAGTGGCGTATTTTAGCCCCCAAATGTAATCTTAACCTAAAAATTAAAAGACTTTACACAAGGGTTTTCAGCCATCTCATCATTAGGATTTTTGCCTCGTAAGTGGTGCTTTTTAAACAAGTTCTGTTTGGAGTGCTGTTCTGCTATCTTAAAAAAAAAAAAAAACCTGTTTGGATTTTTGCTTTTTCTGATCATAGCTAACAGATGGTTTGCACTTAGTTCAGTGAACCAAACAAAAAAAGAACAGACTATGCATAAAATTTCTGTTGACAATGCATTTTATCTCATTGAAACAGATCATATGAACTTTCTGAATAATGAATAGCATATTTACATTATTCTGATCTTTTTTGCTACTGAGTGCGAAAGACAAAACGTCCTACCATTATCATTTTAAAAGTTAGTCTTGTAAGTTCTTTTTCTGTACTTACAGCATTGCTAGCTCTGTGTTTATTGAATGCTCTGCTTGCAAAAGGAATTGTTCCAGCAACTTTGAAAGCATAAGGCACTATTTGTCACGTTGAAATAGTAGACATAGTACCAGATTAATTTTTATGAATTATAAACAGTTGCAGTCTTATATTTGACTTTCTGTGGATTCGTCATCACCAGCCCTGTTCATCCTTGGGGGCTGATGCCTCTGTGTGGTGGAGACTTAAGGCGGGTATTAGTGAAGTGTAGGTAACTTGACTAGCGAGGAATGCAGGGAACATCTGTAGTAGTTGGTACCAACAGGAATTGAAAGTTCAAGACTCTTCTGTTTTAGGAATGGGCCTTTATTTCATCACAGATTATTTTAATTCATTACATATCAGACCAGAGAGATCAGTGAAGTTTGAGCTATGTAATTTCACTTCTAACTTTGTATGCGTGAATCAGAATTCAGACTATTTGCAAGAATTGGAAGAAAAGTGCTCATTTTATTGAACTAAGTATAATTTCTGTTGAGTGAAATGAGTACAAAAATCTTACTTTTTTGCACTCCCCAAAATGATGTGGATAGAATAATGTTTTAAGGCAGAGAAGAATCATTTTTCTCTAGTATTCTATCCAACAGAACATGTACTGCAATTATTTCCTGAATTGGATTTTCCATGGTCTCTTTAAAGGCATAATATACAGCATTGCTGGCTTTAATAAGTCATGACATTCTAGCTCAGAAGAAGCCTACACATTTCATTTCAAGCAGAACCATGCCTAATCATTCCACACAGGTGTGTGTGTAAGAGTGAGCTGGAGATTATACATGTGCAGACATTGCTGCAGGAAAATAAAAATTTCCTAACTGGCATCATAAATGACAGATGTTCATATTTAAAATAGATGTTCATATTTAAAAGCAAAACATTGAGACTATCTATAAGTGGAGAAAACATTCAGCATTTTGTCATAAACGACTTAATCCCCAGTACATCTATATAATAGCATAGTTCAGAAAGGAAAATCCCAAGCTTATCTCAACCCACAGAGAGCATGTAAATATCAAAGACACATAATAGTCTTGGTTCTTCCCTGCAAGAGTATGTGAGCTGTCCTTGTAGGACTACTTGGGAGCAGAGCAGCTGTGCACATCCGTGAGGCACCCTTCACCTCACAGGGTCTCTCGTTGATTGGGTCCCAATTCCCCAGGTCCAAGCATGTAATACAAATGAGTAAAACAGTTAGTGCAACATGGTAAGGAATGATTGAAAACTGTGGTGAACTAGAGAGCAATCAATTTTTAACACACTACATACCCCAAAACATGCATTGGGAGCTAGAAAGAGTGACTGATAAAACAGAAAGAACCAAGCAACAGAGGAATGGATAGGGAAGATGTGGTCATGTATACAATGGAGAATTACTCAGCATAAAAGAAAAAATAATGATAATGACATTTGCAGCAACGTGGATGGACCTAGAGATTGCCTAGACTGAGTGAAGTAAGTCAGACAGAAGGACAAATATCATATAATATCACTTTTATGTGGAATCTAAAAAAAAAAAATGGTACAAATGAACTGGCTTACAAAACAGAAATGGTGTCACAGATGTAGAAAAGAAACATGGTTACCAAGGGAGGAAGGGTGGGGAGGGATAAATTGGGAGATTGGGATTGGCATATATACACATATACACTACACCATATATAAAATAAGGACCTCCTGTATAGCACAAGCAATTCTGTTCAGTACTCTGTAATGACCTGTATGGGAAAAGAATCTGAAAAAGAGTGGATATATGTATATGTATAACCGATTGCTCTACTACAGCAGAAACTAACACAACATTGTAAATCAACTATACTCCAATAAAAAGTATTTTTAAAAAGTTGAAAGGCAAAAAGAACTGAGCAGAGTTGCTGACATTGTGAGAATGTTGCATTGTGGAATGAGACTGCAGCCCAGTAAACCCATATTTGTATTCTAGATCTCTGTAAATATGTCAGAACATTGGCATGTATAGCAATTCCAAACCTATTTTCCTTTTTTAAAAAGATACATAGAAAGAGAAATATAAGGAAATATTCATATAGCAGCTGTTGATGGGACTTGATTCCCTGCAACTGTCTGGTTCTGGAATGACCTACATTTTTAGGTTTTCCAGATTTTCCTATTCTCTTAAAGATACTTGGAGTGGAAGCAAAACTCAGGGGTTGAATGTCCTTTTCCTGTTTCTTGGATCTCATATTCATCTCTTAGGCTTGCTTCACTATCCTTTCATTCAGCCAAAAATATTCAACTGAAAACTGTCAACCAAAGTCTCATCTCCAAACAGATTCTATTGATATTTTTTCAGATTATGAATCACAGCTTCCTTAAATCTTGGGAGCATAACAGTAATGAGGATAAAGATAGTGGAGACTGATAAATTTTGCTGGCATAAGAAAGAAAAAACATCTTCTGTTTGTCGTGAATCTGAATATTCTGTGTGATCTGAATATTCCCAGAATTTACTGTTGTGATTTTCTGGGCAAAGTGTGTGCAGAATAGAGCTCTTCTGGTTTTGTGGAAAATTGTCTTATATATGATAGGTAGTTACATTGGTTGACGTTGTATTACCTGCTACTTGGAATGAAACGTTCCATGTAGGAGTACAAGGGGAACGGGAGAGAAAGAGGAATTGCAGTTATTAATGCAAAAATAGATTTGTTGTACACAGTGAACCTTTAAACTTAAGAGTTTACCAAATCAATAGTTATTTGATCTGAATAATGGATATGTATCGCTGTAATTGGAAAAGACCCTGTTGCTGGGAAGGATTGAAGGCAGGAGGAGAAGGGGACGACAGAGGATAAGATGGTTGGATGACATCACTCAATGGACATGAGTTTGAGCAAACTCTGGGAGTTGGTGATGGACAGGGAAGCCTGGTGTGCTGCAGTCCATGGGGTCGCAATGGGTCAGACACGACTGAGTGACTGAACAACAGTGCTGTAATACCCCATCTATATCATGAGGACATACCTTGTGGCTTTTTTTTTTTTTCAGTCATTGTGAACTTACATGATTATCACTTTTTTAGGTGAGGCATGGGAGGTTTGTGGCAAGATGGACTTTGGTATAAAATACCTACCTATTATCTGACTATTGATTTATACCTATGCAGAAAATTATGATCACAGAAAAAGAAATTATATCATTTAATAATAGAACCTGAGTTGGCAGACCAAGTAATTTAGCTAACACCCTTTTAACTAAACCTGATTCCCCACATTTCTGAATCATTCTGAATCATGCGTCCTCTGTTTAAAATGACAGTAACCTGACACCTTTCTTGGAAGGCAGCTGCTAATATGTAGGAACACTGTTAGGAAGGGTGTGCTGCCTGGTATTGGGTAGTGTCTTACTCTATTATTGCTATTTAGTTGCTCAGTCATGACTGACTTTGTGACCCATGGACTGTAACCCATCAGGCTTCTCTGTCCATGGGCTTCTCCAGGCAAGAATACTGGAGTGGGTTGCCATTTCCTTCTCCAGGGCATCTTCCTAACTCAGAGATCAAACCTGCATTTCCTGCATTGATAGCAGATTCCACTGAGCCACCAGGGAAGCCAGCACACTTTTTACAGTATATCCTTTATTTGTAGTTTTGTCTTCTGTTATAATATGGATAGAGTCCTTACACATAGCCAGTCACATATTTGAAGAAAGTTATCATCTCTTCTCTAAGACTCCCCCCCACCCCAAGAATGAAAAAAAGGAAAATGTGGGAATATGACCAATTTATACTTCTAAAGCTCTTTGCCGAGCACTTTTTTTGTTCACTTAACCTTTATATCACTTCTGTAACGTCTGTTTCCAAGGTGGGATGACTGAGAATCCAGGGACTTGCCCAGATAATGGCTGGTAACTCTCAGAATTAACTGGCTACTCTCAGAGCAGAGTTCCCTCTCTGGGACCCCTCTCCATGCCCGCTTATCACGGCTCAACACCCGCAGTGCCTTTAAGTGCCTTCAAGTCATGACATGGTTTCCAGAGCCCTCACCCTATCCTGGTCACTCTTCACTGGATGTACTCGGTCAGCATTCAAGAAAAAGATGGTGGCCACAGCCAGCCATTCAGGAAATGCTTGAGTGACTGCTTTGCACCAGGCATTCCCTAGGCATTTGGGGGTACACCAGTAAACAAAGCAGTCAAGTGAAATTCCTGTCCCCATGAAGCTTATCTTCTGAGGGTTTCCAACCAGAGTCAGGCCCCTGCTGCCACAACCAGCAGCCAAGAGGAGTTTGAAATGGGACTGGAGAATTGGAGTAGCCTGTTCTGAGCTCTTAAGAAGTTAAGAATTCTATTGTTGGTCAGTCAGTCACTTCTGACCCTGTGACCCCATGGACTGTAGCATGCCAGGCTTCCCTGTCCGTCACCATCTCCTGGAGTTCACCCAAACTCATGTCTGTTGAGTCGATGATGCTGTTCAGCCAGCTCATCCTCTGTTGCCCGCTTCTCCTCATGCCTTCAGTCTTTCCAGCATCAGGGTCCTTTCCAATGAGTTGGCTCTTCGTATCAGGTGGCCAACGTATTGGAGCTTCAGCTTCAGCATCAGTCCTTCCAACAAATATTCAGGGTTGATTTCCTTTAGAATTGGCTGGTTTGATCTCCTTGCTGTCCAAGTGACTCTCAAGAGTCTTCTCCAGCATAGTCTGAAGCATCAACTCTTAGGCATCTTCTTTATGGTCCAACTCTCAAACATCTGTACATGACTACTGGAAAAAGCTATATGAAAACTTAAAATGATGTATTAAATAAGAATTATAGTATCTCTGCTTGTGTCTCCCTTTCCATGCCTTCAAACAGATTCCTTCTGTGGACTGAGAAAATAATGTTGGCTTCTACTGAATTATACCAATTTATTTTCAGGCACAAAATGAGACCACAGAACAACTTTTGGTAATAGGAGAAAAAGGTCTCTGATATTATCAGAAGCCATTTGAAATAAAATCTAAGCAAAATAAAAGCATGAAAGATATGATTTGCAGGGCCTAAGACTTTATTTGTTCTCAGATGTGTTTTGAATTCAGACATATGAGAAGAACTAAGGATCTGAGATATTTGAGAACCCAAGAGGAATGAACTAGGTAAACTGCAAATTACAATGTTTCAGAAAATGTTGCATGTTTTTATAAAAATTGTAAAATTTGCAGGAAGCTTTCTTTTATGGGATTGTTTGAACTTTTTGTAACTAGAAGTAATGAGTTTTAATATATGTTAGCATTTAAATACAGACATAAGTTATGATACGTCCCTGGTTCATCAGTCCTTGCAAATTGTCCCCAATGCTTAAATTTTAATAACTGTTACACTTTCAATCTTAAGGTAGTAATGGTTCATGAGTTTGGAAGGTTAAACACTACTAGAGATGAGATAAGGTTTTAAAATTCCAAAGCCTGCCAGATACATTTTTGATATCTGGGTGATGCCCTTCATCATGGGCTGGGTCTTAGATGGTCTGCCAGGAGCCTGGGAGCAGCTGAAATCTTGCATTTCTTCATATAAAAGTGGTTATATGGCAGAGAAAAAAAACAGGCATGAGCTTTGGAGCTATGCAGAACTTGGCTTCATATCTAGCTCTGTGATTTTGAGCAAGTTCCTTAACACCTCCGAGCCTCAGTCTCATCACCTGCGAATGAGACAGCATTTCCTCTGAGGTGGTCATGAGGATTAAATAATGTATGTCAAGTGCCCAGAACATTATAGAGCAATGAATGACCCCAATGATTACTTTTTATTTTTGTTTCCCAGAGCCTGTGGTAAATGGCCTTGCTTATAAATGAAGTCCTTATTCAATGGGTTGGTTTTTTTTTTTTTTTTTTTCCCTCCAGAGAATAGTCTCGAGTGTTTACTCATTTTTTTTTCTTTTTCCCCTGTAAGGGGAAAACTAAACTGAAGGAGCACTATCCCGTAGCTCTGTCGATTCTGAGGTTCTCTTCAGCAAGCTATCTTGAGCTGCATGATGTAATTGTTTGCTAACCTTGGCTTTTAACCAAGCCGTGGCGACAAGTTTCTTTCCTTAAGGCATGCTCTAGATAGTATTTCATTTCAGTTTAGAATGTGTACTTCATAACGGGACTATTTGTTGGCAGGGAACTGCCTGTGCTTCACTTGCAGGACATGTTGGTGAGCTCTTTGCTCGTCCAAGCACTGTCTCCTCAGTCCAGGAGACAGAGAGCATGGGAACTCGGAGCTCCAAAAGGAAGACACGCGTCACGCTTGTCTCCTTAGGTGGCACAAAGCCGCCAAAACTTGAGCAGCAGTAACAAAACAGAAACATTGTGAGACTTTATTCCTTTGCTTCTGAAAGGCTCATGCCTATAGTATATCTTACTGTGGAGAGTCAGACTTGATTTTGTGGCCTGACTTTGCTCCATGCAAGCAGATACTTCACCTCTCTAAACTTTGGTTTTCTCAATAGAAATTACTTTCACCTCAGAAAATTAAACATATTTTAGCATCTTTTTCAGTTCAAGTGTGTGTGGTAATTCCCAAAGGGGTTATGTGATGACACACAGAACAAAGTTTCTGCCTTGCAGGCTTATCAAATGCATATGTGTTGGGGATGGGGTGAAAAGCCAAATACATGTAATGCACCAATCCAGGGCATAGATGATGAATGCCGTCCAGAGACATGGATGTGTCCACAGACCATAATGGGCTTTTGGAAGAGGGGTCTCTTCTGCTTGAGGGGACCATGAGGAAGTTTTATGAGGAAGACAGCATTTGAAAAGGATCTTGAGAAAGGAGTAAAGGGATATGTATTGGATTGGCCAAAAATGTTCATTCGAGATTTTCATAAGATGTTACAGAAAAATCCAAACAAACTTTTTAACCAACCCAGTACCAACAGAGATTGAGGCTTGAAAGGCATTCTTGATGGGGAAACAGTGAGCAAAGAACTCTGAAAAATGTGCGATCTCTTGGCAAAAGAGCACACACTTCTCTTTGACCAAAGTAAGATAGAATGTAAGGGAATGGGAGGACTGCAGGAAGAGAAAGAGAAGAGGAATGATAGTAATAGCTCACGTTTACTGAGCACCTACTGTGTGCCAGGCACTGTTTTAAGCACTTTACTTGCCTTAACTGATTTAATCCTAAAGGAGAAGGATGGAAACACAGATTGGGTCATAGTTTGGACTGTGGATGATGAGATAAAGAGTTTGTAATTTGGTTGGAAGTGAGGTGTTTGAATTGCAGGAAGGAATAATTGAGCTCCTGTGAAGTGAGAACCATGAATGAACTGAAGTTATAGCAATAAGAAGGGTGTTCACAGAAATTTCTAATTGAGGTAACCAAGCGTATTAAACGTCCCCTACTACAAAAAGAAATGAAGTCGCCATAGGCAGTAGTGTTAGTGTTTTCTGATTTGTAAATTCCAGGTCTTTGAAAAAAGAGGATATATTTTAGAGTATTATGTTAGTTTATTTTATACTCCATTGTTGATTTGTGACCACAGAAGTGCTATATAAAAATTTAAAGTATCTTAAAAGCAAATAAATTCTGGTACCCGCTTTAAGGCTACTTACATTTTTAACCTGGAGTCAAAGTGCATGTTACTGAAATGACCCACTGTAAACCTATTTCAGGCTTAGCATTTTTTAGATACAATTTAATTTCAAAAGAAAACACATAGTACCATGATGGTATTTACTCTTACTAGTTTGTTGACATTATTGATTAGGCTAATATATGCCAGGTAACTACATTTTTCCCCTCTTTATCTTTTTTTGTACTTCTTGAGCTTTTTACAGTTCTTACCTTCTAGGAAAAACATACTCCAAATATGAAATTGTATCATTTTGAGAGAGGGAGTTCAAAAACATATTTACAACTTCAAAAAAAGTGCAGAGAAATCCTTATAGAATTTAGGCAAGGTTTGGCTTGCCTTCTGCTTCTCCCCACACACAGAAGAGAATGCGAATGGCCCGTGTTTGTTCTCTGTGATTGACAGGAAAGTAGGACTGGAAGTAACGCACACCAGATTAACTTGGCAGGATGTGGATCATTTCTCTACGTGTTGCTCTAGGCATGTTGTTTCCCTCCTGTTAGCTTGTGTCACCTTCTTGGCTAAGGACTCACACCAAGGAAATTCACAGAATCACCACCCATCCAGGGGTCCCAGGACCCTGGGCCAGACCTGCTCACTGAGAAGAGAGCCCAGAGGTGACGCCGGGGGAACGAAGGGCCTCCCTCCGGCTCTCTGGCAGCACAGCCCTCGTTACCAGAGGGAGCTGGGAGATGCTTGGCTGAGGAGGAAGGCTTGAGGAGAAGCCTTGAAGCAAGCCCAAGTTTTTTACTTTGTGTCCCTGCCCAGAATGATGCACGGGCTAGCGGGTAGCCAGTTAGGAAAGGACAAAATGAAACCCACATGTGAGGGCGTGTTTCTTAATGCTTTCATTTCCCCCCTTTCTGCTGGGGCCTTCTTTCAGGAGGTACCACCCAGTGGCCCTGCTCAGGGAAAATGGGTTTGGAATTCCTTTTAACTGAAGCTACAGAATATCAATGAGGCTGTGCCCCCTAAAGACTGTTGTGGTGGTAGCAACACAGCCTCTTGGGCAAGGGGATGAAAATGATCCAGGGTCTGCCGGGGCCCTGAGAGATGAGAAGCCTTGCTGGCCGCAGAGAAGCAGGGCTGAGCCTGTGTGCTGGGACTGAGTGCTCTCTGCGCCCCTTTGCCACCCTGGTAGCTGGTCAGGAGCGGGCGGGATCCTTACTCTGTCCTACCGTATTTTCTCAGATGTTTGTCTTCAACATGTCCTGTTATTGCCTGAGCACACATATGATGGGCACACACACGGACCCCTGAAATAAAGACTAGGTTCTCAGCTTCGCAGAGCCACAGGATGCCACTAGGAACAAGCTCTTAGCCTGTGTGTTAAGTTGTCCTGTGCTTACTTGGCTGTGTACAGCAATAGCATTTTATTGGAAGTGGAAAAATTACCAAAAATTATTGATTGGGGCAAGGATCAAAGATGACTCAGAAGTAGACTCTCTCCCTGCACCTAGATAAAGTGGTAACCCAGCATGGAACCATGTTTCTGTGTATTCTCTGCCCCCGTATTGTTGCCCCATTTATGTTGTTATCCTTTCAGCCCACCAGAGAAGTTTGCTTTAATTTTTCAAGCTGAATAATATCCTTCACTGAGTGCTTTCAATGTGCTAGGCCCTTGGTCTGCCCCATTAGAAATAATATTTGAGTTAGAAGCATTTCTCTATTTGAAGAAAAGGGAAATGTTTAGAAGTCTTTTTAAAAGCCAAATAAACAGAATATGAAATAAGAAAGTGGCCAAAAATTGTGGTTTTGTCGCATTTTTTTTTCCTATTGCCTCATTAAATTATCTTTACACACACAGAAAGCTGTCCTAGAAAAAGGACACTACACAGATATGAGTTTGGAGAACTGTGGGGGTGTGGCAAGTCTGGAGGGAGGCACAAGTGATAATCCAGAAGGATTTGTTTGCCAGATTTAACTTGTCAATGAACTGCTTACCTTCAAATGATCACGGTAGAGTCCTGCCTTCTGTGCGCTCTGGTAGGGACTGAATGCATGTGAGCTCGTGCTCAGAGGACATTAAGCAATGGATGGTGTGAGGGCTGAAGATGATGAAATGTTTTGCTGGTTGCAAACAGCGACCTTCCCACAAGCAGGATTCGTTGGAACCTTCTGTGAAAGATTCTTAAGCAAACTTGGTCTTTGTTGACGTTAGATAAATAAAATAGAGAAGCTAAGTAGTAAGAGTTTAGGGAATTCAAGAATTTGCACAAGCTCTACTTTTGGGGAATATTCATAAAATGTTTGTCTTTTGGTGACATGGAAATCATCTGCTTAAACCTTAGAACGTTTCCCAGTGACCATCTAGCAGACTCAGTCTATGTATTTAAAAATCAGATTTATAAATACTCCAGAGAAAATATGAAAATAATTTCATGGACTGTGCTGCTCAATTGCTCAGACATGTCTGACTCTTTGTGACCCCCTGGACGGTAGCCCGCCAGGCTCCTCTGTCCATGGGATTTTCCAAGTAAGAATACTGGAGTGGGTTGCTGTTTCTTTCTCCAGGTGATCTTCCTGACCCAGGGATCAAACCTATGTCTCCTGCATTGGCAGGTGGGTTCTTTACCACTGAGCCATCTGGGATGTCCCATGGCCTGTATGTAACCCTAACAGGTAATACTGTTTAGAAAGAAGAAAATGCAAATAGAGTCGTGCCTCTATACTTAAGAATGCTGAACCCAAGAACAGAGACCCTGTGAATACGCAGGGTGGGTTATGGGACTCGTGTATCTGTGGATTTGGGTAGCTGTGGCTGGCCCTGGAACCAATCCCCTGAGGATACCTACAGACAACTGTACAATCAAGACCCTACTCAGACAATGAATACTCAGAGAGGGCGAGAAGGGCACACAGCAGGAAGGTTCATGGTGATTGTTGCAGGAATTCAAGGGGCTCAGACTTCAAAGATGGGAGAAAAACGTATGAATCTGTGGAAAAGAGCACAGGAACATTTGAGCTGAATCTTTATGAAATATTTAATCAGGAAGCAGACCTTGGGGTAGTAGCAGTAGATGACTGAGGGAAGGCAGAGGTGCTTTTGTGTTCAGGAGAAAATTGGCTCTCTGAGAAGAAAAGAAGATAGAACAGACGCCCAAAAGGGAAGCTGAGGCCCAAGTGGGTAAGAAAGAATGCAGCTGCTTTAAACTAGCTCACAAAACAACAGCAGCAGGTAGCTCATAGTTTCAGACCTGGGTGAACCACATCTTGCAATATTAAACTAATTTGTAGATAGGAGCCTGGAGTGATCATCTGTCATCTTGGAGGCACCCTGTACTCCAAGAAAGGGAGCACAGAAAGGAAGGAACCAGTAACCCTTGTCCTCAAACAGAGACCAGTGCAGATCCTGGAAACCACAGATCAGGGAGCTGGAGACAGTTCATCAGCGAAATTCTAGGACTGTATGGTGCATTCTTGGGAAAAAAGAGACCACTCCCAAAAGGGACTGTGAGTTCACCAAGAACAGTTATGCCTAACAAACTCCATACCCAACTTTTTAACCTGTTACGAGAATAGTGGATTTTAAAAGTTTAAGCATGACAATTAGCATTTTGGCAAAGCCTTTAATATCATGTGTTGTGATAACCTTGGGCTAAGCTGGAGAGAAATGTGGATCTCTAGTTGTTTGCACAATATCCGGAGATTGTTGCTGAACGGGTCGATAATGGCTTGGAGGGACATTGGTGGTGGCGTGCCACGGTCCTGGGTCCTTCGCCCTGTCACATTGTTATCATTTACTTGGGTTAGGATAGAAGTCATGCTGGTTAAATTTGCAGTAACATGAAGATAGGTAAGATGCTTGATACTCTGATGGATAGGTTTGTGTTATGTAGAATCCCCAATAATATGAAACTTAAAATTCTGAACTGAGGTTTGAAAATAATCAGTGAAACAAGATGGAATCATAAAGACAGTCTATGTAGATATCTTTGAGAAAAGAAGACCTGAAGGTTTTAGCTGACTACAAACCAAGTATGAGTCATTCATTCAGTGAACATGTGCGTACTGACAGCTCTCCCTTGTATATTTCTATCACTGTGAGTACACTGGGAATGCAGCAAATCAATAAAATACAGACCTTGCTTTCCAGAAACTTAGTGTAAAGAAATGTATTCGCTTCTGAGGGTTGCCATTAAAAAGTACCACAAACTGGGTGGCTTAAAATAACCAAAAGAATGGGGACTTCCCTGGTGGTCCAGTGGTTAAGGCTCAGTGATTCCAGTGCAGGGTAACTGGGTTCAATCCCTGGTCGGGGAACTAGATCCTGCATGCTGCAACTAAGACCCAGCACAGCCAAGTTAAAACACAAAACAAAAAATAACAAAAAGTGTATTGGCTCACATTTCTGGAAATGGCCCACTCAAGGTGGCAGCAGGGCTGTGCTGCTCTGAAACCTGGAGGGAAGAATCCCTCTTTGCCTCCTGGGGCTTTTGGTGAAGGCCGTCAGTCTTTGGTGTGTCTTGGCTTGCAGCCCCATCACTCCAGTTTCTGCCTCTGTGATCACATGGCATTCTTCACGTGCATTTGTGTCTCTACACAGCATTTTCTTCTTATAAGGACACCTCTGATATTGGCTTAATACTCACCCTGATGACTTCACCTGAATCTGATGACATTAGTGAAGACCTTTTTTCCAAATAAAGTCACCAAATGCGGTACCAGGGTTTAGGACTTCAACGTATCTTTTTTTTTTCTTTTTTCTTTTTAACAGATTGAGCACAGTTCAACCCATCACAAGGAGTAAAACATATTCATCCAAGCAGTTGCATAGACTGATGATGGAGAAAAAGTGCCGCAAAGATAGAGTACTGTGAGCACAGGCGATAGGGTGACCTAATTTAGCTCGGGGGAGGATATCAGGGAGGACTGGGAGCTCTCTGGGCAAAGAGGAGAAAGAGTGAGTTCACGGAGAGAAGAGACAGCCATGCAGGGAGCCTGGAGCAGCAAGAGGCACAGGGTTCAGTGAAATGAAAGCTCAGTGCAGAGCAGGGGCGTGAGGAGGGCGCGGGAGACACCCACTGAGAGGCACCAAGGGGCCAGGCCCAGAGGGGCTCTGGGCATTGTGTTGCCATGGTGGAGGCAGCTATTAAAACAAGAAGAGTAAGTATACAGAATGGAGGAAGATAGTAAATGAGACTCTGGGCTTGCTTGACCGAATGCGGACTGCTTTGTCTTGTCGGGAGGGCCATATTTTAAGTGAGTGTTTATCAGTGTGAGTGTTGTACTTTGAATTACTGTATTTATCCACATAGACAAAATCCCTGGGATGATAGCCATTTGGAATTAGTTGAACCAGAAGACCTTCTGCCTTTATTCTTCGGGCAGAGTTAGACCAGTGGGTAGGAGTTACAGGAGGACTCCGTGAAAGGGAGGTCTTCTAGCAGTGGGAGCCACACAGGTTGAGAGCAGGGGCCTTGAGAATTATTTGCCGGAGGAGGATGGCCGAGATACAAGGGATGCTGCAGCGAAGGTGAAAAGGGGACTGTTTTCCTCTAAGGTCCCCTGTGCAGGAAGCCAGCCTTATCCGAGGATAAGAGGAAACCCAGTGAAGTATTCACTAGGGGCTCAGATGTGATGTTCAGATTCCTAAAGTCCATTTCCTCACACTTTAAAATTTTAAGAACATTAAAAGGGCTTTGTCACTGGGAGATTATTAAATAACTGAGTTCATTTAAAATATCTTTGTAACACAGTGTTATGTATGAATTATTTGTTGTTCAGTCATAAAGTCGTGTCCAACTCTTTGTGACTCCATGGACTGCAGCACACCAGGCCCCTCTGTCCTGCACTATCTCCTGGAGTTTGTTCAAGTTCATGTCCATTGAGTCAGTGATGATATCTAACCATCTCATTCTCTGCCTCCCTCTTCTCCTTTTGTCTTCAATCTTCTCCAGCATCAAGATCTTTTCCAATTTTATATATATGTATGTGAGTGTGTGTATCAGTTATATATCAAAGAAAAATTGGCAGAATTATTTAGATGCAGTTACCTTTCCTGACCCTCTGCTATTATTGCAACAGTTATCCTTCACCTCACATCTTTGGTACAACTCTTTTATTCCTCTTCCTGATGTTCTCTCAGCTGCACTGACTTGACTTGTCCTGTCAAACTCATTTCTAGGGGTCTGTTGCCGATCCTTAGGCTGGCAATGGATCCTATTTAGAAGTGGCAGTATGTAAATGTGTACATTCTGTTTTATACCATACAAGCAATATTGCCTTCCCTAGTGGAGAGGGAGCAGGAAGGCGCGTAGGAGGACACAGCATGAACAAGTGTCCATTCCACCCAAGTGCCCTGGGACCCAGTCGCTTTTGGCGGCGGGGTGGAGAGGGGGTCGTAATCAAAGAATCTCTGACCAGCTGCCAAAAGTTTATTTATTTATTTATTTATTTTTTTTTTTTTTAATTTTTTTTGTATTTATTTATTTATTTTATTATTTTTTTTTTTACACGAACTCCCAAACATGAACCCCCCTCCCACCTCCCACCCCACATCATATTTTTGAAGGCTAACAGTAGGTTATTTAATCTGTTTCAATTGGAGGATAATTATATATCGTGATGGTTTTTGTCATACATCAGCATGAATCAGCCACGGGTGCACATGCGTCTGCCCATCCTGAACCTCCCCCTCCCATCCCATCCCTCTGGGTTAGAGCACCGGCTTTGAACGCCCTGCTTCATGCATTGAACTTGCACTGGTCATCTATTTTACACACAGTAACACACATGTTTCAGTACTATTCTCTCAAATCGTCCCACCCTTGCCCTCTCCCACAGAGTCCAAGAGTCCGTTCTTTACGTCTGTGTCTCTTTTGCTGCCTTGCATATAGGATCATCATTACCGTCTTTCTAAATTCCATATATATGCATTAGTATACAGTACTGGTGTTTCTCTTTCTGACTTACTTCACTCTGTATAATGGCTCCAGTTTCATCCACCTCATTAGAACTGAATCAGATGTGTTCCTTTTTATAGCTGAGTAATATTCCATTGCATATATGTACCACAGTTTCCTTATCCGTTTGTCTGCTGATAGAATCTAGGTTGCTTTCATGTCTTAGCTGCAAAAGTATATTTAACAGGAATTTCCTCATTGACTTGTATCTCTTGAAGGACATCCAACTCACATTCGATATTAGTACTTCTCAAAATCTCTCCTTTCTTCCCCACTTTTCCCTTCTGCCAGGTGGATTTTCTCTAGGCTGTAGGCTCTTCTGTTACCCCCAGCCCTTTATTACATAGACCAGCCTGCTTCTTAGCTTTACATTTGCCAACTGTATGTGGATTTTTTCCTTCCTTGAGTCAAAAGGAAAGCTCAGGAGCAGACAGAAGAGGCAAAAAAGACCCTTCCTGCTGCCTCTGAAGTAGCTCAGAAGGCCCAGGAGCCGAACCCTCCCAAGGGGACAAGGGAGCGACCAGAAATAAATCTTATTACCTGTGTGTGGACAAGAGGGCAGTGTTCTAGGGACAGTCAGTGGATAAATTGGCTTATAGTATTCACGTGGAGGGTGGACGAGAGTAAGATGAAGGAAGATGGGCTGAGAGCAGAGGACAGAGGGGTGATCTTGAAACCCAGGCTAGAGCATATGAGTTGGAGAAGTTGGCAGGAGGCCAAGACAATAGATTAGATACCATCGATTTGAAGCATAAAATTCAGTTCGTGTCGACCCAGAGGGATGAGGGAGGGGAGGGAGGAGGGAGGGGAGGCTCAGGATGGGGGACACGTGTATAACTGTGTCATGTGGCCGATTCATGTTGATGTGCGGCAGAAGCCACCGTAATGTAAAGTAATTATCCTCCAATTAAATGAATTTTTAAAAATTTGGTTCATTCTTCGTATTTCATAATTCTCTTGTTACTTAGGAGTCCGCTGATACTTATAAACATTTCCAAGCACATTTTAAAATTACAGACACTAAATTATCTTTGACCAAAATAATTCATCTACAAGTCTCTGCAAGGCATGGTTTCATTTAAAGTCAGGATTGGAAAATAACAGTGTTATGTTGTTTCTGAGATATTTTTGAAATATTCTCAGACACAGCAGGAATCAGCCCCATATCGGCTATTTCTCTCTTTTCATCTCTGTGCGAAATATTCTGGAGGTCAGATGGAATAGCTCTTTGCAAAGAAGCAGCAGGAATGTGAGGTTTAAGGGTGTTTGTTTCACTTTCTCCTTGTTTCATTCTTCTTGTTTTAATACTTGAAGGGCACCATTGCCAGACTGTGGTACAGAGCCATTTTCAAGTTATTTTCCTTTTTAAAATTCTTCTTCGTTTGCGTATTCTAAACTTAAGTCTTAGAGGCTTTGAATCCCGATGATGAAGGGCTGGCACTGTTGTAATTACTTTCTCTGAGCACATAATAGAAATGTTTTATTCAGATTTATTTGAAGCCAACATGAACTCCCAGACCTCTCAGCCAATAACAGTGTTTCAACCATCTGCCAAGATGCTAAGGATAAAAATCTCTGGTGATACATTGTTTCTGTGTTTTAAAAAGTACAAAATCAGAACATGCTTTCCAAAGTTAAAAAATATAGTTTCAAAAATGACTATTTTTTAAGAATGACTTAAGAACAAAACCATAAAGGATGAGTACACTCAACATGGTATCCATCAAAATTTCTTGAACTTGAATTAAAAATGAATGTGAATTCCGGTTGAATTCCTTTTCTGCCACAGTTTGAGGGAAGGAATTTGGGGTAGCATGGAAACAAAAGTAGCTGAGTTCTAACAACTAAATTAGGTTTTTTTGAGGAGGACGCGGGGGTAAGTGAATTGAGAGGAATACGATGGCTGTTTGGAAAGAGACCAATCAGAAGAAACCAGAGTGTTCTAAAGGGCTTCTCAGGCCTTTGTCTTCAGACAAAAAGAGCTTTCTTGTACTTTAGCACACCTCCTAGGCCATGAATATGCTTCTAGCATTTTTAATCTGAAATTCAGCTACTAATCCAGAAATAAGTCAAAATAAACTTGTTGAACAATGGCTCTTAGTCGACGGAAGTCTGGGTTCGTCCAGGTCATCTGGATTTGCTTGGCATCCTTGAGTTGATTCTAATTGGTGTGGCTAGTGGATTATTAAGGTAATTATGAGTATTTATTTCTTTTCAAAACATTTTGTTAATGTTTATTAAATGGTTGTTTTCGAGAAGTAATAATGAATCACCTTCCTGTAAAGATGAGCAGCTGGAATGCCTGGTAGTAAAGCTGACAGCCACCATAAAATTCAGTGGCATTTAGGAGGATCACTGAATTGTGGCAAAATTTGATCAACAATAGTCAAAGATTTACAGGCTTAAACGTCAGCAGTCTAGAGAGCACATTCATCTTGAATACCTTGTTCTGTGCAAACGTCACACCTAGAATTCCTGTGTTTAGTTTTCTGACAGTTCAAAGAGATTGACATGGAAATACATTGTAGACACATATATTTAAAGGTACTCTCTATTTTTTTGGGTTTAGAGTGGCAGCGCAAGTTTTAAATGGTGAAAACAAAAACAAAATAAAACTGTCCATGTATAAAGTAATACTGAAGTCATTCTGACATTACTTGTTCATCCCTTTTTGTGTTATCTTTAAACTACGTGCCATGTAAGGTTTGGATTTTGGAGCTTGCAAATAAGAGCTCAAAGGTCAGTTGCCTAACCTAGACACTTGTCTGCCCTGTCCCTTCCCATTCTCCTTCTTGATGCTTAAGGTGGAGATGCCTTTTCCCCTAACTGCAGCCCTGCAACCCTGCAACCCAACACTACTCTCAGTCTTTCACGTCTCAAGAAATTTGCTTTATCCATTCTCCCCGCTCTGGATTTCAGGCTCTCTTTTTCCTCTGGCTCTTTCCCATTGGCATCTAAACAGATTAAATTTCTTCTTAGTGAGGAGTCCTTAATGAGGGGTCCTTGATCCCACGGGCCCCTCGGGCCATTTGCTTGAAAAACTGGAGCCCGTACTGACCATGTCACTTTCATTTCCTCACTGTTCATCGTTTGCAGCCCCTGCAACCTGGCGTACACCCCATGGCCCACAGAACCCTCACCTGTCAAGGCTGCCAAAGACTTCTTTATCAAGATCATATGCCTCTCCCGCCTCATTTCCTCCAGGAGCAGTGATGGTGGTTGCTCTTCGTCTTCTCCTTCCCCCCGCCCATTCCTTAAACGTGTGCATCTTTGGCGTTTCACTGCCTTCCTTCTCCTGTACTGTCTCTCCCTGGGTGATACTGTCATCGTAATTACCATCTCTATGCTGATCCTTCTCAGATCTCCTGTCTTCTGGGCTCTGCTGAGGTTTGCTGAGACCACATGGCAATTCCACACATTTCTTAAAATCACAGTGGTCAAAAAGCACCTCCTTCTTTGCTTATTCCTCTTTTAAATGAAGGACACACAAACCGTCCAGCAGCTCTGGGTCACAGATCCACATAGTCTCCAGCTCCTGCATCCTCCACCTCCTCAGTGGCTCTGTAGTCCATCCGTTTCTCTTCCTGATGCCGCCTCTGCCCTGGAGCCCGTCACAGACCCTCTTGCCTAGATCACCCCAGTGGCCTGTTTGCCCTTCCCCTCAACTCCAGTTTTGGTCTTGCTCATCCCTTTCCTATAACACAATCAGAGCACTAGTTGTCAAGTTGTGTATCTGACTTCAGTGCTCTTGTGATCAAGTCCAAGCTCCCCACACGGCCTGGGGACCCCTCCTCATCTCTAGCTTCCTCCAGCCCCTGAGCTCTGTGTGTGTACAGCCACTCTCTGTGCCTCTGAATTTTCTGCTCCCTCTGCTCAGAGCACTCATCACCGCCCCTACTCGCCCCCCCCCCCCCCCACCCCCTTCCCCCCCCCTCCCCCCCCCCCCGCGCNAGCTTCCTCCAGCCCCTGAGCTCTGTGTGTGTACAGCCACTCTCTGTGCCTCTGAATTTTCTGCTCCCTCTGCTCAGAGCACTCATCACCGCCCCTACTCGCCCCCCCCCCCACCAACCTCCTTCCCGCCTCATCTTCAGATGGCTCCATCCATCTCATCCCTTCAGAGGTCTCAGGGTAGACACAGCTCTCTCCAGGAAAGCACCTGTGACCACCTGAATCCACCCCCTCCGTGGCCCCCCTCTTCTTGAGCAGAAGCCTTTGCTTCATGATATTGAACTGGCTACAATCTGCGCCTCCCACTTCACTGTAAGTGCTGTGAGGGGAGGAGTTGTGGCAGCCTCTTCAGGTGGTTTCACATCTAGTGTTGTGCATGGAAGTATTTGTGGAACTAATAAGATAGCAGAAGTGCTTTTAGGAAATTTGCTTTAAAAAAGAGAATAAATAAATAACCCCCTAACATCAACATTAAGGAGAGTGAAAAAGCTGGCTTAAAACTCAGCATTCAGAAAACTAAGATCATGGCATCTGGTCCCATTCCCATCACTTCATGGTAAATAGATGGGGAAACAATGGAAGCAGTAACAGACTTTATTTTCTTGATTTTCAAAATCACTGAAGACTGTGACTGCAGCCGTGAAATTAAAAGACAGTTGCTCCTTGGAAGAAAAGCTATGACAAACCTAGACAGTGTATTAAAAAGCAGAGACATTACTTTGCCATCAAAGGTCTGTCTAGTCAAAGCTATGGTTTTTCCAGTAAGTCATGTATGGATGTGAGTGTTGGACCATAAAGAAGGCTGAGCTCTGAGGAATTGATGCTTTTGAACTGTGGTATTGAAGAAAACTCTTGAGAGTCCCTTGGACTGCAGGGAGATCAAACCAGTCAGTCCTGAAGGAAATCAGTCCTGAATATTCATTGGAAGAACTGATGATGAAGCTGAAGCTCCATTATTTTGGCCACCTAATAAGAAGAGCCGACTCATTGGAAAAGACCCTGATGCTGGGAAAGATTGAAGGCAGGAGGAAAAGGGGACGACAGAGGACGAGATGGTTGGATGGCACCACTGACTTGGACATGAGTTTCAGCAAGCTCCAGGAGTGGGTGAAGGACAGAGGAGCCTNCCGACTCATTGGAAAAGACCCTGATGCTGGGAAAGATTGAAGGCAGGAGGAAAAGGGGACGACAGAGGACGAGATGGTTGGATGGCACCACTGACTTGGACATGAGTTTCAGCAAGCTCCAGGAGTGGGTGAAGGACAGAGGAGCCTGGCGTGCTGCAGTCCATGGGGTCGCAAAGAGCTGGACATGACTGAACAACAGCACCACCATTAAGGCCTTAAGATGAAGAGAGCTTGGAAGGCTTCCGTGATGCAGGAAACCCTAAACACTCGTGTGCATGATAAAATGTTTCCAGTGCTCCATCATTCATCCTGCCTTCGGAAGGTGAAGAATTGCTCTACTTCTGGTGTACTGCTATGATTTATTGGTGATCAGAATGTTTTAAACATCTTTGGTAAGTGCTGTAGAGCCCTTGTTTGCTGTTTCTGGGACTTTGACAAGGTGGAGGATGTTTCTCCCTTAGAAATGGACACTGGAGAAACAGTGGTAACAGGAACCCAAGTCGGATGTATGTTTAAGAATAGGTTGTTTCTGCCTTGTAGAGGGTGTATATGTCTGTGCTGCTGCTGCTGCTGCTGCTGCTAAGTCGCTTCAGTCGTGTCCGACTCTGTGCGACCCCATAGACAGCAGCCCACCAGGCTCCCCCATCCCTGGGATTCTCCAGGCAAGAATACTGGAGTGGGTTGCCATTTCCTTCTCCAATGCATGAAAGAGAAAAGTGAAAGTGAAGTCGCTCAGTCTGTCCGACTGTTAGCAACCCCATGGACTGCAGCCCACCAGGCTCCTCCATCCATTGGATTTTCCAGGCAAGAGTACTGGGGTGGGGTGCCATTGCCTTCCCCGGTATATGTCTGTGGGTCTGCATAAAGAATGGGCCTAACACACGTTAAACTCTATGAGCACCTTATTGGAGAAATATCTAAACAAATATAAGTTATTCCATCAGGACACTGGCTCTGAGAAAGAAGAAGGATTATAGGAAACCCACGGGAAATGGCAGGATGTAGTAATTTTGAAGAGATGAAATTGAGAGTAGAGTTGGTAGAGTCACAACAGCAGATACCACCTTGACCTTTATCAGATGCAGACCTTTGTCAGCAAAGTAATATCTCTGCTTTTTAATATGCTGTCTAGGTTGGTTATAGCCTTCTTTCCAAGAAGCAAGTGTCTTTTCATTTCATGGCTGCAGTCATGATCCACAGTGATTTTGGAGCCCAAGAAAATAAAATCTGTCACTGTTTCCACTTTTCCCCTTCTATTTGCCATGAAGTGATGGGACTGGATGCCATGATCTTAGGTTTTTGAATGTCGCATTTCAAGCCAGCCTTTTCACTCTCTCCTTCACCCTTATCGAGAGGCTTTCAGTTCCCCTTTGCTTTCTGCCATTAGAGTGGTATCGTCTGCATATCTGTGGTTGTTGATATTTCTTACAGTAATCTTGATTCTAGCTTGTGGTTCATCCTGCCTGGCATTTCATACGATGTGTTCTGCATACAGGGTGACAATATACAACCTTGTTGTACTCTTTCCCAATTTTGAACCAATCTGTTGTTCTATGTCTGGTTCTATTGCTTCTTGACCCACATACAGATTTCTCAGGAGAGAGGTCAGGTGGTCTGGTATTCCCATTTCTTGAAGAATTTTCCAGTTTGTTGTGATCCACAGTCAAAGGTTTCATGTAGTCAGTGAAGCAGATGTTTTTCTGGAACTTCCTTGCTTTTTCCATGATCCAGCAGATGTTGGTAATTTGATCTCTGATTCTTCTGTCTCTTCGAAACCCAGCTTGTACACCTGGAAGTTTTCAGTTCACAAACTGCTGAAGCTTAGCTTTAAGGTTTTTGAGCATAACCTTACTAGCATGTGAAATGAACACAATTGCGATAGTTTGAACATTCTTTGGCATTGCCCTTCCTTAGGATTGGAATGAAAACTGACCTTGTCTAGTCCTGTGACCACTGCTGAGTTTTCCAAATTTGCTGACATATTGAATGCAACACTTTAACAGCATCATTTTTAGGATTTTAAATAGCTCAGCTGGAATTCTAACAACTCCACTAATTTTGCTCATAGTAATGCCTCCTAAGGCCCACTTGACTTCACACTCCACAGTATGTGGCTCTAAGTGAGTGACCACACCATCGAGATTCTCTGGATCATTCAGATCTTTTTTGTATAGTTCTTCTGTATATTCTTGTCACCTCTTCTTAATTCCTTCTGCTTATGTCAGACCCTTGCTGTTTCTATCATTTATCATGCCAGTCCTTGCATGATACGTTCCCTCGATACCTCCAGCTTTACTGAAGAGATCGCAAGTGTTTCCAGTTCTGTTGTTTTCCTCTATTTCTTTACATTGTTCATTTACGAAGGGCTTTTTCTCTCTCCATGTTATTCTCTGGAAATCTCTGCATTCAGTTGGGAATATATTTTTCCTCTACCCTTGCTTTTCACTTTTCTTCTTCCCTCAGATATTTTTAACGCCTCCTCAGACAACCACTTTGCCTTCTTGCATTTCTTTTTCTTTGGGATGGTTTTGGTCACTGCCTCCTCTACATTGATAGGCATGTCTGTCCGATAGTTCTTCAGGCATTCTGTTTACCAGATCTANGCCTCCTCAGACAACCACTTTGCCTTCTTGCATTTCTTTTTCTTTGGGATGGTTTTGGTCACTGCCTCCTCTACATTGATAGGCATGTCTGTCCGATAGTTCTTCAGGCATTCTGTTTACCAGATCTAATCCCTTCAGTCTATTCATCACCTCGACTTTATATTCATATAGGATTTTATTCAGATCATACCTGAATGGCCTAGTAGTGGTTTTCTCTACTTTCTTCAACAAACATTAGCTATTTTTATTAGCATAGTACTTCCTAGAGTAGTGATGGGTGTGAAATAACTTTGGAAAGGGTATCTTTCCATATTTGCAGTGGCATGTATAGGGCGACTGGTCTTAGCCAAGGACACTCCTTCGGTGGCTGCTTAGGGAATGGGAACAGGTGGTACCCTCTGGCATTTGGAGTGATTTATTAGCCCAAGATTGCTCAGCCTTAATGGGACCTAACATGTGCCTGGGGCTGCAGTGAGCCACCAAGATCCTTGACTGTGAGCAGGGTGCTGACTGGGTAATACTCTGTTTATTGAGCTGCTGAAGGTTCTGTTTCCTCTTTTCCTTTTTCAAAAAATTTCCCTCTTCTCCAACCCTAAAGACAAATTTGGTCACAGTTCTTTAAATTGTGCTGTGCCTATTTCAGTGAGACAGCAAGGTAAGCCACATTCATGTAGTTTAGTGTTTAATAAAGCTAAATGGATTGACATCTTTTAAAACATCAGCTGCCTTTATAAACTAGAATTCCCCATCAGCTGTTTGCATCTTGGATGTCCTTAGCAAGATGCTTGTCTGTATCTGGATTCTGTGTCAGAAATTTTGAAGCAGTTTAACTTCTGGGTATTGCTGATTTGATGTAAAAGGGGAGAAAACATAAATGTTACTGCTGTAATGGTTGTGACTTTGTAGTGGTCCCATTTGTGTCTTTTACTTGTGTGCACTTATCTCTAACAAAGCTAGTGGAGGTGATGGAATTCCAGCTGAGCTATTTCATATCCAAAAGATGATGCTGTTAAACTGCTGCACTCAATATGTCAGCAGATTTGGAAAACTCAGCAGTGGCCACAGGACTGAAAAAGGTCAGTTTTCATTCCAATCCCAAAGAAAGGCAATGCCAAAGAATGCTCAAACTACCGCACAGTTGTACTCATTTCACATGCTAGCAAGGTAGTGCTCAAAATCCTTCAAGCTAGACTTCAACAGTATGTGAACTTAGAATTTCCATATGTACAAGCTGAATTAAAGAAGGCAGAGGAACCAGAGGTCAAATTGCTGGATTTAAAGAAGGCAGAGGAACCAGAGGTCAAATTGCCAAACCAGACTCCATTGGATCATAGAAAAAGCAAGGCAATTTTAATTCCAGAGAAACATCTACTTCTGCTTCATTGACGACGCTGAAGCATTTAACTGTGGATCACAACAAACGGAAAAATTCTTAAAGAGTTGGGAATACCAGACCACCTTACCCTGCCTTCTTAGAAATCTGTATGCAGGTCAAGAAGCAACAGTTAGAACCAGACGTGGAACAATTGACTGGTTCCAAATTGGAAAAGGAGTACGTCAAGGCTGTATATTGTCACCCTGCTTATTTAACTTCTTTTTTTTTTTTTTTTTAATATTGTAACAAATTCAATAGAGACTTTAAAAAC